>JAWNKX010000177.1:50000-394434 GCA_035041755.1 Cacoxenus indagator
GGAAATTGTGTCTCTTACCGCCACAGAGAAGGTTCGCCGTTGAAGAAAGCTTGGCATTAGTAAAAACTGTTTGCCAGGCAGGAGTAATTTTAATTTATGCTGAAGTCCATCGATCCATACCCAATCGAATGCTTGTTTGACATCTAGGAAGACTGCAGGGGAATACTCTTTCAACTCAAACGCAATAAGTGTGTGATTAACGACTCGATGCAGTTGTTTGGGAGTGCCATGCTGTGATCTAAATCCAAATTGGTGATCAGATATGGCTTCTTGAACACCCCGTACTGCCAACAATCTACTAAAAAATAATCTTTCAAAAATGTTTGAAAAAGTTGGAAGCAGGGTTATGGGCCTATATGATGTGACACGGTTCTCCGGAGTACCAGGTTTAGGTATCATGGATTTCGTTGCACACTTCCATTGTTTGGGAAAATGGCAGATCCGCAGCATGCTGTTGAACAGCAACGTCAGGAACAACACTCCCTTCCAAGGGAGTGCTTTCACCACCTTGTTGTAAATATGGTCATGTCCGGGGCTCTTCTTAGGTTTCCGTCTCTGAATTTGAGTCACAACCTCTTCAGGGGTGACATGTTTAGTTGGACTGTGGTCTAAGATACATCTCGATAGGACTTCAGCTGTTTCCTCAACGTCTCCAGGGTCAGCCAGGCTAAAAGGCGTGAACCGGTTCTTCAACTCATTAGCAAATGCTTCTGCTTTCTCGGTCTCCGTACGCAGCCACTGGTTTAGCGGCCCACGGATTGGAGAAAGAGTAAATCAACCGAAGTTTCCCTTCATCACCTCGTCGGTAAGATCGTATCTTCACTCCAGTCAAAAGAAGTTGCATCAGGTGCATTTCTAGACGTGGAAGGGGCCTTCGACAATACTATGAGTCTATAACTAAATCATAGGAATATAGATAGCCATACAATAGCCTGTGTAGATGCCATGCTAAAACAGCGCGAATCATCGTCCGCGTTGAGCAGTACCACCGTTTGCATAAGCGCAATTAAGGGTTGTTCTTAAGGCGGAATTCTCTCTTCGCTACTCGTGTCCCTCGTCATTGACGACCTTTTAGCTAAGATAAGCTATGAGATAAGCTAAGATTGGCTATGAGATCATAGGATACGCAGAGAACCTAGCCATTATTGTTTCGGTGAGATTCGAACGAACTCTCTCGTAATAATGCTCCGCCCACCAAATCGTCAACAACTGGTGCAAGACGGAGGGTCTCAGCATTAATGAACAGTAGGTAGTATTGGTACTCTTCTCAAGGGCGTGTAAATTGGACATTGGTCCATTTCTCTTGAACGGCACTGTAATTGAACTTTCCAATGAGGTCAAAAGGTACAAACGTCTGTACAAACGTCTGAATTGGAATTCTCATCTTAAAACAGTACTCAATAAAGCCACCAGACGGTTATATGGTAGAACATGGGGTCTATCTCCAAAACTGATCCACTGGTTATACATCATAAGAGTCAGACCCTTCGTCACCTATGCGGCTCTCGTATGGTGGCCTAAGATGCTTCAGGCAACAGCCATGCGACAATGCGACAAGCTCCAGCGGCTTGCGTTCCTCGCCATGTCCGGGGCCATGCGAACCTGCCCGACGGCTGCCATGTAGTCGATCATTGGACTTACTCCTTTACACATTTTTGTTAGAAAGTCAGCAGCAAACTAGTGCTCTGGACATTTAAATAAAATCTGGCATGTCTTTCAAAGGCACTGATCATTCGAGAATACTTAACGTAATCCCTGAGATCCCAATCGGCACCAGAACAGACCATATCACCACGGAATTGCGCTTCGGCCTGCGTTAGACGGCTCTCCTTTCAAACAGAGTTGACTGGGAAGTCGGTAACCGGGCCCTAGGTCCAGTGGCAACACATGGTTCACTGACAAGGTAACAGGATCCGGGATTTTCGGAAAAAACACAAGGATCTCAATCGCAACGGGCAAATGGCCAACTGTATTTCAAACGGTGATCCACGACAAAGATATTTGTGTGAACAAACTCCTGGCAAAGGGACCAAAGGGTCAAAATATAACTACCTTTTTCGATAGACAAGCGGCGATCAAGGCCCTTACGTCCTGGAAATTTTCGTCCAAGTGTGTAAGGGACCGTTTTGATTCCTCCAGCTACTGTCCCGACACAACGGGATCACATTGTGCTGGGTACAGTGTCACCAAAGCGTCGGGGGTAATGAAACTGCTGATGAAGTTTCGAGAAATGGGTCCTCCTCCAGGTTCATCGGCCCTGAAACCTATATCGGTATTAGTTGGGAAACGGCCAAGTCATTTATTGAGGAATGGTTCAGAGTTATCACCCTAGACCTCTGGGCACGCAGTGGAGGCTTTCGTCAAGCCAAACTGCTCAGCTCCCCCGGAGTCAACCCGCCAAATTTAAATCTGGGTAGATCGGATCTAAGACTTCTTGTGGGCTACTTAACCGTCACCACCGCCTAAATTACCATCTGCACAAACTTAGTTTGTCACCCTCCTCAGAGCGTAGGATCGTTTAGAAGACGCAGAAACAAGTCTTCACCTCCTATGCGAGTGCCGGCTTTAACCAAACTTCGTCTAAACCTCCTGGAACAAGACTCTGTGTCCATTGTTCTGATCAGGAACTCTTCGACAAATAATCTTGTGGCCTTTATTAAAAAGGTAGAGGCTCTATTGTCATAACTATGTTATAGAGTACAAAAGACATTATCTGGTCGCAGTGCCCCCTTTCTTTGACAGAAGTACCAATCAACTGGTTGTGGTTCCCGGATCCACCAACCGTTAAGAGGCCAAGGCCTGGTGTCGCGTGTTCAACTGGCTGGCTAAGAATCGGTCTTTACCCCCACTTTCTTAATTATTTTTTTATCTAAACACCTCACCCAAGTTGAAGTATCTGGCTGGTGTATTAAAGTCAATGAGCAAAAAAGCAAGCAAGTGACATTCACACTCAATAGGAACACGGCGGGCCACTAAGAATGAACAGAATCACCATCCCACAGGCCACTGAAGTTACGTATCTAGGTATACACCTTGACAGAAGACTAACATTCTGTAGACACATCAAGGCCAAAAATAGGTTCATTGAAATAAAAGCAAACACGATGCATTGGCTGCTGCATTCAAACTCGCCACTTAGTTAGATGATGAGAGTGTTGATGGTACATCGTCAACAATCAATACTTCGTAGCCTGTAGCCTCGTTCTTCTCTTCTCACCGAACACCGGTTGTGAGAGAGAGGAATTGGAAGTTGAATTGCCAAGTGTAATACGGGTCTAAAGGAAAAATCGAAGATGAATGCCAAAGTGAAGAAAAGGAAGAATTTTGTTAGGAAAAAAAGCCTATTTTAGAATTTAAATAAAATTTATGAGTTCTTAAAAATCTTTATAGGCCCGGTAAATGTTGTTTTGCCCTTTCCGGTAGGTTGCGTGGTATTCGAGTAATAGATAAACTAGCTGGCCCGGCAAATGATGTTTTGCCCTTTCCGTTGGGTTGCGTGGTATTCGAGTAAATGATATCTGTTACTCGTTTAGAAGAACTGTAAGGACAGGTTTAATTTAACAACTGAAATTTATTTATTGCAGTGCGATTTAAAATTTTTTGTTAATCCGTTTTTTGCTGATATGAATAGACTTCATGGTTTAGCCACACCTGCAACGTAGAATTTGCATGGGCAAAAGATGGATTTTCTAAGTCCAGGCCACAAATGGATATTGCCTGCCCTTGAGACTTGTTGATTGTCATTTGGAATGCCAAACGAATTGTAAATTTAAGCCTTTTGAAAAAGATTGTATTATCAGGCGTTCTCAATGATATACGTGGCAACAGTACTGTTTCTCCCTTACATTTTCCGTTCAAAATGGCTGCTTCAGTAATCCGTTTAGTGATCAAACGTGTGCCGTTGGATAATTTTAGTTGGTTTAAATTCCTAAGCAGAATTATTGGCGAACCAATTTTTAATATAAGATTGTGTGGTGGCATTACCGGCATATTTTGTGAATTTAAAAATTTAGTTGGAAAATTTACTGCTTAGTCTTCATCAACAACAGTGCCGATTGATTTGAAAGGCATCAGTTCACCTAGCAACGACTTTTGTATATTAAAGTTAATTTCGTCATCATCATTTCTTGCTGCCAAAATAGAACGTAGACTGAGCCAATTCCAAGTAATTATTTTGTATGCCCGGGAAGACATTCTGAATTAATTCTTGTTTTTTATTATAATTACCGATAGTGCCCATATTTTCTTGCAATTTAAAGTATTGTGTGTTTAGATGCAATTGTTGCGTTGCCTAGTTGTTCAGAAAATATATTTATGTTATCAGCATCAGTAGATCGTGCAATCACTGGCAAAATCTGCCGGAAATCACCTGATAGTAGTAATACATTACCTCCGAATAGTTTGTCGATGCCCTTTAAATCTTGAAATGGCGCATTTTAATTCTGGAGAAAGGCTTGGAAGGTCCTAGGCCTTTGGCAAGTCTATTGCGTTGGTGAATCAGCCTATCATTGTATCTGCTGGAAGAAGGAAATTTGGTCCTCTACGGTACTCAAATTGGGTTTGTGGTGCAAAGTCGAATTCCTTATATATTATTCACAACCAGTAATAAGGCGCAATACCTTATTGTGGAGAGTCAGATACCTGTTGTGTTTCGATCTTGCAGCAGTACCCCAAATGTGGATACCGTATCTCCAGGTAGGACGACCAGGTAGACGACTTCTCTTCATGTTGCAGGACATCAAGGTTTTAGCGATGTGATTCCGATAGATAAGTCGCTGAACTAAGGTGAGGCCCCAATACTTGGCGGATGTAATCTGTAGCAAGGGGGCATCGTTCACAAATATTTCTGGAGGGACCCTGTGTTTCAACGTGAAGTATACGTTTACGCTTTTACTTGCACTGATGCCTACGGTCCATCTCCTTGCCCAGTCTTCGAAGATATGTAGGTACCCTTGAAGCCCGTCTGCAGCATCATATTCACAGGAGCTGGAGTAGAGAATGCATATATCGTCTGCGTGTGTTGCTCGAAGAATGTCGCCGGGTGAGATGTTCATCCTTCTGGCACTGGGTGATGGTATATCGGCCCCGAAAATAGCGCAGTGCAGTTTTGGCCAGTTTTGCCAGGAGACCAAGGTGCCATACTCGAAGACACCGTTACAGAACTTCCCCTTATCGAAAGCTTTGAGGATATGATCCGTTACATGGAATTGTTCGATGGTACTATGACCAGAGCGGAAGTCAAATTGATGGTTGAGGATAATGTCATTCGCGTGCAGTACGTTAACAAGCCGGGACACAATTAATCGTTCAAATACCTTCTATAAAGAAGGTAGAAGACTAATTAGTCGGAATGATTCCGGGTCTGCTTCGGATTTTGCCGGCTTGAGAAACATAGAGATTCGGGCTAAGGCGTGCTCGTTTGTGTAGTAATTTAAGAAGAGCGTTGTTTATGCCGTCATGTCCAGATGCTTTTTTCAGTTTGTTCTTACGAATTACTCTATTGACCTCTTCCAGACAGAAAGGCCTGATGGGTACGCGCATCTGAACCGGGAAAGAGACGACGTCTTCCGTGATTGCCACCTCGTCTGGTGTGGCAGAGGTTGGCAAAGTATGTTCATCGGTTGATCGGCACCACAGACCAGCTTCGTTGCGCAGGGGAGTTATCCCTTGAGGTTGTCGATTTATGGACCTAGTGAATTTCCACAGTGAGTATCTAGAGTCAACTGTCTAGTCGGTGTTGGCTAGCAGATTTTCAAAGTGAGCACTGCGAAGCCGCTGTAAAGCCACCCCTAACTCATTTTTCGCCCGATACCACCGAGCCTTATCCAGGCGGTGGTGTGATGGTAGGTAACATCTAATCAGATATCTCTTTGTGGCCAGGAGATCTGCACTTATGGCTGGTGGGCGAGTATAACGAGACATGAAATTGTTGGATTAAACTCTGATGCCAATCTGATTTGCTGTGGCAACGGCATCACGCATTTTGTCGGAGAATAGGCTCACAGCGGGATCGACATCATCGGCAGTAGGTGCAAGGAGTTGTTTAGTGGGTCTCTGAAGGCAGCGATATTGGCGTGTCTACCTCGGAGTTGGTTGTGATTTTCGTAACCCCTCGTCTGAGCGTCAATGGACGTAATGAGAGGAAGATGGTGTGAATCGATGTCCCATCTCTCAGATATTGAAACCTTAAAGTCTGGAATGCCTTTGTACACTGCGAAATCAATGCAAGAGGTATTAAAGCTTGACCTACTGGGGAAGTGTGGTATTATATTTTACACAGTTTTGAACTTCCGTTAATTTGCCTGGGATACCCCGCGCATTCCCTACTAGGATCTTTAACGGATTTATTTAGAAACTTGCGGCTGGAAAAAAGCCGAAATTTGGCTCTGCCATCTCTGCCAAGAATACGGTCATACCTCAAAATATTGTCATAAGGTATTCGTATGTGTAGCCTGTGCATCGAAGCACAAATCCTCGGGAATAGAAAAGGACAAGCCGCTTGTGCTCATTGCGGAGGTAATCATTCTTCGAAGAATAATGCTCGCAATTTTTTTAAGGAATATTCGCAGCGCCTCCAACTAAAAACAACAAAGCTCTTTTGCTAAATTCAGTCAACATCATGCCCCGACCCCTTCTCCAGTCTGGTAATGTAATGGCGCTTGTTTTGCCGAAGTAGCCTTAAAGGATCTCGTCGTCACACCCAGGTACGCCAATTTTCTAACACTGTGCCCCGCGATCCCAGAGTCCAACAACATCACCAACAACATGGACTTATCGTCCTCAAAGTGCAGCAGGTCGACAAAAACGCGATGCAACAACATCAGCAACAACAACGTCCCATATCCCAGCGTGAAACGCAAAGACAATCGCAGCTCAATCCCTCACAAACGCCCGTCAACATCTCTCACTGGCCAGGGGAGACGGCTTTTGTGACGGCAGAGATGGAAGTCATGGAATTTTCTAGCCATTTCAATGACTACCCTGTTTCTGCAAAGTAGCTTAGGTTCAAGGATATGGACTATTATTGTCGGCTGAAGAGATATTCACAAATAATAGATCCATTTGCAACCCTGTTTTGCGTGATTTGGGGTTATGGATATGAACTGCTTTGTGCCCCATACTAAGTAGTTCCTTTTCTAAATCCCTGATCCGGGTGGAGAAGGAGAGGTTTCTGATAACGACCCTAAAAGGCTCCTCGTCCTTCAACTATGAGTGGAATTCGATTGCAGGTTCGTTAAGTTGCCTGACTACCGCTCTACAGCTGTCCGCATCTTTCGTATAAAATCTCCTAGTGTCTCCCATAGAGCATTTAACTTCAAAGTTTTCTGCGGTGGTAACATCCTTTAGAAGTTCAATGAAATCAGGCACACCTATGATATCCCAGAAGAAAATAGGTGGAGGTTTAGGTGGGGATTTGACAATTGATGGGCCGGAAGTGGCGTGTGGAGCGGTGTGGGCGGCACGATGACCAGCCAGGGGATTGTGGGTTGGATTTTCCGAGAGCCGGGCACGAGTTGTTCTCCAGCGGGCTTTTAACTTCAGGATCCAAAGTTGAAAGTTTATGGCTAAGGACGACGAACCAATGGTCTTTATCTTTTTAGATTGGATGCGGAACTTACGTGCCGAAAGGTAATCATGTGGTAACGGTGGATACTCGTTCTCATTGAAAGGGGTATCAGCGCAATCAGAGCAATGCGTGGCATTCGCTTTATTATTTTTCATAATGTTAATACGGCCCACGGTATTTACATAGCGGGGAGGCAGCTCTGTCTCATTGATAACGGATGGTGTAGACGCATCGGTTTTAAAATTATTAATTCTGCTCACCATGGCAATAAACAAGAGCCACCAGCAGAGATTTCACAAAGGCTTGGACCTTATCTGTTGATCGACGCGTCGACGCGGCAGAAACGACCAAGAACACTAAGAGGAGACGACGATTACTCGAGACCGGCTGCACTGATAAGAGTTATAGGCAGCGTAGTCGATATGCTAGTAAGCCGATATAAATGTATGTACAATGTCAAGGGCGCTGCAGGCAGCGAAGTGCTCACGGCAGCACCACGTTTTGGGTTTTAATTTTTTTATTTTTTAATTTACACTCACTAATGTTTTGACATGAAAAATAATTACCATAAATTTTATTACTATTATACACTGATTGTTCGCCTAACGCCCAGTAAAACAATTAGAAAGTTTTGCAAATTTGATACTCAGAGAATTGGACTAGAAAACACTACGAGGAATTTTTGAATTTTACCGAAATGATTAAATCTACTTCTATGGGGTGGATTTTAATATCAAACCAAATCAAAATATAAGCATGAAGTAAATCTCGTTTTAGCCACTTAGCTGAATACATCCAGCAAGATGTTTTACCGAAGATTGAGTACTTCACGATCAATTCCATCATTGATTTTAATTTTTGCTTAAACACACGTGCAGATGTGACCATAACGATCCATTGGATGCTGGCCAGACAACAACAATTTTGGTATTTCGTTCCATTTTGGATTACATGTAACTGTAATGAAGAAATGTGGACGACCGGGTTTGCGGACGTAAGTCATTGCATCTTGTATGTATTCCTGCATATGTCGTGGAGTAACGATGTAACTGGAAGGTATAATAAATACATTACCGTTGTCCTGTATATTTAAATTTACGTCGATATTTCCATCAATATCATCTCGTAAATGGGTGTATTCCTCCGATCGCAATTTTGCCTGGTTAAATAGTTTTTTTTCTTTTTTATTGTTTAATTTAAATAATAAAGTCTTAAAAATAACTTCACTAAATAAACAAATGTATTTTGTAAATAAGTGGCTTCATTTGGACAAAGTTCCTGGATGAGCTGTCAAGTCCTTAATATTATTATTGAGAATCTTTTTAGGAATATTTATAAATTAACTTAATAACATACTGGTTCTAGCTTTACGATATACACAACACAGATGTAAAAGCTGGCGATATCGAAGAATATGGTTGTCCTGATTTTTTATTATCATCAATCTGTATGCATAGTAGTTCATACAGCTGACTTTTTTATTTATTTCGACACCTGAAAAATTTCAAAAAAAAGTCAAAATAATTGTAAAAGGAATGAATGAATTAAACAAATTTTAATGTACCATTAACTGGATTTCGCTGTTTGATATTGATGTCATATCCGTACTCTCCTTCCTAAAGATCAACGGATATTGGAGTGCATAGTAAGAACGGTGGGTGTCCGGAACCGTACTCACAGTGCTGTTTCGACGTGTAATTTTGATAGCTCGGCTCTCAATTGGATCACCAACCCTAATAGCAGCAACTTCGTCTACGGTTGGTACGTTGAAGCTACCACGTGTTCTCCTGATAGTGCTTTGTCGGCTTTTATGACTATTTGATAGCTATAATTTCTCAATTTCTCACTCTTTTAAATGTCTGAATTGGTTGATTTTGATTTTCAAAGTAATGTTCGAACAACTCCACAATTCCTCGCTCTTCTGCTCGTTCTATGAAGTTATAGAAATAGGAGCATAGCATAAACAACGAAAAAACGTACACAACGTTTCTGTTTGGTTTACTCCAAAAAATAAAAAAAATAGTCCGCAACTTCCAGTATTTAGACTCATTTGTTGTTTTAAGCAACAAAATTATTGTTATTATTATTATATACAGTTTATTTAGAATGTATAAATTATAAATAAACTTAAAAATCTATAGCAACAAAAGCCTTAAGCTAATATTAATGTTTAAATGTGTTGTGGATAATGTATGTACGTGTATGAATATTATGATTACAGTGTTTATTCTATGTTATATTTATAATATATTGTACAAGTTTGTTTCTTTTAGGTACATAATTGTTTTTGAAATATTGTCTATAGTTGGGTTGAAAATTGCATGGAGAGGATCATGAAGGGTAAAGAAATGAAGTTTTATGTTAATGAAATTATGACACTCTGAAAGGATGTGATGAACTGAAGTGATATTAGTGTTGCAGTAACAGCAAGTATTAGCTGAAATTCCTGTACGATCGAATAAATGAGAATGGGTTAAGTTTGAGTGTCCCAGACGTTGTCTGATGATTCTAGTAAGATCGCGGCGGGAAAATTGTGTACGGTTAGCATAACTATAGATATTGTTTTTTTTTTGGAATTGTAATAGTTGTAAAAGTCGTTTGTACTTATAAAAAGTGAGAGTTGTTTTTGCTTGTGGATAACGTTAATGTATTTAATAATGTCGGGGATGTTGTGATTGGTGTTGAAGATCAAAGGAAGGAGAGTAGCGGTTTTAGCGGCGTTGTTGGCTTTTTCATTGCCAGATATTTGACAATGTCGTGGGACCCAGATGATGATAATTTTTGGGGACAGAGTTTGAAGGGTTTGTCTAATATGAAGTGGATAAAAAGATAGATTATTGGTGTTAGAAATGGCATTTATTGAGGATAATGAGTCAGTGCAGATAGCAGTCTAGTGGGGTTTTTTTCGTGCTATGTGGATTGCATTAAACAGGGCTATAATTTCTGCCGAAAAAATACGGCTACGATATGGAAGTATATATTTGAGAGTATTGTTGTCAGTAACTATACTGAAGGATGTACCAGAGTCTGACTTGGAGCCGTCTGTGTAAATGAAGTTGTATGCTCTGAGTCACTGTTTTAAGTTAAGAAAATGTTGGCGGTATGTTGAAGAAGGAGTAGAAGATTTATGTAGTTATGTATTCGATAGGGAGTTGACCTGTACCCAGAACGGTGATTTATGTCGAATGTTAGGAATTGGAGATGTGGGGTGCTCAAGTTGTGTATTTAGGTTTAGGGCATTTGAAAGAATGGTAAACGGACTTAATTCTATTGGTTTGGGAGACTGGTGCGTTTCCGTAGAGATAAATGCCAAAATCTATTTTCGCCATTATAACGAGTTTAACGACTGTTAAAACTGAGATAGGGTTACAGTTGTATTTGCTATTAGAGAGACATTTGATGACATTAAGCTTTTTTGATAGGGAGGATATAAAGTGATTTATATTATCTGTCCAATTATATTGCTTATTAAATACTATACCGAGGATTTTTAGGGAGTTCACATCGGGGATAGTGGCAAGAGTGGAATGGAGGATTGACAACGTTTCTTTCTGAAATGTAGATGTGTTTGCATTTTGGTATGGAAAGTTTAGCACCAGAATAGTCGCACCATTTGAGTATGTCGTATAACAGTGGATCTAATGAGACAGAGCTAATTTTTTTAAGGTTTCTAATGATGTGATAAGCAAAGAAGTCAAAGTTTTTGTGAATTTGAATAGTTCTATTGAGTTTATTGAAGGCTATTAGGAATAGGATTACGGATAGGGGCGAGCCTTGTGGAATTCGGTTATAAAGGGGCTGTACTGTAGAAAGAGGCATGGTTGTTTAATTCGTTGCTTTGCAATGTCGGACGGAACAGTTTTGATTTTATTTAAATTACTAGACATATTGTTGCTGAAGTCAGACAAGTTGATGTGAAAAACAGAAAGTAAAAAGAAAATAAAAAAATAGCACTCCAAAAGAGAATAGCACTAAATAGAACTGTAAATCGATAAAGTCGATAATCAATTAACGAATTAACTTTCCGTAGACACGTCCGCACTCAAAGAGTGTGTGATCACAACTGTAAACAAAAAATTATTAAAATTGGTTGAATATATTTTCCACAAAATGAAAAAAAAGTCAAATTAAATGGTCAAAAATGCCTGTATTTCGACAACGACACAACCTATCGGTCCAAACTATCCTGTCTCGCAAAATGAAACCAACCGTACATACTCCCAAAATTTCATTGATTTCGGTTCGATGTTTTCGGAGATTAGCTTCGTTAAAGTTTTGTGACACGGGATTTTTATATACATATATAGAAGATTGATAGATTCATAATATTTCTAGCTAGCTAGCAATTAATAGTTAAACAGAGAAGAGACTTACTGTACAGCTGAGAAATACATACATATGTGTATTTCGAGCTTAATTGATTTTTTACATTAGTGTATTAACATAGATATTACGGCTAAATTGGAGAGTCACCACCAAAACTATATTAGCCCCTCGGGAGCGCCGCAAATCATTGCATAGCAGGGCTTAGTAAATTGGTTAAGGCATACTCAGTCCCTGGGCTCGCGATGGTACCCGCTCTTATTCCAACCGCCGCAACTTCTTTGCACCCGTTCTGCCAGTTGATATACTGCGTCCAAGTGCCTTTCACTAACCAGAGTACGGACGACTACGCTATCTGGTAGGACGGGTCCTCAACAACGATTGAGAACATATCGAAATGATTTCGTTATTTCTGCCGGCGCAACGGCTTAGGCTCGTACACGAAGTCATACGAAGTTGTTTTGGTCGGTTCCTATACAAATTTTTCATTCTGATTTGGCCTTCACGTTATCAACTTCGCTGTTGATACGACGCGGATATTACAAAGTATGCGCGAAAGAATATGAATAATATTTGTATATTTTATATACAATCAGGAATTTGTATCAATAATGTAAGCCAAAGGTGACATAGCTAAATATGTATTCGGTATTTTATTGTTTGCGTGGATCTCAGTATTATATTTAATTGAAATATTTAATTGAAAAGTAGAACGAAATTTATAAAAATGTCATATTCAATAATTAATCGATAACTTACAAAGGGTTTAAAAAACTAGCATTAACAACTTTCTGGCAACGCCGTTTTTATCATTCTTCTCGGTTCGGCAACTCTGTATTTACGAAAATCAGAGTAGAATTCTAAGCCCAAAAATAAAAATAATGCAATATTGAAGTAAAAGCTGTGTTTACAACATTTCTCTGCGGTTTGTGTCATTGTAAAATATAAAAACTTTTGAGACCAAATTGGAGTTTTATGTTTTCGTACGATTAATTATCGAGTTAGTCCAATAAAATTAAATTTATTACGATACGAAATATTTAAACACCTTAAGCCTAAACAATAAAGTTATATCTGATGATACCGTTGCTACAGAAAGTCAGACTGAAAATGTTTGATATTGTATTATAAATCAGTGTTTGCTACCCGGATTTCAACGTACATACCAATGCAACTGATGTTAATGTTGCCAACATTGTCCATTGCTTGTGGTCGTTGCTTTAAATCGGCTTCCAATACATCTCATCGATTAACTTCTCACAAAATGCATCCTAGAAGAAACAGAATGTGAAGTCCCGGTAATGGAATGTAATTGACTCAGTACAATAACTGAACCGATATACCGGTGTCCGTGCCTGCACAAAACGCTGTGTTTTTGTTAATTTTTGTTAGCGATTTGTTGAATATTTTTACCTGTATATGTGTGTAATTATTGCAAGTAATTTGTTTGTTAAGCATTGCCTTCAAAATGAGAAGATTCTTGTCATCATTGCCACCAAGTCCAGCCTCAGCAACGAAAATTTCGTTCCCGTCCAAGCTCACTTCGTTAACAACATTGGGTACGTCCTCACCAAGCACGTACTATCATCATTTGACGCCACATATGTTAGTATCTGCCCTAATACAAAGGAATGTTAAAAAAAAAAACTTGGAGGTATGTTTTATATTCCATTTCATTGTTATTACTTACAATATCCGTTATAATGATTACAATCTGCAACATATGTATGTGCATAGATATAAGGTATTCCAAAATAGTACAGCTGTACAAATGCACATACATCACTGAAATACCTATAATGCAAATGAATAATCTCACAAATTTATCTTGTTAAAGTTATATTATATTAAAATTGCAGCTCACATAGTTTGAATTCATCCAAAAAAGCATAAACGATAAAGGGAACAATAAAGTTAAATATGGTATTAAATTATGAATGTTTAGTATAATCTATATATATGAAATGTATATATAATAATGTTTGTATGTATGTCTGTCCGTTATAGGCGCCGAAACAGCTAGACCGCTTTTGATGAAATTTTCAGGGAAACTAGAATAGCCTGAAGAGTAATCCTGTGAAGTTTGGTGCGTTAGTGTACCGGTAAAGTCGGTTCTTGTTCTTGAGCTTGTTAACGAAACGAAAATTGTCGTATATTACAAGGTGCTTCACTGAAGAAAATCAACACATGCAGAAAAATACATAGCTTCAAAAAGCAAATTTCTTGCTGATACCCCATACTTGATTTTTGTACTTCTATTGAATTTTTATTTTTTTCACTAATACCGGAAAGGTCAGAACAACGTCTGGCGTGCTACGCTAGTTTCAAAAAAAAAAAAAAAATTAGAGTTCTATCTGCTGCTGTTAAAAAGAAATCATACTTAAAAAGTCACAAATTTTTAACAGTAATGCGAATAAGCGGATAGCATAAAAATGCTGCAGTTGTCATTGCAATTCAGTTGGTGGTCTAAGTAATTAATTTTTTTCAAGCTTAATTGAGCTCTTTGTGCCATACTGTTTTCTAGCTAATTTGTTCCATAAATGCCTCCTTACGTTCAAGTCAGAATACTGTAACAATTTGGCGGAGCTGTGCAACCTTAGAATATGTTTGGGATTATCTTGTACAATACAATTCTTTAGAAATTCCAGACTTTTTATAGGATGTTAAGTTAAACGAATCTATTTCCCTCAATATAGCATAAGTCCTTAATCCTTACGAGCCTCCGTAAGTCATTGCCGCCTCCCCCTTATTCTTGACAGCATCTCGAACTGTCTTATATTTTATTTCTGATTTCGTCTTCGCCAAACATACAGGGACTCAGCTTATTTGATGCAATCATTCGCACATATATATAAAACAATATTTTTTTCTAAATTTAATTGCAGTTTTAAACTTCATTAAATTATTTAGTACATGAGACCAACAACAAAACAATATGTTTTTTCTACAAAAAACTCTGTCGTCGTTGCTTTAGTGTCGCTAAATTCGAATTCCCGAAATACATCTAGACGATGTCTTTTAAATCGAGAAATGTCTTCTAAATACCCCTTAATGGGCTCCAAGCGATTGCCCTTTTCTTGTTGTACCTCAGTTTGCTTCCCCAATAATGTAAGTCTTTGTTGAAATCGTGCGTATTTCGTCATTGCCGGTATCGGCGGAAGCAGACAGTTTATATATGCATTTTCACCATTTTGACAATTTATATCCCTCCTCTTACACAATAGTCAGATCCTCAATTTATTTACCTGTAACATCTCCTATTGGATTCAAATTGCATTAAATTCGCAACCGCTTCTTCCAACGATGTCAGTGGAATCGTCAATAACGACAACGGGAACCCCAACATTGTTTTTGGGACGTTATAAAACAAGAACGCCAATGGGAATACGGGCTAATATTTTTGAAAATGGGGCGCCCTGCACTTCAAAACAAGGTAAGCTTAAAAAAAACATATTGTTTAGCCTGTGCAGTACTCGCATGTCTTTCCACAGAGTCTTATGATATCTTGCGTAAATGAAAAAGTCTTTAAAAAAAGTGTATAATGTTATGAATTCATGCGTAGGGAATATGCAGCTGGCTTAAAAAAAGTGAATTAACGAGGCAAACCTATGACATGCAGTCAAGGCACAAACCGCAAAGAAAAATTAAAAAACATGGACTAAGTGTTGGTTGCGATACAGAAAGCTTGGTATGCCATTCCCAAATCCAAATGCCAAGAACTTGGGGAACGTATGCGCCGTAGGTGTGAACCTATCTTGGCAAAATATTAATGATTTTTTATTTATTCACATTATTATTTATTTATATTTATACCCGCCGCGTTGCTGCCTTCGCGTGTGTCTCGCTCTTCGGATGTTTTAGCAGCTCTGCGCTGTCTGCTGCTGCGATTTTCTCGTTGATCTTTCACTGTTTAACTTTTTGGGTAGCATATCGTATTCTTCATTTGTACAATTTTTATTTTCATGCGAATATTTGTACATTTCGACTTTGTGCAGTTTTAGGGGCACTGCCAGAAAACTCAATTCTCAGTCTCCTTTGTTTTTGTATTTTTTGTATACATACAGATTGAGAAAATTGAGTTGGTCTTCATATTTAGCGAATTCGACTATTTTTTTCATGGTGCTCCGTCAAACGGTGCCGGAATCAAACAAACAAACAGACAGACAAACAAACATCCTTTTTTATATATATAAAGATTTATTTTATTTTCTTTTATTATTTAATATACATATTCTGCAAAAGATTAACAAATTATAATAAAGTATACAGCTTTCAACCGAAAATAACTAAACTGGTAAAATTCATTGAGGGGATACAATTTTTGTTCAAAGGAAAAATAGCGGTACCAAAAACCTTAGATATATTGACTAAAGGAACTTAAGCTATGGCACTTACATACTAATTAAAAGAGTTTGGGGCTTTTTTGGACTAGATCGAGTACAGTGCTAAAAGGCGCCAATGTTACACTATGAATAGATTTAATTTATTTGATAACTTTATCGAATTTTACTGTGGCGAGGTAGATTTTCTCTTTAATAGGGCTAGCTTTTGCTAATTCATGATTCATTTATTTTGCGAAATTTCTAATTTATTCAAATGGGTAAGAGCGCAGTCTTCTCAGACACTAGGTTCGTAAAGCATGATAGGTGCAAATATGGTTTTAAAAATAATGATTTTGTTATGAGTAGATAGAAACGATATTCGGTTTATAAATGGGTAAATAGTACATATTGTTTTGTTGATTTTATTAATAGTGTTAGAAGTATGTAGCTTGAATGTTACTTTTGCATCTAGGTATAACCCATTATATCTTAGGTTATCTTCCCATGGGACAGGTTCATTGAGGAGAGATAGGTTAGAATTTGGTAAGAAGTTGGGGTATCATCTTAAGTTTTGCGGTTAAGAAAAACACAATTTTATGATTTGAAATACACTTTATTTATTATTCAGTATAGTCTCCCTGAACATCAATACACTTGTTCCAACGAAATTCCAATTTATGAATTCCATCCTTTAAGTGAGAATCGGGAAGGGCTGCAATTACGCTTCCACAACTGTTATGACCTCATCATTTTATGAAAAACGCTTTCCACGCATGCATTTTTTAGGGTTGGAAACAGGTGGAAGTCGCTAGGGGCCGGTGAATCCGGTGGATGTTCCAACAATTCGAACTTTAATTCATAAATTTAAGTCATTGTCAAAATGATCTTTTGACACGGAGCATTTTTCTGATGAAAAAGAATTTTTTTCTTCTGCAAACCAGGTCTTTTTTCAAGAATTTTTTCCTTCAGCTGGTCTAAAAGGTTACAATAATATTTACCAGTTTGCAAGTAATCCACAAACAAAATTCCTTTCGCATCCCAAAAAATTGATGCTAACACTTTCTTGGCCGATTTCTGGACATTTCGTAGCCGAAGAACCAGGTTGACACCACTCTTTAGCCTCTTGTTTCGATTCAGGATCATGCTGATAGACCCAAGTCTCATCCATAGTGATGAATCGAGGCATAAAATCCGCTTTATCTTTTCGAAAACGCTCTAAATGTTGCTGAGAAAGTCGCATTCGAATGTGTTTTTGTTCCATTGTTAGCGAATGCGGCACCCAATGTGCACACAGATTTCTGAAACCCAATACTTCAGGCAAAATATTGCTTACACTCGACGATTATCCAATACGAAATCCCTATTTTTTCTACGTCCTTGACATGGATCGTCTTCAAGACTTGTACGACCACGTTTAAATTCAGCCATCCATCTTTCTACTGTACTAATTGAAGGCGAAGAGTCCTCATACACTTTCAACATTCGTTCATAACTTTCCTTTGCTTTTAAACCTTCCAAAAATAAAAATTCAATCACTGCACGATACTTGATTTTTTTCATTGTAAAAAAATACTGTGACACGTCGATACTAAATGGCATGTAAACAAAGAACGAATTGATAGATTGAAATGAAACTTCACATACGTTCATATAACATATACATTACAAAAAAACTTAGGCTAGTAGCAACGGCCTCTATTATCGAACCGCAAAACTCATTGAGCAATCTAATACATAGCCTACTAAAACTAAATTATTACGATTTAGCTTTATTTTCCATTTTTCGAAGTATGAGGCCGTTTTGAAGTTTAATTTTAATATCTATGAAGTGGGTACTCAAGCACTAAAGAGCCGTGTCATCAGCAAAAAGAGATGTTGTACACTGATTGGAGATAGGAATAGCTTGAGTGTAAATGTTGTAGAGGGTAGAACCAATAACCTTGAGGAACTCCTGCACATACCTTTTGTTTAATAGACGGTAAAACTTTTATATATACATAGAAATGTCTGACCGATAGAAACAAAGAGTATTCAATCATATAGAGGTTACATTTCTCCCTTAAAAAAAAGGCCGGAGAGACTTGTCAGGCACGATTAAAATCGGACACGGATTCTGTACATCAACAGAATTGTTGGCTGCTCAACTTCTGCAGCATAACATATTGCTGTTGGTTTGCTTGGGTTTGCAAATGGATGGGCGTAGAACTGTCGTAAAAGGGGAAAATATTCAATGATAAGTAAATTATAAAAAACACAAGAAAGACGTAATAAAAACAAAAATCAGAGACACTGTCTTCTTTCTTTGATTTTTTTGAAGTTCTTTATTTGCAATGTGTCTCACACCAACACAACAAGGTCACTCACACAATGGCAAGTTTTAATTTATGACTTCAACTTCTTGAAGACAATTTTCGGTTTTGGCAGAAAACGAAATCCATTTCAATAGCAAGTACAGTGAATGCACATTCATTGAACAGCCAAAGAAACCCAAGTGAAATTTCTAACTACCGTCGAATTTCCATAGGTCGAACTTTTATAAGTCGAATATCTCCATGACTCGAACTGAGTGCGTTTATAGCGAAAAATCAATACAATGTCTTCCATAACTGGAATATCCCCATAACTTCAACTTTTGTTATACATTATGGTGATTCGAAATTTGGATGTTTGACTGTATGAGGAATACGCATAGTCCGCGAAGTTCAAGCCACAATCGGGCAAAGCAAGTTTCGTCATCCTTACTTTGTGTTGTGTTCTTTCTTCTTTCTCTCTTCTTCCTTCTCTTCTTTTCTTGTGATCAGCAATAAAGAAAAAACAAATGGTCTCGACTTTGTTGTTGCGTGAGCATAGCAAAAAAGAGGAATTTTTATTCCCGCACGCGCCCCACTTCACAACACAGTCCTAAAGTAAATTTTCGATTGTCGTACCAAATTTATCAGAGGTCAGGCCCCGAGCGCGTGTTTCGTTGTTGAGTTCAAATTTGCGTGCACGCAAAGAGTATACATATTCACGCAGGCATATCTTTTTTCTGTATGTATTTTTCCTTATGTTCGGAAAATAAAAAAATAAAACAAATGTCACACGCTTTGTTGTTTGGCGGGGACACGTGCAGTTGCTTGCTGTTTTATCTGTTTAGCTGGTAGTAAAGGTAGAATTAGCTTTATTCAACTTGGATTTTCGGACATACCTAGCGCAGAATATACATTTTAAATCAATGTTACTTATTTATTGAGTTATTTATTTCTTAATTTTTAAGAAATAAAATGAGAGAATTGTGAACTCTATATGAATTAATACTCTTTGATTGTAGCATTGGGTAAGCATTCCTGGAGCTTTGGCAATCACGTCATCATAAATTTTTTTGTAGTGGGCGCCAGTAGTTGGTGTACTGAGTACTATCAGAGGTGTTGATTACAGATTTACCTTTGGAAAACGGCTTTTTCGGATTAGCTGATGCATGTAATGCATAGAGGAAAGACGCTTAATCTTGTGTTATTATTATTTCTTTTGCGGTTTACCGAGTTGTAGAATTAGGTTAAGTGATACAAAGAACGTTGATCACTTTTACGACTTAATGAGAATTGACTTATCCGACCGGTAAAATAAGCTATACGAAGAGAAGCGCGTCTGAACTGTAACAGGCAGAGACTGCCTTCAATTTAAAACGCGTTTGCATCTCTATGATCGATTGGGTTTGCCTACTAAAATGGTAAATTAATTAAATAAACATTTGTTTTGTTTAAAAAAAAATTGATGCAGATTACTTTGAAAAATAATAATGTATCCATTCGTATCATTGGTTTTATTTAAAAAGTGGTTCTCATGAGTGAAAATAACCAATTATCCCAACAAAACTGTGGAGGTTTTGAATCCCACCCAAAGAGTTTTCTTTGACACCTAAAATCGGTGTTCTGGCGGAATTGAGGAGAAAGAGTTTTCTGTGACACCTCTATATACAGGAAATCGTTTGTCTATTGATTACAAAACGTTTTCTCCGAATCCACAAGGCTTTCGAAATAAAATTTTTACATTCGGTTTTGTTCGAGTTCTTGTCGTTTTTTTTATTTTTATTTTGGACGCTGTAGGTGTGGCTGAGTTATTTATATTATTAGGATTAACCTATAAACTAGCAGTAGTCCCGGCCTAATTCGGGATGTGGGTATAATGAACATGTAAACTAAACGGCAAGCGAAAACTTATTTAGTCGTGTTGGAGCGCGTTTTAGTTCATGCTTTTAAGCCACGCTAAAGACATTCTATTGTTTATTTCTTTTGTTTTGTGGTAACTTTTATAAATATAAACATACATCTTGTTTCGTCAGACGATAGGTCGGTGTGGCTTTCATTTAGATTCATGCTTAAATTATTATCCTGAATTTTCGTTCGTTACCATGTCTGGGATCTTCATTCTTTGGATAATAACTAGCAAAAGGTTCTGTAAGTAATTGCAAGTGCTTTTAAAATAGGGTTACTACTTGCTGGTTGACATCATTTTTCTTCATGTATTCATCAAAATTAGAAAACATTTGCAGATCGTCTTTAACCAACCGCGTTTGCCACAGTAATATTTTCTTTTGAAACTAATGCATTTTACTTTGTAATGTGAAAAAGTGCTTAAGTTGTCCTTACAAGGATATGTTTATCCACTAATATATCTGGGATCTTCATTATTTGGGCAATAACGAAATAGGGTTACTACTTGCTGGTTGACATCATTTTCCTTCATGTATTCATCAAAATTAGAAAACATTTGCAGATCGTCTTCAACCAACCGCGTTTGCCAAAGTAATATTTTCTTTTGAAATGTATGCATTTTACATTGTAATTGTGTAATTGTGAAAAAGTCCTTAACTTGTTCTTACAAGGATATGTTTAGTTTATTTAACAATGAAAAAATATCTGCCAGATATGCAAGCTGTGCTAACCATTCATTGTTGGACAAACATTTTTGCAATTTCAGAATATTTTGTTCCTGGAAAAATAATTTGACTTCTTCCCGCAAGGCGAATAGTCGGGTCAGTATTTTGCCCCTCGATAGCCATCTCACCTCAGTATGACGAAGCAGATGAGTATACTCGGAACCCATTTCGTCACAAAGTGCCTCAAATATTCCAGAATTGAGTGCTTTGTGTCGAATTTCCGTTATAGTTTCAATGACATTTGATGATACTTCAACTTTTGCTTCTACCGTCAAACAAGTGAAGTAAAGTTATAAAGAAAAAAAAAAAATATATATATATAAATACATACATTTTCATAACATTGTTTAATAAATTATTAAATAGAAATATTTTAATTCCGCGGAATCTGTGGAAAGCGCTTATTTGTTGTCTTCTCCGATCTTCACTGCTGGTCGCTCCTACATGAGTGACCAGGCGGACCACAGTGCCATAGCCATCAAAAAACCTAGCCTTTCTCCCATTGACATCATGCCTGCTTTTTCGAACAAAGCTGCTGCTCCATTGTTGGAGTGGTTTTCGTCGTCCTCATCAAGTAACTGTATAAAAAAGAAGCGTAAACCAAGTTCGTCAAAACAGACAAGTATTAAAAAAGTTAGCAGAAAACAAGTTTTGGATGCAAATCGATTCGCACCACTTAGTAGCGATTCCGACGCTTCAGACATGGAGCTTTCTTTTGAAGAAGTGTGTACCAATAAGAGCAAACCTTCTCTGGAAACTGTAAACGCCACTGAAACCGCTGCTTCGACCAGTCGGCCAGAGACCACTACTCAAAATCCTATGATAAATAACCGAACTGATTCAAGGATTCATAACAAATCTCCGAAGCCACCACCCATTTTCATTGTCGGCATCACAAACATTAACGGTTTGTTAGCCAACCTTGACACTGTAACCGAACCCGAATCATACGTGCTGAAAGCATCTCCTAAAGAGGGTCTGAGAATCCTGCCCTCCACCAGTGATGCCTATCGTAGTATTATACGCCATCTTGAGCTGCAAAACAGTACGTTCCATTCGTATCAGTTAAAAGATGAAAGAGCATACAGAATTGTTATTCGCGGCCTCCACCACTCAACCCTCGTCGAGAACATTAAACGAGAACTTGCTGACAAAGGTCATTCTGTACGCAACGTGCACAACCCAAAAAGCAGAACTGATGGTCATCCGCTCAACCTGTTTTTTGTGGACCTTGAGCCCAACGCCAGCAACGAAGGGGCTTTTGATATAACGAGGCTTTGCCGTCAAATAGTTAAAATCGAGCCGCCACATCCGTTCAAAGATGTTCCTCAATGCCATCGCTGCCAGGAGTTCTCGCATACTAAGAGGTACTGTACAATTTAAGTGCGTCAAATGTGGCGAAGCTCACGCCACAACTTCTTGCACCAAAACACCTGATAAGCCACCTAAATGCGCACTTTGCGGCAAGCAAGACATCTCTACCTAAGAGTCGTCAAAAGTCTCTTCCGTTATCAAGTCAACGTCAAATCGCATTCCCTCACCCTGTTGGAAATAATGGATCGAATTGTCATAATTATCCCTCGCTCAGCATAGATAATACCCAATCACTCTCATCTCCTGATCAGGTCGACCAATAATCGGTTGTGGTCTCCCGCCTGGACAGTCTTAACGAGAAATTTGGTCGCCTGATTGAGATGCAGGCCAAGATGATGGAGATGCTCGCCGCCTTATTGTCTAAAAAGTGAGCAGACCACACATGAACCTCGCCATATGGAACGCTGACGGCGTCCTTAATCACATAAATGAGTTAGAAGTGTTCATGGCGGTCAACTTGATTGATGTCATGCTCATTTCCGAAACGCATTTCTGCACTAGAACATACTTCAAAATTCATTGATATGAAATCTATTCTGCTAATCATCCGGATGATAACCGTATGCGAGGGGGCGCCGCTTTACTCATCCGGTCATCCTTACGCCACCATCCGCTGGAAACCATTCGGTCTGACTCAATTCAAAGTGTCTCTGTCAGTATTCACACAACTCAAGGCATCCTGGTCATCGCAGCCATTTATTGCCCTCCAGGACCCCAAATATCAGAGCAGCAGTTCAACACCTTCTTCAATCAACTCGGACCTAAATTCTTAGTCGGAGGGGATTGTAACGCCAAACATCGACTTTGGGGGTCCAGACTTGCTACCCCAAGAGGTAATCAACTTCACAAGAGTATAATAAACTCTTCCAGAGAGGTTCTCGCAACCGGAGCACCCACACTTTACCTATACGATTCCTCAAGGTCGCCCGACGCAGTAGACTTTGCTATATACAATGGCATTCATCCAACAGCTCTGGACATTGCGGAGTCATCTGACCTTAGCTCAGACCACATCCCACTATTTATTAAACTTGGATTGATTCCAGATAACATCGTATGCCGGTCCAGACTGTTCCCTCCCCACGCTAACATAACGGTCTTTCATCAGTGTCTAAACGAAAGGATCAACCTCAATATGGAAATAAATTCGGACAAGGATATAGATGATTCGGTTGACTTGTTCACCAAGAACATTCATCAGTCCGCCGAATTAGCCTCTTCATACCAATTCCCTTGTTCAACCAACCCTCCTCAGGCTCTCTTAAAACCTGAGGTTCTGGAGTTGGTGAGATATAAACGCAGGCTACGACGTCGCTATATGAGATCACGGAACGAATTTGACAAGGCTGCATGGAGGAGAGCTGCCCGAGATCTGAGAAATGTAATGCAAGCTGTGCGATCGGAGCATTTCAACAATCTGTTGGCTAATGCGGATCCAATGAAAAAGTCTGGCTTCAATCTATGGCATGCCACCAAGTGCATCAAACAACAGCCTCACAGGCATGCTCCAATCCGTGGGCCTCTAAATCAGTGGCTGCGTACGGAGACCGAGAAAGCAGAAGCATTTGCTAATGAGTTGGAGAGCCGGTTCACGCCTTTTAGCCTGGCTGACCCTGGTGACGTTGAGGAAACAGATGAAGACCTATCGAGATGTATATTAGATCACAGTCCAACTAAACATGTCACCCCTGAAGAGGTTGTGACTCAAATTTAGAGACTGAAATCTAAGAAGAGCCCCGGACATGACCATATTGACAACAGGGTGGTGAAAGCACTCCCTTGGAAGGGAGTGTTGTTCCTGACGTTGCTGTTCAACAGCATGCTGCGGATCTGCCATTTTCCCACACAGTGGAAGTGTGCAACGATATCCATGATACCTAAACCTGGTACTCCGGAGAACTGTGTCACATCATATAGGCCCATAAGCCTGCTTCCAACTTTTTCAAAGATTTTTGAGAGATTGTTTTTGAGTAGATTGTTGGCAGTACGGGGTGTTCAAGAAGCCATTCCTGATCACCAATTTGGATTTAGATCACAGCATGGCACTCCCGAACAACTGCATCGAGTTGTTAATCACATACTTACTGCGTTTGAGTTGAAACAGTATTCCTCTGCAGTCTTCCTAGATGTCAAACAAGCATTCGATAGGGTATGGATCGATGGACTTCTGCATAAATTAAAATTACTCCTGCCTGGCAAACAGTTTTTACTAATGCGAAGCTTTCTTCAACGACGAACCTTCTCTGTGGCGGTAAGTGACAAAATTTCCACCTTCAGGCACATGAGAGCCGGTGTCCCGCAGGGGAGTGTCTTAGCTCCGGTCCTCTACTCCTTATATACCTCTGATATGCCTACAACTAGAGATGAGCATTCGATTATTGCTACTTACGCGGACGATACGGCAGTTATTTTCAACTCTGCCCCTCTGAACGAAGCTGCGGAGAAATTTTCCAGCTACCTGGATAGATTCCACTCATGGGCCAGGCGTTGGAATATAGCCATAAACTCTGAGAAATCAGCTCACTGTACCTTCACATTAAGGCAAGGCGTCTGTCCGGTTGTGACTTACAACACAAGAATCATTCCGCAAATGGGGCAAATCCGGTATCTCGGTTTGATCCTGGATAGTCGTCTTACCTGGCGTGCACACATTAAGGTAGTTACAGCGCGCTGCTATCAAAAGCTCAAGAAACTGGAGTGGCTCCTCCGCCCATCGAATAAGTTATCTTTAACTAATAAAAGGCTCATCTATATGCAAGTAGTGGCACCTGCTTGGCGCTACGCCATACAAATTTGGGGCACTACTGCTGCCTACAACATCAGAAGAGTGCAGGCGTGTCAGAGCAAGGCTCTCAGAAGATTTACGGGCGCCCCTTGGTACGTCCGCAACACCACGCTGCATAGGGATCTTGCCGTGCCAACTGTTATGGAGGTGATTAATTCTCACAGCTGCCGCTATCACTACAGACTTTTGTCGCACCCAAATCCTCTAGCTTTCTCCCTCACCCGTATCTCAACAAGGCGTAGACTGAAGAGGCTGCACCCTCTAAGAAGGATACAGCCTTCTATAATTAATTAAGTTAATATAAGTCAAATTTTTTTTATTTTTATTGTCACGTCATTATTCTTTAAATCCGACAAATGTGTTATGCAGTTTACTGCGTTAAATGTTATAATTTAATTTAAAAAAAAAAAAAAAAAGATAATACTTCGTGTAGTTCTGAGGAAAATTTTTTTTTGCTGCAAGTTGTTATGCAGTGTGTAGAAAAAAAATTTCTGGGTGACCAAAGTTTTTCACCTTTGCAACCATTCCTGTAAGATGTCCAATCACATTTGCGGCACCGTCTGTGCATATCCCAATGAATTTTTTTCTGGTCAATTTCATGTTCCCGGAAAAAACTATTAAGAGCTTCGAAAATCTCAGAGCTGGTTGTTCTACCCGACAAATTAAGCGAACAAAGTAGTTCTTTTGTATAACTCTCCTTAATACTCACACCTCACAAAACAAGGAATGAGTGCTTTGTTTGTAATGTCTATAGATTCGTATAGTTGTATTGAATAAATTGATGATTTTGTCACCATTTTTAATATCTGATTTTCAAATTTTTCGGCCATATTTTTGATTGTGCGCTTGATAGTATTAGCAATTACTTTAAATTTCTGAACAGCATACATTCCCAAAATCTGTTCACAGGCATTTAGCATTCAAGGCTTAATTAATTCGTATCCAATCGTGTACGGCATTTTGAAGTTCGTGATGTGATTTGCTATGCGACGGGAAGCCTTTAATAAAGATTTATCTTCTATGGTCATTTTTCTTAAAACAGTAACTTGCTTTTGCAAATTTTTATGCATTCCTTTAAAATATTCTATCGGTATTTTTTGCTAAATCCGGGTGTTTTGAATTAAAGTTTGGAAGGTTTTAATGCATCGGCTTTCAGATCATACAACACAGAGACGCCGTGGATCCAGCTCATTGTCAGGTTCTTCAATGAATCCAAATTTTAAGTAGTAGTAATGATATTTTCTAAGTCGCGATTAAGCTTCTGAAGACGGACGTACACGCATTGTGTTTCCGCTATCCAAGGCGATTGCCCTTTTGTGACCCACTAATTAGTGTAATATAACAAATAAAATTAGCATAGCCCAACTGGCCTTACGGTGAACATTCATGGGCTTTGCATTTGTAACGGCACTATATATTTACCCTAACTGTATTTATATTATATTATATTTTTTCGCAAGTGTTTTAAGTACATATTCACATTCACGCCTGTAGTTTGTTTTGGCTTATCGCGTTCTCCTCTCTGTGCTTGTTGTTTATGCAGCTATGCAAAGTGACAATAAAATAAAAAACGGCAATGTACCATGCGCTGCTAACGCAGAAGCAGACCTCTGCACTACTATTAGCAATAACAACAATAAGTATTTGCTTATGAATTCTGGTCTCGATTATCAAGTGGTTGTTAGTCAGTTTCAGTCAAAGAGACAAGAACGTAAATCTTCCCCAACGGTCAGCCCAAAACGCAAAAGCAATAAACTAGACAACAACGATAATGCCCATACCGAGACTAGTGTATATAATAATCGGTTTGAGATTCTCTCTACAGAAGATGATGATATTGAACCAATTGAAATGGACTCCGATGTAGCACCCGAAGCACCCGCTGAACAGCAAAAAATCCTCCATAAAGAGAAAATCATTACGCTAAACTGCGAGCAGGACGGCTTCCTTCCCTCAAGTCGAACAATCAAGGCTTTTTAAACCACCATCAATATCCCCAGAATTACAAATCTACCAGTGATTCTAAGCCTGTTACAGGCAGTCACCGATCTAAATAACGTCGAAACTAGAACATCGGTGGGCGGTGTAACTAGGCTCTACGCTAAAGATAGCAACACCTTTAGAGCTATGCCGGCTCTGCTCGAATTGAAACGCGTAGAATTCTACGCCTACCCACTTAAGGAAGAAGAGCCTTACAAAGTGGTCATAAAAGGTCTCCACCATTCAACTATGGAAAGCCAGATCAAATCCAAGCTTCACAAACAAGGGCATGATGCAGTAGATACGTACCGACCCACTAATCGGTCCACCAAGGAACCAATGAACATGTTCTTTACTAACCTCACCACAGCAGATAATAACTATAAAGTCAATGAAATAAAACGCTTATGTGGACAACGTGTTTTAATTGAGGAAACCAGGAAAAAGACAGACATTACTCTGTGTCGTCGCTGTCAGCGATTCGAACACACAGCCAAATACTGCCGTCTGTGTACAAATCAGAGTATTGCGTGAGACCATCTTCCAGGACAGCTACATGTGCAAACTGCGGGCTTGATCACCCAGCTAATAAAAAGGCTGCGCTGCTTACTAAAGCTATGTCAAGCAGACCTCTATTAAAATAAAAATAGGAAAAATTAACGAATAAACCCAATACGGTCACCCCCAACCAAGGACGACACTTACAACCATTGCCCGAACAGTCGACTAGAGAAACCTTCTCGTACGCCGACATTACAAGAGGATCCCCAAATGTAATTAATAAATCTGACCAAAGGGAAAGTCAACAGAAAATTCAAAAACACACGAACAAGCGCCAGCAACAATCTCTAAACGAACAGCCTAGCAAATGGGGTTTGGAGACAAACCCATATGGGGAACAGGTTCTGAACTCCCTATGTACCACCGTAAATACCTTAAATTAATCTATTAAAAGTCTTAATGAAACATAGAAGCAAATGCTGCAATTACAGATCCAAATTATGGACTTATTCAATGCGCGTAGTTCGAAATGAACTTAAAAATTCTGATCTGGAATGCAAATGGCGTCTCCAAAAAATTTCATGAAGTTGAATGCATCTCGCAAACAAACAACATTGGCATTATTCGCCTTAGCGAAACTTGACTGATGGGAAATTATGCCCCCAAAATTCACGGATACAACTCCTTCCCAGCAAATCGCGCGACCGCTACACGTGGCAAGTGTGACTCAGCCATCTTAATTAAAAACAACCTTCAACAATTCCCCTCACAATTTGTTCGCTCTAATGAAGTTCAAATTGCGTCATCCAGTGTCCTTACTGCTATCGGCAATATCGAGTTCTGCTCTATTTACTGCCCTTCTCGCTTTAACTGGTGAAGCAACGATTTTGCAGCTCTTGTGGATAACCGTAACAGAAAGTTTTTTGTTAGTGGTGACTGGAACGTCAAACATAGTAGAAAAGGAACTAGCGGACTTCGTTTTATCCTCGAACGTGGATGTTCTGGCCACTGGCAGCCCAACCAGGTTCCCCAATTAGGAGAATAACAACTCAAGCTGCTTAGATTTCGCCATTTACCAAAATATTCCCCACTTGAAGATTCACATTGAGAGTCAATTAGACTTAAACTCCGACCATCTTCCTCTGATCGTTACGTTGGATTATGCTGCAACATATTTTCATTCAGTCGAGAGGCTTATTGACCGCCAGACTAATATGAAAAAATTCAAGAGCCACCAAAGCGACTGCTTGTCACCTGGTTGATGTTTATCGTGGAGTCCCGCAGGCTCATCCCCGAACATCAGTTTGGTTTCCGCGCGAGCCACTATTGAACTGCACAGGACTGTAAACCATATTCTTATGGCGTTTGACGCAAACAGTTTTGTAATGCTGTTTTTATCGATTTCGAGCAGGCATTCGACCGAGTATGGCACCCTAGGCTTCTAGCGAAGGTGAAGTCCGCCCTACCATCACCCTACTTTGGTCTCATCCAGTCCTACCTTGACGTACGCACTTTTTGCGTTAAGACCCGAAGAGGGCATCCGCACATCCGGTCATGGCGGGAGTAGCACAGTTCAACGGGCTTGGCCTAATTCTCTTCTCTCTATTTTCTGGGGATATCCCACTGTGAGTACGAAGCCGCTGATGGAATTCAAGAATACCTCCATTATTAAGAGACATGGGCAAAACGATGGAATATCAAAATAAATAGATCAAAATGCACCAACGTCTGCTTTATCTTGAGAAGAAGGTCTCCACCGTCTGTGTATCTCTGCGGCGACATACTCCCCAAACCAACACAGTAGAATAATTGGGTCTAACCCTTGACCAGAAGCTCACATTTAGCAAACACATCTCCTGTGTACACTCTTGTCGCAGCAAGATCACTAGGTTACACTGACTGTTAAACAGAAGAAGCTCACTATCCCTCTCTAACAAACGGACAGTCTACGTACAAATTAGAGATCTGGGGAATCGCGGCAAAATCTCAGAAGAAAAGAGTGCAAGTCCTGCAAAACAAGACTGCGACTAATGACTGGTTCTCCCTGGTACGCCAAAAACTCAACCCTGCACAGAGACCTGGACATACCTGTTGTCGAGGACCAGATCGCCCTACAAACCAGCCTATACAACGACCGACTTTTGGCACACTACAACCGCTTAGCCAGACCCCTGGCTAAAGTCTCACCCATTCAGCGCCTCATAAGCCTTCACTTCTGCCAGCTCTTGGAAAGGAGCAGGACTCGCCTTAGACAGCGAAGACACTAACCTTATCCTTGAAATTAAATTAAAATAATCCTAAACCTGACAAATAATTAATGAATACGTTTGCAATAGTTGTAAATAATTGTTTAAATTTGTATTTTATTTAATATTTGTATCGCACGATTAATGCACACCTAAACGATCAACCGAAGCTAAAATTCGATACTCTTTTCGTTTGCAAAAGTAACGGTACATTTTTAAATTTCTTAATTAGTAGTGAAAAACGCGCGAATTCACTTGTAATTCATATGCCAACTGAACTAGTAAACTTCGCGCACATTTTTATAATATATCTTTGAATTGCATAAACTGCAATGCAATTTTTTAATTTGGAAAATTAGTTATTCAGATTTAATTATCTTGAAAAAGACGTCCGTCCAACTTAAACTTGCTCGCACTGGCTATGTGCATGTGCAGGGCGAGCGAAAAATGTATAATGTGGCCGACGACATTCAGTTGTGTTCTTTTTTGTAGAGTTGGTATAATTATTTTGCTTTATTTTCATTTTTTTAATGGTATTGTGAGATATACACTTGAAAACTCGTTGTAAAACGTAATTAAAAATCAAGATAGGCCTTACACGTTTATATTTTAGCGATATGATTTTTAAAAATAACTTATTCTGACATTATATTTTATGCGCATGGCAGTACGCAAGTTCAAAGCAAGCAGCGGTTTGATTCGAAATTTGAATAAGAGGAAAATTAAAAAAATCTTCTTGTTCTTAGCTTTCACAGTCCGGTGTGGACCATAGCTTCATCAACAATTTTCCTCCATTCCGGTCTATCTCTAGTCAGAGCTCTCCAGTCGCCAACACTCAGCTTGTTAAGATCTACTTCGACGTCGTCTATCCATCTTTTTCTTGGGCGCCCACGTTTTCTTCCTCTAATTGAGCGCATTATAAATGCCTTTTTTGGCAATCTTTCTGCTGGCATCCTCATCACGTGACCAATCCACCTAATACGTTTTGCTTTTATGAAACGTACAACATTTTGGCCGCCGATAAATTTTCCGAGTTCATTGTTGTATCGGATTCGATACGTTCCGTCTTCTAGACGCATTGGGCCATATATTTTCCTTAACACGTTTCTTTCGAAAGTTAATAATTGATTGGTATCATTTGTTTTTAATGTCCATATTTCTGCACCGTACGTAAGCACTGGTCGTATTAGTGTTTTATACATTTTCATTTTCTGTGCTCTTGATAGAATTTTTGAGCGAAACAACTTAATGTTCGCGTAGTACGCCCTGTTCGCAGACTTTATTCTCTCGCCGATAGCAATTGTTGAGTCTTTATTTTCCGATAACGTGAAGCCCAAGTATTTTAATTCAAGTACGTTCCCAAAAATATAATCGCCGATTATCAAGTCAGTACGAGTTATGTTTTGCGATGACCGAATCATGTATTTTTTTTGTCTGCATTGACATTAAGTCCTAAGGTTTTAGCTCTTTAAAAACTGCTTAATTTTGCAGATCAGAAAATTTTATCTTTTGGCCATTATGAGCACATCACCTGCATAAGCGCATATTTGGAAATCTCTGTTGAAAATGTTTCCATCTGAATTTATCTCTTTAATAACTGTATGAAGCATTAGATTAAATATTAGACCAGACAGAGCATCTCCTTGTTTCACTCCGGACAATACTCTGAAAGACTCAGATACTTCACTTTGAACTTATACTTTACTGCTCGTGTTTTCTAAAGTACAGCCAACTAGTTCTATCAGTTTCAATGGAATACCAAGCATTTGCAGACAGAATTTTATTTGTTTTCTATCTATACTATCGAAAGTCTGCTTAAAGTCCACAAAAAGGCAGAAAAGGTCTATGTTGTGTTCATAAAACTTCTCAAATATTTGGTTCACCACAAAACCTTGGTCGACAGCTGATCTGTCGCTTCTGAAACCAGCCACATTTGTACTCATCCATTATTTCTTCGGCGTAGACATTTATTCTTTGGTATATAATGTTGGTAAATACCTTATAGCCAGTATTGAGTAGGGATATACCTCTATAGGTTTGGCATTCAGCCTTATGACCTTTTTTGTGTATAGGTACTATTACGCTGTTTAACCTTTCATTAGGTATTTTATTTGTACGCCACATACTTGTAATTAGAGTATGCATTTCATTGTTCAGAGCCTGTCCACCATATTTTAGTAATTCCGCAGGTATTCCATTTTCGCCACTTCTTTTACCATTTTTTAGTTTTGCTATAGCTGTTCTGCTTTTTCCAAGGTTGGTTCTTCGACATAGGTTTCAGCTGTATATATTTGGTGTTTCTCGTCATCAATATATTCATCCGTGTATCTGTTAAGTAGCTCAGAGAAGTGCTCTTTCCATCTGTCCATTATTTGCCTTCTATCACTAATTGTCGAACCATTTTTGCACTTACATATATTGGTTCTTGGCTGGAAGGCTTTGGTTTGCCTCTTTATATTCCGATACATGGCCTTAAAATTATTCTCAGAAAAATCCTGCTCAATTTGCGCAACTTGTTGGTTCGTAAACATATTTTCTTCTTATAAGTTTCTTAGCTTCTTTCCTCTTTTCTTGGTATTTTTCATAGGTTGCTCTAGTGGCTCTCTCATTATATTTCTTTCTTGCTTCTTGTTTTATTTCGTTTACTTTTCTGTACCGTTCGTCATACCACTCATTCGTCACTGGTCTTTTCTCGCCGATCGTAACTATTGCGATATTTATGACTACATCCTTTATTTTACTCCAGTGGTCATCAATATTCAAAACCCTTTCTACGTCAAGGGTGACATCACTTCTTATATTATTCTCTACTGTGTTTTTATATTTAGTTATCAGTGCATTATTTTTATTAATGCCTTCTACATTAAATTTTAATTTATTATAACCTTTACAGTCATTTACTTTCGATATTCGTTGGCGTATTTTAGACATCACGAGATAGTGGTCTGAATCACAACAAGCACCTCTATATGAACGTACATCTAAAACTGATGTGGTATGCCTCTTATCTATAAGGAAATGGTCAATTTGGTTAGCTGCATTACTGCCTGATATTCTTCATGTCTGGACATGAATACGTTTATGTCTATGGTTGGTGCTACTTATAAATAGACCATGTGAGGCTGCAAAGTTGCATAGGCGTATTCCATTGTCATTTGTGTTATCATGTGAACATTTTCCTGCAACATCTCTGATTATGCTTTCCCCCTTTCCAACCTTTGTATTAAAATCGCCAATTAGAAGCGAAACGTCTTGTTTACTAATTTTGCTAAATAGCTCTTTGAGGTCATCATAAAATTTAGCTTTAATATTGTCATTACTTCCATCGGTCGGAGCGTATGCATTTACAGTGGAAATATTTTGGAATTTCCCCTTAAGTCTTAGGTAGCATAATCGATCGTTGATAGGAAGAAAATTCATTAGGCTTTTCCTTGTTTTCCTATCGATGTAAAAACCCGTTCCCCTTTGGCCTTGGGACTCCGAACCACTGTAAAATATCGAATAAGCTTTCTTTCTTACTTCTCCGCTTTCTTTCCATGAATCAATGAATCAATATTATGAACTGAATTATGTTTCAATTCATCTTAAAACATAACTTCACGTAATGAGTAAGTATATTCCAAATTTTTCTGTGGACCAGCGAAATTTTCTCGTGGACCACTAGTGGCCCACGGACCACCACTTTGGCGACTGCTGATCTAGAGCATCGGCTAGACACCCCGTTTGGTTTTTTGCTTTGTCGCTGCTCACTGCATGTTTCTTATGGTGCCTGAATGTTTCCAAGTATTTGTCTATTGATTTGGGTATTTTATATTACAGACAACTATGGTGTTTTAAGCTGCATCTTTAATGTACATATTTGTTGATAAGGTCTATTGTTGTTTGTTGAAGCAGGGGTTGTGGAGTGGAAGGTGAAGTGTTATACGTAACTCCTCCCTCCCTAGATATGGAATTTTCCTGAATTCTAATATTTCTAAGGCTTTTTTTAAAGTAGTAATATGTTAATGCTCTGATTACTATTTCTATTGTTACAATTATCCCGATAACGGGATACGAAATATTTTGCGAGGTAGTGTGAACAAATTTTGAAAGCGCTATAGTGTGCACAAAAGTATTTTGTTTTTTCATTAATGATAAGCAGAAATGCACCACGGACATTAATTTTACACATTTGTTTTATTCGATAGGTACAGTCTGTTTTTTGCATATCGCCTCCGAAAAGTCTATGTTATCGTTAATTGTATTGTATCTTTCATAGAGTGCGAGTTAAGTTTAAAATTTTATGTCCTTTGAAATGTGGCAAGTTGTACTTGCGGTTCAGGGAAATTACACAAAAATGAGTTATAAAAATCCAAGTACCTTAAATTGGAGGAGATGGTAGCATTTATTAATTAAATCAAACGAGGTTCAAGCGTATCAGCCTTAGGGTACAGTCATAGTGCATGCTGTTGACGAAGCCGAAGCTGAAGACGAAAAACAGTGCAGAAGAAAACATATGAATTCGCGCGAAAGTGGTAATACTGCACTGATTTAGATGTTTGTATTGCAATCAATCAATATATGGTATTATTCCACTTTTTTTTTTATTTTTCTCCAGTATGTGCCATTTCTGTGTCCACCTCAATTCATTGCTTCTTTTATAATTTATTTAAACCATTCTTAGCAAAATTAGAAGGAAGGGAGAAAAACAAATTAAATTGTTTTGTATTACATTCGTATTTACGTATTGAGTTGTGATAGACGCCAGTCGTTGAGCAAAGTTGTCTGTCCGTCCAGGTGACAACGCTCTCATTTTCTGACATTTGTGTTCTGTGATCACATTTTACCATTGAAAGCGACAATATTCAACCACGCGTCGAATGGGTGTAAACGTACTGTAAGGCTGATGTCAGAGTAAATTGTATTTCGCGCTGAAGTTGAAGCGACGAACCCCTACACGTGTTGTCTTATGGGGATTCCCACGGGGTGTTACACTGATTTCTAGTTTCGAAGCGGGTTGAAAATCGTTTTACTCGTCAAAACTCACGTAGTTGGTGTCTCTCTTTTACACCTTCTTGTGTGTTCGATTGCGCAGCGACTGTGCAAAATGCCTCGCGCTTAGTTGGTTTCTTCCTTTTGTCGTCACTTGTGTGTTTGCTTAGTTGGTATCTTCCTTTTGTGGTGACCATCTTGTTTTTGCAACGCGTTTTTGTCCTTGCAATTGCCTGGCGACTGTGCAAAAAACCGCGTGCTTATTTGGTGTCTCTGGTGTCCCTTCTTCATCGTCAAACTTAGCTCAGTATCACTCTACCATATGCCAAGTAAAGACAGGTCACTTCAGACTCAGTGCGAATGATAGCACCATCGTCTCCGGTGATAGTGCCGACTCGTCGAAGTTGCCTTGGGCTTGCCCCTCAAGCTTTTGATGTCCTCAACGATCATAGGGAAACTGGTTGCCTTGTTGTAATACAGCTGATGTATGGAACGAATAGCCAAGAATGCGGCTCCGTTTTCTCCATAAGCCGCTGTGTTTAGGGTGTAGATCTTGTGGTCAGCAGTATTACGCCATAGAATGCATTGGAGATCTTCATCAGGGTGCGTGATTCGGACGCGACGACACGTTTTCCAAACATCGCCGCATAACGCCATAAAGCGAAAACGCAAAAGGGTGATAAAAGTATTTTTGGTTGAATGACATCGCCGTTCGAAACAAAGTCTTACAAACAACAAAAAATCCTGTCAAATATAAAATAAACTTAAATTAAACAAAGTTATGGGTCCTCTGAGTCCCCGAGTGAGGGTGCCCACACCAGATTGTGATCCAGTCGATAAGCGCAACAATGCTAAGCTAGTCCAAAACAAACTCAAGATTACTCGCAAAATTCAAAGTGAGTCTTTCCGTTTGCTTGCGATCCTAAGGGTTGTTCACAAGCAGAACGTAATGATAATGAAGGAATACACTATGAAGAGTGAAAGGCTTCTGCTTCACATATTTTGAGCAAAGCGAATGTTAAGCAAAACAATACACAATCATTACTACCTTCACGTTCACGAATTATTTTGTTTCGTGAGCGTAAGCAGAGTTGGTTTCGCTCTGCGTGCATGCTCGACTTGCCTAGGCTCAATTTTTTACGAAGCGTTCATAAGCCTGATTTTTGGCTTCACTGCACATCTCTGCTAGATATACAACGTCAGCAGTGGCAACAACAACAAGAATCGCTGCAACATCAGCAGTTATCTCAACAGATAGAGATGGACCTTAACATTAAAGTTGATCTAATTTTATCTAGGTTTGATCGAACGATTGATTTTCAGAGGCGCCGACTTAAGCGACTCCTTGTCAATAACCCTCAACAATGTCAACAATAGGTCTTCAAATTATTGCCTGGATTACTGACGGAGTGACCAATCATGCTAACGAACTGGAATTTTTCATCCAAGCCAACAATATTAACGTCATGCTTATCAGTGATTCCCATCTTTGCAGCACGTCCTATTACAAACTTTTTGGGTATTCGCTTCACTTAGCAAACCACGCTCTTGATCGACACAGAGGAGGTTCTGCTATCATCCGATCAACCTTAAAACACAATTTTCTCACCTACACTTCTAAAGCGCATGTTTAATGTGTTGCGATAAAAATTAATTGTGACCTTTGGAATATTGTAATCGCTTCCGTTTATTGCCCACTAATGTATGCTTGGCCAACACTGGCATTCAGAAAACTTTTGGGACAACTGGGCCCAAAATATATTATAGCCGAGGATTGGAACGCTCATCATTTACTTTGGGATGCCAGTCGACGCAATCCCAGAGGTATCTCGCTGTGTAACGAGCTCTCATGTATGGACTCTTGCTGTTGGTGCTACACACTATCCATACAATCATCGTACTCCTAGCCCGATTGACTTTGCAGTTTACGGAGGGATTCCATCAGAGCGACGCTGACGACACAGTATTTTTAGCGTGTGACACTTCGTGCGATCTAGCTAGTGCCACCTTCCAAAGACCTTTTGACAAATTTGAATCTTAATCCAGACCATGGAACAGGAATCAATTCCACAAAATTGCGCACTAAACGCTGCCCACCTGTTACGCTTTGAGGCATCCAAGTCCATTAAAAAGCTCCAAGTTTTTGGATCGCCAGTTGACGTGGTCTAAGCACATCAGTGCTGTAACGGCCACATGCAAAAGGAAGTTGCAACTCAGGCATGCAAGACTTACGAGGTTGGCAAAGTGTTGCGGCCTGCTCGTCAGCGAAGTAGCGAATAGTGGTGCAATGAGCGCCGGTGTACTGACGTTGCAGGCAGAGCTCATGAGTGAGTTTTGATTTTACTTCGCAGTACAGGTGTGAGAGTCCAATTCGAGCCTCGCCTTCCATTTGATGGAGATCGAGTCGTTCGAGACTCGTTTGTGCGATGTCAAATTCGAAGTTCATGTGCCTCGCTATTTCGATACGCAAATAATAGATAAATATACAACATCACCACCCTTCTTCGCACCAAAGTCATATTTGAGCTACCACACCACAAAAGCACTTTAGCTCAGTGCTCTAACTGCGAAAAATATGGTCACACAAACAATTTCTGCACTAAAGACCCGATCTGTGTCAAATGCGCCGGCAAGCACAAAACTATTGACTGCAAACTAATAAGTGCCAGATCAAATAAAATGCGCTTTTTGTGTCGGCTCATACACAGCCAACTATAAATCACCCTGATGGAACGGGCCACGGAGGCACAGCGGTCATTATAAAAACACATATAGTACTCGAAAATTATCATTTAGATCATACACAATCAACTAATATAGAAATCATGGATTCTTTGGGACATGTAACTAGAGCAGCTGGCTACAGTGTACCTAAACACAAGATCACGTTGACACAATATAATGACTTCTTGCAATCACTTGGACCATGCTTTATTGTCGGTGGAGACTTTAACGCAAAATACACGGCTTGGGCTCTAGAATGTCAAACAAAAAAGGTAAGGACCTACTGAGGATTATATACACAGTAAATGCAACACACTTATGCACCGGCGAACCAACTTTTTGGCCTACTGACAAGAAGAAAATACCTGACCTCATCGACTTCTATATAATTAAAAATATTGATATACGAAACCTCGCAATTAAATCAAGACTAGATTTATCTTCAGACCATACTCCGACCCAACTTGACTACCAAAACAACGTATTAACTGAACGTAAAATCAACAAGATATACAATCATCGCACTGACTGGGAAACTTACAGAGATTATATTAAGCGATTTCTGCCGCTAAACATTTCAATTACAACTAATAGCGACATAGAATCAACAGTGATTCTCTTCAATGATGCAATCGAGAAAGCTGCAACACGGTCGACTCCTACATATACGAGCACAGAGCGCAATGCTTTCACTCCGCCCTCTCTCCGACGCCTTATCAACAGAAACAGAAAACTTGAGAAAATTTGGCAAACAATCAGAGCCCCTCTGCTAAAAAAAAACTACAATGAAGCGACCAAGGAACTAAAAAAATATTTAATCGAACAAAAACTAGAACAACTAGAAAAGTATCCTGTGTCCTGTGGAGGCAATAGACTACATACGAAATCTATTTAACGCGGTATTAAGACTAAGACATTTCCCCAGTGCATGGAAAGTTGCCGAGATAATAGGTATTCCTATACCTGGGAAAGATTACAAAAAAGCTTCCCCTACAAACCCATAATCTTGCTACCGGTGCTGTTAAAAACGATTGAAAAACTCCTCCGTGAGAGACTTCTCGTTTTTCTAAAACGTAATCAAATAATACTCGACCAAACATTTGGATTCCGACGAAATCATTCTACAATTCAACAGATTCACCGCGTAGCCCACAAAATAACGATATACATAGATGACAAAAAATTATGTATTGAACTATTCCTAGATGTCGAGAAACCCTTTGATAAAGTTTGGCACAAAGGTCTAATACATAAGACCAACTCGATTGTCCCGACCAATGTAACTCATATTCTGTCAGCTACATAGAAGGTAGATAATTTTATGTTGAGTATACACACGAATACTCCACATTACGCCCAGAAGTTCCCCAAGGAGGCGTCTGGGCCACTCGTTTACACTCTTTTCACCGCAGACCTACCTCAACCAACCCAGGACTCTAAAATGAGAGCTACGTTTGCAGACGACACCATTCTTCTTTCCGCCCACAAAAGCATAAATGCAGTAACATCCACTCTACAAAATAACCTAAATAAAACCCTAGAATGGTGTCGGTAATGGAGAACAAAAATTAACAACAGCAAAACCTTTCAAATCGTTTTCACTACTAAAACAAAATATACACAAGTTCACCTAAAAATTTACGGAAGAGATATAACAATCGAAAAAGAAGCTAAGTACCCGGAATCTACCTTGACAGCAAACTAAAATGGAAATACCATATTTATAAAATACGAGACTTAAAATAAAAGAATTGCACTGGTTCTTAAACAAAAAATCGAAAGTCTGATTGAATTTATAAAACATTCATCAAACCTATCTGGCCGTACGGAGCGCAAATATCTGCGAAATTATCCAATATACTATTAATACAAAAACAACAATCCAAAATCCTACGTATAATAACAAACGCAGACTGGTGTATCAAAAATGTCGACATACACAGAGACCTGCAGATTTCCACAGTGGCTAAAGAAATAACTAGTAGTTTAAGTCGGAGATATCAAACAAAAATAAGCCAACATACTAACAACTAGGTGAATACACTGCGCGAGCTCCAGCAAAGACGGAAACTTCGCCGGTCAAGGCCTCTTGACCTAATCTAATATCAAACGTAAATCATTGTAACAAAAGTATAAGCAAGCGTTTATATGTATATATTTAGTATTAGTACTACTCAAAAATTAGCATAGCAATTAAACGTACAGCTGTTGACAACTAATTGAAAACAAAGGTATTGGTTACGCTATTCATGCTTTTTCTGGTTTAATGCTCTATGGAGACTAACTAAATTATACGTAATATAAATAATGGACATATAATCTTAAAAAAGTAACGAAATTTGCTCAATTTCTTAAGTTAAATAAGTTTTTCGATCGATTTTCTGCTCAAACCTCAGATTTGACTATGCCGATAATTTTAGTTCCACGGAATTGGCTTTGGCTTTGTAAAAGTCGATTTGACTTAATGCCAATGGCTAATATCACTGCGCAGGAGATTCTGCAGCGATGTCGAAGTCAATTGATAATGTTCGGAAAGTATTTAAGTATTTATTTTGCAGTTTGTATATCCGAAAGGCGTTGTAGCCAACTGTATGTTATCTATCTATATATATATATAAAAGGATGTTTGTTTGTCTGTTTGTTTGTTTGATTCCTATTGAATCCGCCACCATTTGACATATGTATAACTGTTTAGGTATGTAACTACGAGATCTTATAACTGCGTGTATGCGTGTATACATAACTGTGTAGATCTGTTTTTGTGCTTAGCACCGATTTTCACTAAAGAAACCGAAAATGTTTGTTTAATAATTTGTATTTAATGTTCGGAGCAGAGAGTTTACATTTCTCTCTTAAAAAAATGGCCGGATAGACTTTTAAGAAACGATATATGAATGAAATAAAAATACCAGGCGGCCAGAAAAAAAAAGAAGGCTTGATCACAAACCAAAATCATACAAAAATATTCCGAGTGATACACACAATAAGAAACCAATTCAATCTTATACACACACAATACCTACATAAAATACGTTTCAAGGTGAGTGTGTGAAGGAAGTGGTATATCTTTTTTCTTTGTCTTCCCTTATGTTCGGCAAATAAAAAAAAAACAAATATCACACGCTTTGTTTTTGCTGGTTTGATTTCGATTTCACATGGGGGGGACACTTGGAATTTTGCTTGTACTAAAGGTAGAACTACCTTTGTTCTTTTGCACACAACACCAAAGACGCGCTCCCCTGCAAATGACATGACCGCGAACAACCCCAGACGACAACCACACACTCTCCTCAGCATACGACATGACCACATTGTTACAGACAACAACCAAAAACAACACCAGACAACAACCGCAAACGCTTTTTAGCGTTTTCACATAAGACACTTGCTGGTTTGCCTGATAGTAACAAAAATAGGTATAAATGCAATTTAAATCAATTCTAATTATTTAGTTATATCTTAAAAAAAAAAAAATAAAAAAAAATTACGTGCCCTTCTCTTTTGTTGTTTTCATTAGATTTATTTTGTTTACAAAGAACAATAATGCAATGACGCTTTGACGCGGTTACGCGATGACGCTTTGACGTCACTTTAAAATTTCACTCTATCGAATCCTAAGATGTTTCACATCAAAAAAAAAAAAAAATAGGAATACGATTTGGGAACAAATACTGCGGGAAATTAAGGAGGTTTGACCGCACATTTCCCTTTTTTAAGGATGAAGTGACTAGATGATTTATAAATACAATGGGCATATATAAAATAATTAAGAAGCGTAATAGCACATCTGGTGAGAGTTCTACGAACTGGGAATTTTTCGATGTCTTAGATGATGTCTGTGGCAGCCGCAGTAGCATTCAGGTGCCAATTGAAATGATGGAAAAAATCTTAATAATGAAGAAAATGTTGGACATAGAGGCAGAAAAAAATTTTAAGTTGAATTAAAAACAAATACATATCAATGTAAAATATTTGTATAATGAATTGAATTAATTGAAGTGTGAGGAAATAAAATGATTTTAACTTTTAAAATTTAATTTATACATACAATAATAATATATATGTATTAGGCTAATAATAAAGTTTCGACTGCATCTCTCTTTGCTTTTGCCTCTCTTTGGCCTGGTAAACACACGACAAAGCAACATTGCGTTCATAAACGCTTGAAAATGTCATTGCATTATTTGGCAAAAAGGTGCTGATTTGCATTGTAAACACAGTTAACAATTAACTTTACCTAATGATTGTTGGTGAATGATTGAAATTATTTGTACCGGAAATATTAACCCCATTCATCCCAGTCGTTTCTTTCAACCGAGTAAACGTTTTCAATTTTTAGCAGTTTTGCAACTTCTGGCATTACATTTTATACTCAGTTTCCATATCAGTTAAAATTTTCTTAAGTGGTCCATAAGTGAAAATTAAGTCTTCTACAATTGCCTTGGCTATTAAAGTGGCATGTTTACTTTTGACTGGTATGATGACAAAGTATTTGGTCAGGTCGCATATTATACTTATTGCATACTCTTTACCATGTTCTGTTTTGGGTGGGTAACAGGTCAATAGTATCAACAATTATAGTGTCAAACGCTTTCTGTGGTGTTGGTGTCACTATCTATTTTTCCATTGTATATATTTGCTTAGTTTATTATGTTGCAATGTTTGCATTGCTTGACATATTTTCTTATGTGTTGTGTCATGTTTTTCCACACATATTTCATTTTTATTTTGTTTAAAGTTCGACGCATTCCTGGGTGGCCACCAGGAACACTCTTTTAGTATGTGTTTCGGTGTTAATATTATTATTAAGTTACCTTTTATTAACTTATTTCCCATCTGTTTAAATTCATTCACCCAGGTGTAGTTGAATAGCGGATTGTCTAATGACAATTTAAATTTCTTGACGCCTATGTCACCGGCTCTTTTAATAAGCCTAGACGCTTTTCCTACCTCTCTCTACTCCCTGCATTCTTGCTGAAGCTGGGTTACCATCCATTGCGGAAAGAATTGAGGAAACAACTCTGCAACTCATCCCCAAGCTCTACACGACACCAAATCGTCTCGTGCCAAGATCTTCGCTGACAGCTTTAAACAAAAACGGCCTTACAAAAGTGTCTCTACAATCCGGCGCTGCGCCACCTTCTGCAAGAGTCTAACTTTACCACCGCCAGAATTTTCCAACTTTATATATCCTTCTCCAGCCTGGACTTGCAATCAGCCTAACCTCAATACCAGTCTGCACATCTCTGCTAAAAACTATACTAACAGCTTCGAACACCTGGCGCGTTTTCTATACGAGAAACACGAACTCGGTGCAAAAACTTGGCTCTACACGGACGGCTCAAAAACTGTCAACTCTACTGCATTCGCCCTCGTCGACAATATGGATACAATTATTGCAGGGGGCCTACTACCCTCATACAACTCCATCTTCACGGCGGGGCCTTTGCTATATTAAAGGCGTGCCAATTTGCCATCAACAACGATGGTAAATTTGTAATATGCTCTGACAGCCTATCCTCCATACTAGTCATTCAAAATCCCGAACACAACGACTTTACGATTCGGGAAATCCGGAAACTTTGCACACAACATCACAACAAAATCTCCATCTTCTGGGCTCCCAGCCACCAGGGGATACTCGAGAATGAACACGCCGACAGGGCAGTCCGACTCATCATCAACGCCCCAACACACAACTTTACACCCACCAGCACAAAAGACCTAAAAAACCTCGTTTGCCGCCACCAGCGTACTAAGAAATTGTGGACCACCTTCTTAACGTCTGCCAACACTTGGAGAGCAGTAATAAATATAACATAAATATTTAAAACACAGTTATTATAAAATCGCGAGTCAAAGGCCTTAGCAGCCAGTTAGTTACTTGTTAAATTAATATTAAATTTAGTTTTTGTATATATTAGGTTTAATCTTTTAAAATGATAATAAATAATAAGCCTAGAAAAGAATTGTAGTCAATTTCAATTAGTCAATTTCTTTAGTGATCAATTCTCAAACGTCAAATTTACCTAGTATCTTGTGACCTTTTTTAAAATGTATGCAGAAGTCTACAAGTATCAAGTCGACATGTCGGTTATAATCTTTATTATGGTGTGCTTCGTACATCTTTAGCATCTAAGTGGGTTTTTTTACAACTTTTTCTGTATTTGGACTTAAATTTATCTTTTGTTGTCTCGTTACAACGAAAACATTGGTGTGTTGTGCCTTTATATCTTCAAGCTGCTAATTCTTGTTCTATTGTAGCCATATTACCTTCTCCTTTAGTAAAAGCTTTTGATGCATATGCGCATTTGTCCATATGAAGGGTTTGTTTTAGCTGCTTAAATTAGTAATATATCTTGATGATTCAGAAAAATTGGGGATAAAACTACTGTAGTAATTACAGAAAGCAATTTAGTTAGTAGTTTAGCCTCGTCTCCGTTTTGGAGAGTAGGGTAATGTTTTATTAATTAAAATTTGTTGTCATCTGCTTCATGACTGAAGAATCTTTTCATTTTAGATTCTTTTGAATCTAAATGACCCTTTATCCGTCGAAACAGACGTTATGTCTCTTGAATTCGTTTTCAACTTTTAAGTCAAATTTTATATTCGGTTATTACCGCGATAGCTAGTATTACTCTTTTGGTTACGGTTGTTGTTATAATTCCGATTCATATTCACGTTGTTTTTGTTAGTATACCTTCCTGTATTATTGTAACGTCTACCATTGTGGTGATTGTTACTGCGATTTACCCTAACGTATAGGACTTTATCTGTACTACTTGTGTGCTCTGTGCAGGAGTTCACAAATTTCGTTATGGGTGTGCCTGCTTCCATTATCAGCTTTACTTTGTCAATGAAGCTGTGTGTTTGATCATTGCGTTTTCCTTGTTTGCTTCAAGTTCATTAACTTGACTACAACGAGCTCCACAGACTCCTCTTTTTTTTTTAAAAAAACCTTCGGTAATTACGACTACTCGGACGACCAGTAAATGTCTAAATGACGGTTATAGGTGTATTTAGCTTCTATGACCAGTTCATAGAAGTTGTATAATGTTATTAAGAAGTAGAAAAAAATAGTTTTAATAATTAATTATTTTAAAGTTAGTTTACCAGATCAACTGGTCTTGTCATTTTTAGGCGTCGCCTATACTGTAATTCTTTTTGTGGAAGTAACATTGACGTTCATGTGTTGCGCTAACTTTGTTTGATAAATCCGACTTCTAGTTATTTTAACTGCTACTGAAGGAATTTTGAGGTCGCGGTGTAACTCGGCGTTTGTTATGTATCATCCTACTTTGGCGATTATTCTTAATATTCGTGACTGTTATCTTTGAATTATAGCGACATTTAATTTTTTGGATGTTCCCCATATTTGCGCACCGTATGTCCAACTGGGTTTGACTATTGCTTTATATATCAAAAGCTTATTTTCTATCGATAGATTTGATTTAGGGTCTAGGAGCCAGCTGTCTAGGTTTCAATTTTATTTTATTGTTTTATGTTGTGGGAACTTAGTAATATGGTGTCGTCTGCAAATGCAGCTATCATTGATGATTTTTGTCTTCGTGTTGGTATATCTGCTGTGAAGATGGTATACAACATAGGACCTAGTATGCTACCTTGCAGAACTCCTGTTCTAATATATCTTCAATTTGAATATTCGTCCGAAAACTTTTCGAAGAAGTACCTATTAGTAATGTAACACTCCAGCATTTGTACAATATTGTGGGGAAATATAGTACGTAGGTTGTAGATTAATCCATTGTGCCAAACCTTATCGAAGGTTTTCTCTACGTCTAGTAACACTCCAATACAGAATTTTTTTGTCGTCGAGTTCGTTAAATATTTTGTGCGTAACTCAATGGACTTATTGTATTGTTGAGTGGTTTCTGCGGAAGCCGAAATGGTGATCTGGAATTATGTGACAGCGTTCCAGGATAGGTAGGATTAGCATTCACAAGAGCTTTTCGAATATTTTGGATAGTACACGAAGTAAACTGATTGGACTGTATGATGATGGCAGAGATTGGTCATTTCCCGGCTTTGGAATCGCAATGACTTCGGCAACTTTCCAGACTTTGGGGATGTAGTTTAGTCTTAGTAGAGCATTAAATAAATTGCGTATATAAATCACCGCAATTGGAAGCTCTATGAGGAGTTTGTCGTTAATTTTGTCATAGCCTGTTGGTTTTTTATTTTTTTGATCATGTTGAATGATGAGTAGAATTTCGGAGGTCGTAGTTTTTTTGAGTCGCAATTTTTGGGGTTCATTAGCCGGGTTTTAGTGTGGGACGTCTAAGTTCTGTTGTTCGTCAGCAAAAACTTTTTCGTAATAATCTGCTAAAACTAATGCTTTAGCTAGATTAGTTGTTGCCCATGATCCATTGTCCTTTTTTATGGTGCATCATTTTTTTAGTCAGTTTTTTTGTAGCTTTTCAAAGCGAGTACTCTGTGTATTTTGTCGGTGTTATGTTTTGAAGGTAACTTGTGATTTGTTTGTTTTTAAGGTATTGCAGATATTTCCTAATGTCTTTTGTTGCCCTGTTGTATTTCTTTTTGGCCTCAAGGGCCCTAGTGTACATACAGTACTTTTTTTAATTTACGTTTTTCATGTACTAAATTTCTGAGAAAAAGTGGTTTGTAGTGCGCTATTAGTTGAGGTGGGTTATTCGGGGTTGCTTGTATCGCTGCTTTTTCAATAGTGTCGTTGAGAATTACTATAGCAGATTCTATGTCCTCTGGTGGTTTTAGACGAATGTCTATGGGTAGGTATAAATTGATATAGTTTCTAAAGCTGCCCCAGTCAGTTCGGTTATTGTGTAAGGAGTTATTTTTGTACGAGTCTACCGGAAACTTCTGAGTTCTAAGACTATAGCTGTGTGATATGACGAGAGATCCAGACTTGGTTTGATTGCGAGTTTACTTAAATCTATATTTTTTACTATATAGAAGTCTAAAAGATCTGGCATTTTATTGATGTCTTTTGGCCAGTATGTCGGCTCACCTGTACTTATGTGGTTTATCTTTGCAGAGTGTAGTGCGTCCAGAAGGTTTTTTCCTCTCTTGTTTGAAGTTCGGGATCCCCATTCTGTGTGTTTCGCGTTGAAGTCTCCAGCAGCAATAAATCGTTGTCCTAGTTTACTTATGAAGTCCAGCTATGGTGACTGGGTAATGCTGCACCGAAATTTTGGACCGTTTTTGCTTGGATGTGGTCCTTTTGGAATGGAGCAACACGTTATGTTTGATGGGATGCTCAATAATTTTGACAGTGCCGCCGTGTACTGTGCCATCTGGGTGGTTTGTTTTGTGTGTACTGTATCCAAGAATTTGTAGGTATTTTTCGCTTGTACAGTGGGACTCTGAGATTAATGCTGTATCAATGTCGTTATTATTTAAAAAGAGACTTAGTTCATTAAGATGGAGTGTTAACCCGTTTGCGTTTCAGACTAGAATCTTAATGTTGGTGTCCATTTTAGTTGTTGAGTTTGTTTATTAGTAACGCCAAGATGTTCATCATTTTATTTAAGTGCTCTGTTACTTGTTTCAGCATGTCTTTGATTTCCACTAATTCATTATCGGCTTCCTTGTCTTGGTTCATTTTAAGTTCATTCCCTATGCGCTTTGTTCCTTTGATGAGTTGTTTTCTTGAGTAGTTGATGCGACTTGGGTGTAGGTTACTCCCTCTTTTATTTTGTTTGATTCTTGATACGCTGTCGATTGATCACATTTTTTAGCGCTTTTCTCCTTGAGAAGGGAAACGTTGAATTTTAAGTGTCTTATACACTTCGCAGCCCTTGTAATTAGCCGTAAGTGCACCACCACATAGTGCGCATTTGGTTTGGCTGTCTTTGGATATTTTGCAGTCAATGGTTTGTGCTTACCTGCGCTCTGGGGTCCCTTGTGCAAAAGTTCCTCGTATGGCCATACTTTTGACAGTTGTAGCATTGTACAACTACGCGTTTGTGGTGCGGAGGTTCAAAGATTATTTTGCTACAAAGCAGAGTTGTTATTTGTGCATATTCCTTAGAACAACCTTGGAAATCTGCTCCTCCTTTGGCTTAAACGTGTAGTATTTGGTTTTGTGGTGCTGAAGCATCTTGACCACCGCTGAGTAACACATTGAGTCAGGTACCTCTATGCGCACTTCGTTGTTTTTTAGAGTTCTTATTATAAAGTTGTTTTGCATTATCTTTTTTAATGCTGAGGTTAAGTTACGGATTTCCTCTACATCCTACACGAATATTGGGAGAGGTTTCTGTGCTTTTTTTTTATCAGGGACTTCTTGACTTACCTGTGTGCTGGGTGACTGACTGACTGTGTGCTGGGTTTACTCACCCAGTATTAGTGTAGCGTTTTCTGTTGTGGTATCTTTGTCGGTGTTTTGTTTTTTTTGGTTTTTTGTTGCTGTTGGTAACAGTTTCGGGTGATTGCTTGTTTCGATTGCATTTTTGTAGCTGTTTTTTGTAGCTGTTTTTTGTTTTGTTTTAATGTTTTGATCTTGTGCATGTATGTTTGTTGTTGATGATGCTGTTGTACCCGTTGCTTGTGACAATGAAATGTGGGAGGAGAGGACGCCAGAATTATCGATGTTATTGGTGTTGCGTAGCTAACAGTTGTAGTTGTTATGTTAGCAGTGCTGGTTGACGTTGTTGTTGTCGTTGTAGGTGTTTGGTAGTGCATAATTGGTGTGCGCAGAGTCGGCGTAGGGCATTGTTCGCTCCAGGACAGTTGAGAAGCATTAATTTTTAGAGCACATCGCTGTTGCTGTTGGTTGATTCCGTTTGTATTTTTATTGGTGCTTTTATTTTGTACTTCTGCAGCCGAAGCTGTGGGAGCGGTCATTGCGTCGAGTTAAGGGGGAGGGAAAGACAGCTCCTCGGTGTAGGGCTGATGGTGATTTTGCGTGCTGCGCACAGTCGGGGGACTGCGTTCAACCGGCATTTTTGAGTTTAGAACACTTTTGATTTTATTTTTTATTCTTGTTGTTGTTTATTTTGTTTTATGATTTGCTTTTTGTTTTGTTTTTTTGGGAGCGCGAGAGCAGACGAGTAATCGACTTGACACTTCACTTGCGAATGAACTCTCCTTTTATTATGTTGATGACTTCGAGTTACGTTGATTCGTTACTTATTATATTTCTTACTGCACCTTTTTGTTTTGTTTAAACTAAATTTACTGCAAGGGAGTCGTGAGCTCCTTTTATGGAGTCGACTAGTGTCAGCGCATCAATGAAACTTTGCAAAGTTTCTGCCTTTCCGTCAAAGTCTGGAATGAGTTTACTGGCAGTGCCTAGGAATTCTCTAACGAGCTTTGTGCCATTGTAATATTGTTTATTTCTATCGTTTTTATTTGTGTAGTATTTTGATCTTTGAATTTATAGGTGTGTTATGACAATCTGGCACGATCACTCTATGGCCATGTATGTGTTGCGGCGTTTGACCACATTTTTTTCACACATTATTTTCTGTCGCGGAGGGTATTTCCAGCCTGCAATTTAATTCAAATTCGCTATGTATTGGTTATGATGTGCTCTCCTTAGCTGTCAATCTAGCTTTGAGTTTGCACATTAAGGCATAAGTTAAAGCATAAAAAGGGCTTTGACCACTGCTATGACTGCACCTCTGCATTCAGGTGAAAGAGTTTCAGGAAAGAGTTAGAGTCATACAGAAGTGGAGTCACAACGGTAGTCAAAGTTCGGCTAGCTAACCGAACAAACAATACAGCGGGTACTCCACTCATCCACTTGCCCCCTCCCTGACTTCTACTTTGTGGCGCAACACACCCCACCCCGTAATTCAGTGGCAGCACTGCGTTGTGGATTACCTCTTTCAATGTCCAATTTCGCTAATGTCACGGATGGGCGTGTGATGATCCCGTCGGCTGTACGTACGACTGCACTACTCACTTGACCATATTTTTCGAGATGCACGTCGATTATCACGTCTTTGGGCCATGAGTTACGCTTACTATTGTCATCCACGATGATAACTATATCGTTTACAGCAATTGGGTTGGGCGACGGCTGAAACCATTTGGTACGTCTAGTCAGGGTAGGAAAATATTCGCGGATCCACCTTTTCCAGAAGCGATCGGCCAGGTGCGAAGCAGTTCGATAATTTTTTGCTAGTTGGGCTCCATATTGATCTATACTGCCACGGTCACGCAGCCCAGTGGAACTGTCGAGTAGAAAGTGGTTTGGTGTCAGTGCCTCACCATCAAGCGATTCCAGAGGCACTTATGGAAGCAGTCTTGAGTTAAGCATACTCTCAACGTCAGCCAGTGCGGCTCGTAGCACTTCTTCACGCAGACCATTCGTAGGCAAGATTTCCGAGAGGATTGATTTAGTTGAGCGCAATAAACGCTCCCTAGCACCACCCATGTGTGGCGTGGCTGGGGGGTTGAACATGAATTGCATCGCTGCTTTACTGCTGACGTTGATGAATAAACGTTGAACATGAATTGTATCGTTGGGCATCGCGGCTCTACTGCTAACGTCGACATCCGTAGCATCTCATCTTTCAGAATTCGGCTGGCAACTCGAAATTTCGTTCCGTTATCTGAGAACACTCGTAATGGTATGCCGCGTCGAGCTACAAACGACTTAATCATGCATAGGAACGAATCAGTGGTGAGTGGAGTTGCACTTTCCAGCTGGACAGCCCGTGTTGCTAGGCATGTGAATAGTACGCACCACCTCCTCTCGCTGCGTCGACCAACGACTATCTGGATAGGGCCGAAGTAATCAACACCAGTATAAGTGAACACTCGCGTGTGTGGCGGTAACCGCTCCGCAGGTATATCACCCATCTCCGGTGGCTTTGGTTGAGCTAGCCTCATACGACATGCTGGGCAGGCCTTCGCAACTTCCCTCACCAGAGCTCGTAGACCACTGACCCAATAACACTGACGCATTTCATTGACGACGATCTCGTTATGCAGATGATGATATCGTCTGTGATATGATTCGGCTATCAGATATGTTACGCGGGGTCGTCTTGGTAAAATGATGTGACGTCCTTTGATGCGGAGAACGCCCAAATCATCTAAAATGGACGATGATCTCGTCGTGAAACTCTTTGTTGACATACTCGTATAAATATTGCGTCAGTTTCGCTGTCTCGCTTTAACTGCAGTAGGTCACTTAGCAGTTCACCACTCCGCCCTTTAACCACGGCGCGCAAGAAGTCTAAAACAGACCTCTGGGCAGATCGGAGACGCTCCAATTTACTAAAGCGTTGGGTATCTGGCATTATACATTGTAGAGTTGGGACGTGTACAATCTTTTTGTTATGGTGTAATATATGTATATTGTTTGCCTTTAGGGTAAAGTTTGTTGTTGGCCATTGCATCTCGCCCAGATATAAGAACTCGGGCCCAACAAACCATCGAATTGATACATTGATTTCCAGCGTCTTTGTCCATCTCGTACCGTCATCTGCAACATTGAATGCCGTGGGTACCCAGCGCCAACTTGACACATCGGATCCTTCAAGTATTTCTCCAATACGCAACGAGACGAATTGTTGAAATTTTCGAGCATCACTCCGGATCCAACAAAGTACATCCATCGAGTCAGTCCAGAAAAGATGTCGATCGACGTGAACAGTGAGCTCAGACTCCACACACTTCGCCAGACGAAGCCCAAGGACAGCAGCCATCAACTCCATTCGCGGTATAGATATGGGTTTCAGTGGGGCGACGCGAGTTTTCGACGCTACCAAAGAGCAATGAACTTCACCATTAAGTTATCCGCGCAGAAAAACTAGAGAAGCGTAGGCGTTGATGCTGGCGTCCACAAATGTATGAAGCATTGCTCTCGGAAATTTTAGATCATTTAATTTCGGTACATGCTTCAACCAGCTCCTCCAATCAGCTTCGTCTGTTTTCCTGAGAGGCTCGTCCCAGTCTACGCCGGTCCGCCAGATATTCTGCAAAATTATCTTGGCGCGTACTATGCAGAAGCCAAGAAGCCCAGCGGGTCAAAAATTGGCATGACGATACTTAGTACTTGCCGTTTTGTTGCTCTGGATGTCGATACCTTTGCAACCAGATCAGATTACAACATAGGTCAGCAAATCTTTTTCAGGCAACCACCACATGCCTAGGACTTTTTCTTGGGACTCTTCGGATGCTGCGATGTGCTTCATTGGCGAACTGTCTACGTCTTCCAAGGGCGACATCACCCGAGCTGAATTTGATGTCCACTGCTGTATATCAAATCCGCCTTCAGCATGAATTCTTTTCACGCCTGTCGCCGGTTGAATCATTTCATCTTCTAAGTTGACTGACTGTAACCAATCGTCTACGAATGTGTTACAGCATATTGCGTTGACGGCCTCCGGAAACTTCTTACTGAATCGCTTCGCGTTGCGGTTCTTTATGTAGTTTGCCAGGACCGGTGAACAGGATGCTACAAAGGTCATGACTTGCATCACATATGTTTCTGGTTTCCGGGTTGAATCGCCGTCGCGCCATAAGAATTTTTGGGCCACTTGATCTTCAGGGCGCACTCGAACTTAATGAAACATTTCCCGTATATCGCCAGCTACAGCTATAGGGCGTTCCCGGAACCGTATTTGCACTCCTATCAGCGAAGCAAGTACGTCGGGGCCCTTTAACAGGTCATCATTGAGCGACAGACCATCTACCTTAGCGGTAGCATCCCAAACGAGACGCATCTTATTCTTATTTGAGTTGTTGACTGTGAAGATGGGTAGGATGAATTTTTGTTATGTGCATTGTCAGTGTCTTCTAGTTTTTGAATTTATCCCTTCTCCTTGTTGCTTTGAATTGTGCGGATCATAAAGGCCTTTATGTCAGCATCTGTCGTCATTTTCCTTTCAAGACATTTCAAACGCTTTAGTGCCATTGGGTAGGAATCGGGTAACATAACTTCATCAAATCTCCACAACAGTCCGGTATGCCAACGTTTTGCCGTCGAGATGTAATTCGTAGTCACCACCATGATTTGCATTGCGCGTTCATCTTCCTTTGATCGCAATAGTTTTTGCAATATGTTGACACCAACAGATTCTAATGAAAAATAATGTCTCATGGACTGGTCCAGCTGGCGTAGATAATTTGTATCGTTGCATTGAGAAATGTGTAATACCCGAGGTGGTTTAGAAGTTCCGATGCTGTGTCGCCCATATACTGACCATCCCAGTTTGGATCGCGCGGCGATAATATCTCCGTGCGTTTCACGCACTTCCAGTGGCATGCTCACTTTGATGTTGTCCAGTCCAATAATAATTCTTGCAACACTGCAAATGACTGTGGGCTTATATCATCTTTTCATCAAATGATTGAAGGGCAGGTCCAATCGAGCTACTGTACGTACACCTTTCTGCGTTGGTGTATGGCTAGATTGGAATGCACTGCAAATGACTGTGGGCTTTTATCATCTTTTCATCAAATGATTGAAGGGCAGGTCCAATCGAGGTACTGTACGTACACCTTTCAGCGTGTACTGGGGCGCCTCTTTATTTCTCGCTGATATATTAACGCAAACAGATTTAGATTCCTGTTCTGTTTGTGTTACTTCGCCAGTCAACCTAAAACACATATCATCCTTCGGGCCGTCGAGTTGGAGATTATCCGTCAGGCTTTCTTCCAATAATGTACACCCAGCACCTTCGTCGATCAAGGCATATGTATGGACAATACGCGTCTTACTATGCAACGTAACGGGAACATAGCGAAATAATGCCTTCACGGATTCCTTTCTGTGGAACATTACTCCGCTCTCATTCGTTTTGTAACGGCTGTTGCCGCTGCTCCGCTGGATTGACCCATCGACTTCACCGGTTTTCACATGCAGTAAAAAGTGCTTCGTTTTACAACCGTCGACGTTGTATCGGTTCTTTGTTTTACAATGTCTCATGTTGTGATGCATGAAGCAGCCGAATTAAAGACGCTTTTCTTTTACGAACTCCCAACGCTGGTTGACGCCCATTTCCTTGAAGCGACAACAATCCGACAAGTGGTCGTTATCTTCACACTTGGGACACGAGTAGCTCTCTGGTTCCTGTCGGCGAGGCTCAGGTTGAACATTCTCGTGGTTGGGCACCACGTTATGTATAAGTACTCTATCCCTTGACGTCCCATTTATTTTCTTACCACTGTCAGCAGTTGTCGAATCGTATGGTTTGACCATGGTGGCACACATCGCAACACCAAACAGCGAATTGTCAAAGATGGCCATGTTGGATCCTATACTGTCCGACGTTAATCGGTGGCTTCCCCACTCCAATTTCAAATCGCACGGCATTTTAGCTACCAACTCGTTTAACAGTGTTGGGTCGTTCAAATATTCGTTGAGCCCAATAGCAATTGAGCCCAATAGCGCAATAATTTTGAACGGCTAGCGCTAATCGAATAACAGTCTTAGTTGTTTGATCGTATAGGTGGTTCTTCTCTAAGTTTCCGTTGCAACGACACATACACAATTTCTGGTCGTCCATACAGCATTCTCAAAGTGCTAATCGCGTACGGAACTGTTGCGGGAACCATCAGTTTGCCACGTACGGCGTCCAACGCCTGACCCTTGAGACAGTTCTGAAGTCGGATGGGATTTTCCTCGTTGTTAAATCCGCACCTCTCAGTAAATTGCCCATAATTGTTGGCAACAGCTGTTCGCATAGTAAACGATGCTGTGGTTGGTTGCGTGGATGTCACTGAGGGGAAACATGAACCGGTAACATCCCTTTTATCAGCCATTAGTTCAACTGCCTGACTCCTAACGGACAACGGCGACTCGTTGCTTTGTCCCGTAGACCATGCCGTTACGAGTGAACTTACAGTTCCTCCACCATGCTGGTTACGGTATGTTGTCATTTCCCCGCTCACACACTGGTCTTCACCTTCCATAATGGCTTGCCATTTAATTTATGTACAGGAAAAAAAAAATTTAAGCAGGACGTGGTGGTAGAGGCCTGATTTCTGCCATCCAGTGGAACACGCGACACCAGGTTTAGGCCTGTTAACGCTTGGTGGGTCCGAGGAACCACAACCAGGTGGGGGGTATTACTCTCGAAGGAAGCGGGCACTGCGACAAGAGTAGATCTTTTGTACCCTATACCCTGGTTAACACAATAGAGCCTCTGCTTTTTTGACAAAGGCTAAAAGGTTCTTTGTCGAACAGTTCCTAAAAAGAACAGGTGACACAGAGTCTTGTTCCAGGAAGTCTAGACGAAGTTTGGCCAACGCCGGTCATTCACAAAGGAGGTGAAGAGTAGTCTTAGGTCCGATCTACCAAGGACTAAGTTTGGTGGGGTGACTCCGGGGGAGATCAGTAGTTTGGCTTGACGAAGGCCCTCTCTGCGTGCCCAAAGGTCTAGGGTGAGAACTCTTAATTATTCCTCTATGACTGACTTGGCCGTTGCCCAGCTAATACCTATATATGGTTCAGGGCCGATGACTCTAGAGGAGGACCCAGTTCTCGCAAGTTCATCAGTTCATCAAATTCGAAGTGTTAGGTCGATTTGTCATCTACTCTCGCACTCCATATTTACCTAAACGAAAAGTAAAACAACAACTACTAAAACAAAGAGTCAAGGCTGTTCTGGACTCAGAAATGCCTGTTGAACGCAGTCCCCCGACTGCGCGCAGCAAGCGAAATCAAAATCAGCCAACCAAAAACAGCATGAGCGTACCCCACGTTCAAACAGCTGTTAACACAAAAAACAACCAACAGTTCAAACAACTGCATCATCAACAACAACAACAGAGAATCTACCCAAGTTTCACTTCCCGCTAATTTAGAGAGGGAGCGTTCATACTCTCCCGCAATACAGCAAACACTTTCACACCCACAAAGTGAAAACGCATCATCAATACAAACAAACGCAACCTCTCGCTCTACCGCACAACTAACTATCAAGAGCTCTATGGCCACCGGTAAAATGCAGGCTCTGCCGTAGAGTGCACAATGTGCTTCACCAACGACGCCGCTCTCCTATCTTCCACCAACAACAACTACTACAACAACGCTCGCTCTGGCTTCTGTTGGAGTGTTCACAACAACAGCAACAACAACTATAACAACCACCATGGCAACACGATCAGCTGTATCATCTGATCCCTCTATATCCACAGTAAGTACAACAACAACAACATCAAGTAAGCAGTACGGTACACAAAACATAAACAACGCCAACACTCAAGAGTCCAGCCTAAAGAGAAATAGGAGCAAACAATCTCCCAATAACTGCTGAGCAAAACAACACAAGCAAAAACAAGAGAAATAAACAATGTAAGGGAACGCAAACAATACTGGCTAAGCGCACCAATCACAACCAACAGGTTCGCTCTCCTCTCTCAAGACGATGACAATCAAGCGAACAGTGGTGCGGAAAGTGTTTTCGATGCAACAAATTTGCCAGCACAAAAAAATATCAAATCAGTTAAGCCACCACCAATATATGTTCAAGACGTGCAACAAATTAGCGTTCTTAGCAATGCTCTAAAAAATGTAATTAAACATAATTACATTTTAAAAACGCTGCAGAATAATGAATTGCGAATACAAACAAAAGATTCTAACAGTTACTCCACAGTTATTAAGATGCTGCAAGAGCACAGAACGAAATACTACACGTTCAAACCGAAGGAAGATCGTGGATTTAAAGTAGTGCTCAGGAATATGCACCACGCCACTGACATTAACGAAATAAAAAATGAACTTCTCGACCTAGGGTATGAAGTCATAAACATCCATAATGCACAACAAAAAGTAACGAACAAACCATTATTCTTCATTGAATTGAAAAACAATAAAAACAACAAAGATATTTATTACATAACCACACTGCTCTGCACGAAAATCATTTTCGAGCCCCCACACCATAAACGCATAATATCGCAATGCTCAAATTGTCAAAATTACGGCCACACGAGATATTTCTGCACCAGAGACCCGATCTGCGTCAAATGCGCCGGTAAACACAAAACAATCGACTGCAAAATTGAAGCCAGCGGTCAAATAAAATGTGCATTGTGCGGTGCTGCACACACTGCAAACTACAAAGGTGGTGAGATATACAAGGCACTGAAAATAAAAAGATTTCCATCCCTTAGAGAAACTAGCCACCAAGTTCCGGCTGAGACAGTAGCAATAGCTCCAATCGAGATTCAAAACTTAAACAAAATTAAGACCGGTTTATCGTACGCTGAAGTAGCTAATTATAAGAATGACAACAATAATGGCGAAAAGAATAAGAAGGAACAACTCACGAATCCAACCAATGAATACATAAGTAGACGCATTGACATAAATACTGACATTACTGAGATGAAAGACCTGATGAAACAATTGTTTCAACAAGTCATAAATATGATAAACGCCATAACAATTCTCATATCGAAGATGGACAAACAAAATGGAAACTAAATTAAGGATCATAACTTGGAATGCAAACGGACTGAAAAACCATATTGACGAACTACAAATACTTCTTCATGACAGCAGCATTGGCATAGCCCTAATCTCGGAGACACATTGCACAAACAAACACTTCATACAAGTTAGAGGGTACAAAGTATATACCACAAACCACCCCGATGGCACAACGCACGGTGGAACAGCCATAATTATTAAGCAGTGCATAAAACACGACGAGCTTGAGCCATACCAGCATAACTACATACAAGCGACGAACATTCAAATTAATGATCTCGTAGGACCACTCATAATATCTGCTGTATATAGCCCACCAAAACATAATATTACAGACACACAATATATAAATTTCCTCAACTCTCTTGGACAACGCTTCATTGCAGCCGGTGATTACAACGCGAAACACACTATGTGGGGATCGAGGCTAACGAACAAAAAAGGCAAAACTCTCCTCAGCGCTATGCAGTTCACAAACTCTAAACACTTGAGTACAGGCGAACCAACATATTGGCCAACAGACATTAATAAAACACCTGACTTGATAGATTTTTTCATAACAAAAAACCTGGACATTCGGAAATGTAAAATCTTATCACGATTCGAACTCTCGTCAGACCACAACCCTATCGAATTAATATATGACTCGCACATCACGCCTACACATGCAACCAGACTTCTGTACAACAACAGAACTGACATACTTCTAAGGAATACATTGACATTAATTTAATGACCGACATCCCTCTTAAATCATATGAGGACATCGAGTCAGCGATAGTATTCCATTACACCATTATGAAAGCAGTCATACAATCGACACCAAAAAAGAAGCAGCAAAATTGGACATTCTATACACAACCTCAACTACGACGACTATTAAATAAAAAATGTAAACTGCGGAAAACCTGGTCAACCACAAATTCTCCTGACACAAAAATACAGTACAACAAGGCAACTAAAGAGGTTAAAAAAATGATTCAGGTATTAAAAAACAAACAATTAACGTCATATCTCAAGAGCTTAACGCCCAAGAGTCAAACGGACTACTCTTTATGGAAAGCTACTAAAGGATGGACAAATAAAAGTAATCATCAGGCACCTCAAAAAAAGGAAAACGGGTTATGGGCCTCGACAAAGCTAAAGTATTAGCTGACTACTTCGAAAGCGTTTTTGCAGAAGTCGCCACCAACTCAGATGATCCACAGCTGAACACAGGTATTAGCAGAGGTTCAGAACATCTAGAACATTAAAAGACCATAAGAGAAATATGAAAATGTAATAATAATGACATAAGGGAAAAAAAGTCCCCTGGATATGACAAAATAAATGGGAAACTCCTAAAAGAACTACCTGTGAAAGCTATTGAATATCTAAGAAACATCTTTAACGCTATTGTTCAGTCTACACCAGAATAAGCGAGCAGCTAACAACAGAGGATCAGGTGAGATTAGAGGAACAGCTGAAATTGAAGCTTTCTTGCTCAACCGATGTAAAGCTTTGGCACAACAGCTTTCAGTGCTCCTACGTTTGTCTCTTTCCGTCTTTACACCCTCTCGTTATTCTTGTTTGTTCTGTTGTTGTGGTATTGGCGCCAGAACTGTGACCTAAAAGGGCCACAGAAAAACTGAACTTAAAGAAAAATAAAAAACATTATTCTAATTTGATAATTAAAGAAAGTGCCGGTTTATTTAATTGATCGCGGGTGGTAGACGGATAACAATATCCACGAAAAGTATCCACTATCGGTGTGGAATCCTCCAAGCCGCCTCAGCACATCGACTGAAGGCCGCATCATATTTATTGCAGTTTAGGGCTCCGCCAACGAAACCAGGCAAAGACGCATCAAAAGCAGAGTCTTATAGTCGAATCAGTCTACTCCATGTGATCTCAAAAGTCTTCGAAAATATATTAAGAAGTAGACTATTTCCACTACTTGAACGCAGACACCATTCCAAATCACCAATTTGGTTTTCGAAGAAGTCACTCAACAATACAAGTGCACAGAGTTACGCACAAAGTTCTAAACGACATTGACGATAATAAATTTTGTAATGGACTGTTCTTGGACGTGGAAAAAGCTTTTAAAGTTTGGCATAAAAGACTCAAATGGAAACTTAACAATGTATTCCCTCAAAACATAGCACATCTATTAACATCATATATCACAGGTAGATACTTCTTAGTTAAATACTCAGACGAATACTCAACCCTTGGAGAAATAAATTCAGGAGTTCCACAGGGAAGTGTGCTAGGACCTTTATTATATACCCTACACACAGCAGACATACCATATCCCACTCACAATTCGTCGATGATTGCAACTTTCGCCGATGACACAATACTCCTAAGTGCTCATAAAAAACATAACATACTGCAACATCCATGTTGCAGTAGACTTTAATAAAACACTTGACTGGCTTAGAAAGTGGCATATTAAAATAAACAAAAACAAAACAGTACAAGTTATATAAACTATTAAGACGAGATTCACACCAATCCATATAAATATTGACGGAGACCACATAACCATCCAAAAAGAAGCCAAGTACTTAGGATTATATATTGACAGTAAACTAAACTGGAAACACCATATACAAAAAAAGCGTGACCAAATCAAAATGAAAGTAAGACAACTGCACTGGCTGCTTAAACCAAATACAAACATTTCACTTGAAAACAAGCTCCAATCTATAAGACAATTATTAAACCAATTTGGACATATGGAGCCGAAATATGGGGAGTTGCCAAAAAATCAAATATAAAGTTAATCCAGAGGCAACAATCAAAAATGATTCGCACCATTACAAAAGCCCAACGCGGACCATCGAGATCTACAGTATCAAATTACGACAGTAGATGAGGAAATAATCAAGTTCATCAGCAGCTTCATTACCCTCGACGCCTTGGTGACCAGGTACCCAGCAAAACGTGATCCTATTGTGTCGCGACAGTCGCTGGAGGGAATCAAAACAGTCCCTTACACTCCTCGATGAAAATTTCATGGATGTAAGTGCCTTGATCACCGCTTGACTATCTGAAAAGATAGATATATTTTGTTCTCTTGGTCCCTTTGCCAGGACGTTGCGCGCACATAAGTCTATGGCGTGGATCTCCGTTTGGAATACAGTGGGCCATTTGCCCGAGGCAATGGAGATCCTTGTATTTGGTCCGAAAATCCCGGCTCCGGTACCCGTTTCCATTCTAGGCATATTGGTTCCTGTGAAGAGTAATCGTTTTTTCAAGCCCGACTAATCAAACTCGTCTAATCGCTCCATAGTCTATAAGATGAAAAAAGTTAGACTTATTGGTCTTTATAATTTTGGTAGTTCCATAGGCCGATTGTCTTGCTTGGGGATAATTTGTCACGACTATCATCTTTCTCCATGACTGTGGTATGAATCCCAAAGTGAAACTTGCCCTAAAGAGACCAATTAGTGTGGAATAATTATGTCGAGGCAGTTTTGCAGCAAAACTGGAAAAATGCCATTACCGCCCGCTTGAAGGGCTGGAATGAGGAGATAGCCCAGCGTAGCTTGTCTGCGTCAAAGATGGCCCCAGAAAGGCTGCTCGCCCGGCGTCCCGAGAACCATTGGTCAGGAGAGGGTGGTTGCAGCGAATTTGAGGTAGTTATAGAACCAGGAAAGTGAACCTGGAGTAGATACTCTAGGGTCTCTTGCCGACTGTTTGTAAACAGACCATTTTGTCTTTTTAGCAAACCTATGCCATTCGGCGGGGCCTTGGCTAACACTTTTTGCAGACGGGCTGCTTTGGAAAGCGTTTGCAATTCTTCACAGTGCCTGCGCCATGTCAAACGCTTGGCTCGTCTAATGTGTGTGTTATAATCGGTGAGCGCGACCTTATATTCGCACCACTGACCAGAGTGTTTAGCTCTGTTGAATAGTTTCCTTACTATCTGTCTTTTAGTCGAGAGCACCTCATTATACCACGGGACATTACGTCTGCTATGCGTGTTGCGTTTTGTGTTGCTCTGCTTAAAGGACTTTATGAGCACCTGGTTAAGTTGTTCATCTGCATCGTCTAGCTCATATATATAGCTAATGCTTTGAATAAGAGTGCTGGCCTTAGCGTTCACTAATCTTCGATAAAGGTCCCAGTCTATCTTCTTTGGGGGATACATTCGGTACCGAAGTTGAGAGCTGTCGGGGATGTCAAAGCGGACGGCATATGATCCGACAACGAGGCTTCCTCAGACAAATGCCAGTCCCACTGGCTTATGGCCCAGTCCCCTTGTGCTGATGTCACTGCTGCCCCAGATTGTGTGGTGGGCATTAGCATCGCAACCGATAATCATTTGTCGATTTCTCCGGCAACAGTGCTCGACAAGCGTCTGGACTTCCAGTGTTGGGATGTTCGTGTTGTCCGCAGGGAACTAGGCTGAAGCGAAGACAATTTCCTGCACGCCTGTTGCTGTAGAAATCTCCACGATGACCGCTGTAAGGTCTCTATAGATAAATTGGTTTAGTGGGTTGTAATTGATACTATTATAAATTAGATAGGCGTACGAGGGGTTTCTCCCGAGCTGCGGTAAAGCAACATACCTGATTGGGTCGCTAATCTACGAACGAGGCCACCTGTCACCCAAGCCTCCTGTATTAGCGCGAGGGTGAATTTGTTTTCGGCGAATAGTCTGCATACGGTGGCCGACACTCCCATGGCATGATGTATATTCGCCTGAAGGACTTTAATTTTCATTTGGGTCCTTTAGGGAGCGCAACACCAGGTCGCTGCCCTTTGCGATGCGTGGCCCCTTGCCACGAGCGCCCTTTCTGACTCCCTGCCTCGGCGAACCCGGGTTGGAAGCCGACCGTGGCCTAGTGCCTCCCAATTTTAAGGATGTTAATGCCGAGGCAGAGAGTGATGATCCGCTCCGCGAGATTGGTCGGCAGCTAACGGTTTAGCCAGCTTAACATCCTTTCCAGCACAGGCAGCTGGACACCACTCGGTGGGCCATTTGTCGTCGAGGTGGAGGATGAGACAGCCTCGATGGTGGACAAACCTGGCGTTGTGGGTGAAACCACGGTGGACAGAGTTGTCGGGGCGATTGTGGTTAGCTTGGTGGTGGTGGAGGGTTCTAAACCCACCTCTTTCGGCCCAGGCGCCGCTTTTTCGGTCACAGCGTGGATCTCAGCAGCTTCCAGTGGGGCGCTACCAGGCTGATGCTGATTGCAGTTGCCTTTCAGCATCAGCTTGATGTGGCCAAAGCGGTAGGCGATGATGCCCTTACGTAAGGCCAGGGCCTTGTAAGCTAGGAGGTGCAATTGGTGGCCATTTGCCGCACGGTGTACCACCTTCTATGGAGCCGCTTCCGGGAGGGAATTCTGGGCATCTATGAAGGCAAAAATGCTCTCGTTACTGAGATTTCCGCGGGAAATAACCACGAATTATGTGCGTATCCGGGAAGTGGTTTTCATCGACATGTTCGATGTCCATAGAGCACTTCTCTTTGATGCGAACCAGGTTGTTCCTCAACCATGTCACTGTTGACATCGTGAAAGAGGTTATCTGTAGCCCGCCGGTTCGGGGGACGCATCCCTCGAATTCTGGTTTGAGGTTGTCATCCGGTTTTTCGATAACAACCTCCAAGATAGCCTCTTGCACCAGTGCCATATGCTCAGCAGTAAGGGGTTTCTTTGATGGGCCGGTTGGGATAAAGGCAAGTTTGACGCTGCTTGCTACCCGGCTGTAGGAAGCTTTATCAGACTTCACATGAGTCCGCTTGGGTTTCTTGGTATTGTTCATACCGGGCGATTGCTCCTCGGAGCGTGTTTTTTTATGACGGCCTTATCACCGCTTTTGGAAAGAGTACCCACTGTTTAACCCGCGCTTGAAGGGCCTGCGCTCTTTGGTGGTGGCGGACAAAAGCTGGTCCTTTGTCCAAGTGAAATTGGTGCACTTGAGCACCTGCCTCCGTGGCTCCGGATTGTTAGCCCCTAACGGATATGTTTATTAATTAGGAAATTAAGTGTAAAAAATAAGTATAAAAAGATAATGCTACTAATTAAGCCGGCATGCTCGCAATCATTCGCTTCTTCCGCTTGTCTCGCACATGCCACTCTCTCGACTCTGTCCACTGCTGATGGTCGACTCACACTTATGCTGCTGACCGATAGCTCGGCCGCATATCGATTTCGGTCCGCCCGATAGTGCTCACCGTGCACCATCTCATCACCACTTGTTACATTCGGCTGTCCTGACTACCGGATTCTGACCCAGACGACAAACAATCCTCGTTCCAATTAATATATTTCTACAACTTTATGTTGTCCGCGCTTGTTGAAGTAACATTAGGGCCTTCCACTTGTGCCGCTTTCTTAATATCATAGCGACCATTCACTTTTGCGATTCATACCGGCCCAGCTACGAACTGCGTGCGTTTTATTGCAACTAAATCGCCTTCTTTGTACACGCTTTCGCTTTTACGACTTGTGTCATAGCTCTTCATGTATCTTTCTTGTGACTTCTCAATCGGATTCCTTGCTTCCTTGCGTATTCATGTTCTTTCATCGTCGAAATCATTAAGAAGCTCTTGCTCAAATACTGAAAGCAGCTTGTCGGCAATTTTGTTTCTAATGCTTACACCAAACAAAAGTTGAAACGGCGTTTTCTTTGTGAAACAGTGGATGTGGGAATTTATAGCCCTCTAAACTTGAGGTAGAAATTTGTACCACTTGGACGTATCATAGTGCTCCCATAGTGCTTCCATTTTCCCCGTGGCAGTATTTGAAGACTTTAGAGGTAAACGTGCCGCCTCTGTCGCTGACGATACAGACTGGGTAACCGAAGACGGCCGACCATTCCCCCAAGATTTTTAGAACTTCGTTGCAGTTTTGCGAAAGTTTTATTGAACAGCCAGGTTAACTTGGTAAAAGCATCGACAACCGGGAAAATATATTTTTACCGCTTAGGCGTTGGATCCATTGGCTGCAAGTGGTCTACGTGTATGGTATGTAACGGTTTGTCACCCTTTTCAATGCAGTGTAGCTGTCCTCCCTGTTTTCTAAGCTCCCTTTACAAATGATACATTTAATACAAAATTGTTGTTGTATGGAATGAATCGTCTTTTGGAAGGAGAAGTGACCCGCATTGTGTGCATCGCTTATAACTTCGTACTCCATCGCCTTTGGCACGACGACCAAATCATTACACATGAAAATCGAAGTCCTGCATACAAGGTATCCACTGCGCCACCTCACGTGGCACATCCTTTTTTCGTACACTCTGCGTGAAAGCTGTGCAATCAGTTACCAATTTAAACCGAATGCCTAACAGGTAATGTCAAAACTTCTCAGTAGCGAGATAGGCCGCTATTACTTCTAATATATAGGTGTGGCGTTTCGCATCGGCTGCTGACGTCTTCTTGCTCCAGAAAGCTATTGGATGGAGTTTATCCTCAAATTCTTGCAGCAGTATTGCACCAAAGCCATCCTTTGATGCATCTGTGTGGAGTTCCGATGGTGGGTCTCTGCAATACAAACGTAAAACTGGCTCTTGAGACAAAACATCTTTCAGCTAGTTCCTCAAACTTAAAGGTTGCATCTTTCTTCAAGAGATTAGTCAATTGACGAGTGATATTTGTATAATGATGAACTTTCGGCCTTAACTTTGTGAACGTTAGGCCCAAAAAGGGCCCGACAGCCCGTGTTTTCTCTTGGCCAGGCCAAATTCGACCATTTTCGACTGTGTGTCCCAAAAAGTGTATTTTGCTCTGGAGGAAATGACACTTTTTCCATTTCATTCGTAGCTTGTATTTGGCAGCCTCACGCAGCACCGCTTTCAGCTTGGACACGCATTCATCACTCGTTTGTGTATATATGATAATATCGTCAACGTACATCTGCATGACATCTTAAGCGATCAAATCTTGAAATACGCAATTGATGAAGCTACTAAATACAGATGGAAAATTGCAGAAACCAAACGGAGCTCTGCAAAATTCAAACAATCCCCCTCTGGAGAGAAATTGGGTATACTTGCGACTGGACTCCTCGATTGGCACATGCAGAAATCTATTCTATAAGTCCATCACAATGAAGACTTTAGCTGATTGAAGTTTTTCTAGAACTTCATCCATCAGTGGCACCGGGAAGCAGTCCCTAAGTACCATGCCGTTAATTTGGCGGAAGTCGACGCAAACTCTGTTAGAACCATCTTTCTTTTTTTACTAACACCACACGACTTGCAAAGATGGACGTAGACTTGCGTACAACACCATCTGCTAGCCACACACTGACTTGGTTCTTATAGCTTTGCATTCTAACGGGGCATAGCGGCTTGGTTGCTGACGAAACGGCTTCATCTGCCTATCGAGTATAATCTTCATTACTATAGGACATTCAACGGACGCCTCAGTCGGCTTGTATCCATCAATGATTGACTGAATCAGTGGTTGAAACTGTAAGGGAGCGTCTATGTTATTACCATCATCGACTATGTTATAAATAGCGCTATGTTGTTTTAGCGCTGTTTGGCCGCGCTAAGACCTTTGAAAACGTGAACTCTTCCTCATAAAGTGACATACAAAACTGCGATGCGAAGTCAAACCCGAGCAACACTTCGTTTTGAATGTTGTCGTCTCGTACTACGACGAACTTTTTGCTCTGCTTCGATTCCATCGACGTGCACGATGCCCACATACGTACCCAGCGGTTGTACTTTGGTATTTCCCAGGCCACGTAGAACAGAATAGTACTTCCGCAAACTAACATTTTCCAGTTTCTTGAAAATCGATTCGCCCAAAATTGACACATCTGCACGTTCAGTACTACTACCTTACAACGCTTTGCATTTTTGACAATTTCAACCTCCTTTACTTCTCGTGGGCAATTTTTTGATATGTGGCCAAATTGTTCGCACTTAAAGCATTTTGTATGGACGTTGCAATCCTTTCTCATATGCTCTGTTGATCCACAATTGAAGCATCGAGGCACTCTACTACCACTTGATCTATTTTTCATGCCACCACTGTATTGGTCAGTTTGTTTCTCACCATCACATTTTCGCTCATACACCTCTCGTTTATTTATTAGCTCACGATACGATTTGCAAATGTACATATTAAACTTGTATTCACTTTTGATGCTCAGTCCGTCCACTATATATCCAATGACTGAATCCTCTTCAAGTTGACCCAGCGCAGCAATCTCTTTCATATGTAACACGTATTGATGAAAGTTCTCATCCTTCCTTTTCTTTCTTTCTACCAACCTTGCATGCACTTCTGCACTTTTTAGCGAACACTTAAATTTCGCTCTAAGCACATTCTTTAGCTGGTCGTATGTACTTACTTTTTGCGCAAAATTGTCTATTGATATCTTCGGCTCTTTTGCATTCTCTGATTTACTCCATCTGCTTGTATTTTTAGAGTAAGCAATTGTATAATCTGTTGTAGGCTCTGGCTGTTTACTTCATTTGAGCCACCACCACCAATTGCACCGATTTCTTCTCTTTCGCTGTTTCTCTTTACATCACCATCGTTTTCAGGCATACTTGCAATTGCCGCTTACGATCGAGTCACAACACCATACTGTCGCCCCTTTCCCTCTTCAACACAAGCGTCTTTGTCGGTCATACTTTCGTATTCACTTCCAGAGGATGACGTAATACTTCTCGAAATTTCGTTTGTTTTCTGCTGCTGCTTTGCTGACTCTGCCGTTTCCTTCTTTTGCCGCTTCCAACTTTGCATATACATTCGGACTGTTCAACTTCCAAAATTACATAACATGGACACTTACTACAACTGAAGGCCACATATGTACATACCGCACTTTAACCACTATTCCGAATCACTGTCTTTCACGCGCACATAACTTCTTAACGTCTGTATTTGTTTTTTATTTATATATTTTTGGCTTAGGTTGAGCCCCCAAATGTAAAATATGTTTATTAATTAGGGAATTAAGTGTTGAAAATACGTATAAAAAGATAATGCTAGTTAATTAAACCGGCACGCTCGCAAACGTTATTTCATGGTGTTATTATGTTATGTATTTGTCAGGTTAGTAGTAGTTTGGTTTGGCTAGCGTAGTAAAACGCAATGTCCGTATACTAGTTTACATTAAAATAAGAAGGCAATCAATGTTGAGAGTTACGTTACGTTATCTTAGGGTACTAATTGTGGTACTGTTGCGCCTGGCTAGGCGTTATTCTATTCTTTTCAAGTTGTAGTCGGCCCACGCAGCGGTCTGTGTCACTGTCGGCTGTTGCTGCTGGAGTTTATTAAGGAGCTATGCGGCTGTTTGATTATCCTTTCGTTTGTTGTGTCCAGCGCTGCAGCTCTAAGCGCTGTTGATGTGCATCGTAAGGATGCCTATTGTTGGCATATTTCTTGAAAGTAGCTATCACTTTTATAATACGGTGCGAAAATAAAGCTGTTGGATGTAACCAAGGTTGCTCTATTTAAATGCTTTCATATGAGGTTGATTATATGTGCGTCTATTCTAATAATTTTGGCCTCTTTCTAAAGTGTTTTGTTTGAATAGTAGTAAGTAAAGTTGTTATTATGAGTTCCAAACATAGAGGTGCATGATCTTAGTATGTATCTTTCCGTTTTTCTAAGGCGCTCCATGTAAAAAGGGGATATGTTGAACCATATTGGGCAAGCGTAAGTTAATATTGGCCTAACTAGTGCTTGAACATTAAAATCTTTACTTTGGCGTTTATCAGTCTACACGAAAAGACTCTTTTATAAGCATGATATGCTCTTTTGGTTTTAGATATTTGAAAATTGACATGATGGTTAAACTACAATAATTTATTAAGAATAACTCCTAGGTTTTTGACAGAATTGGTTTGCGAAATGTTTTCATTATTTATAGTTATTGCGAATTGTCTCCAGTTTTTTAATGCTACTATTACATTTCTTTATGGGGGGACGAAACAAGATACTTTCACATTTGTTGCCAGTTTTCAGCATACTTAGTTAATATCATGATTTTATTTTAAAGTTGTGTTTATATTGTTCACTATTGCTTCTGAGTGGTAGATTACTAAGTCGTCTGCAAAAGCAATGATATTGTCCATTTTATACATGAGGTCTCATAAGTAGGGATTAAAGAGTGTTGGGGCATTTACAGTACGTTGCTGCAAACCGTTTATTATGCTAAATGTTGGCTCGCTGAATGCGTTATTAATATTAACTTTAAATTTTTTGCCAGACAACTTGTTCAAAATTATGATTAGACTGTCAAAAGCTTTCTCCAAGTTAATGAAACAGGCTCCCGTTACAAATTTTTTATTCCAATTCCAGTTGATGTCAGATACGAATAGGTTAATAGCGTGTATATTGAATATTGAAATTTGAATCCGAATTGTCTATGACTAACTAGGTTGTTTTTCTTAATAGTTTTATTATTATATTATTTTTTTTTATATTGGAACTTATAATTATTTTAAAGGTTTTTAATATTGTATTTGTCTTTTCCTTTTTTTTTTTAAGGAACAATACTAATTTCGCTGTTTTCCATTGATTTGGAAATAAGCATGTCATTTAGCATGCTATTGAATAAAGTACAGAATTCCGTTACAAGTTCTATGGAAAGGTTTTTATGTACTATGTTAGGAATTTGGTCAAGGCCAGATGATAGTTTATTTTGAAGTTTATCTAAAATTGAGATAAGGTCGTGTTTTTGGATAAAGTAGTTGTCAGTTTGATGCTCGCTTAAGTTGTCTCCTCTTTTGTCTTCGTGAAATGATGTAACTCTTATATTGGAGCCCTCATAGCTTGTTTTTATTAATAAAAACTTGTTAAAGGCGTTACTCACAAGGCTGTGAACTTCATTGTTTGGATCATTTTGTTTAGTGTATCAATTCAAAATGTCGACCTACTACTATTTGTAATAGTACAATTTTAACGTACATCTCTTTCCAATTCAATAGGGTTTAATCCTGCAAATTGAATTAAGTTCGTTAAGTTAGGCCTGACATTAAGGTGACTTAACGTGTTTGGATTCTTTCTAATGAAAGTTTTTTTAATGTGGAAAACGGGTTCTTTAGACTGGACATATGTATGAGATTTTTTCTTGCATTTTTTCATTAAGGTAGTTTCTCACGCTGTCGTTTATCATTTTCTTAATAAGTTTAAGTTTGGTTTTAGCTAACTTCAACATAGTGTCAGAGAGTTGGAATTCAAGTCTATAGTATCTTTTGATTAACGTTGGTACTTCTTTTCTTCGGTTAATAATAGTCTGGTTATCAGTTTATTGGCTAGAGTTTTAATTAAATTACAGTTGAGATGTTTAGGCACATTTTTGTCTAGGTTTCTATTGTTGGGTGTTGGGCAATTCTTTTCATGTAAACGATTTAGGGTATTCTTAAATTTTTTCCAATTGGTCCGTTTCTAGTCTAGAAAGTAGGTTGGTGTGATATTTATCATTTCATACGTATTGGATCCATCCCGGTTTGAAACTATAATTTGGATGGCGTGGTGCTCGCTATCGTAGACCAAACATTTTAAGCAATTAATTGTGTCCGAGGACTTTGAGTGGATCTTAATTCTATTATCAGCAATGCTTATGTCCAGAAATGACATTGCTTTTGGGTAAAATGGGGTAACTGAAGCATATAATGCTGTTCTATACATCATGGAATTCGTGTTTAACCAATCTCTCAAGGCGGACCCCTGGGTGTTGTTACAGGGGTTACCCCAATTTGTGTGTTTACTCTTAAGATCACCGGCTATAATATAAAAGTGCATTGGGTTTTGCAAATTCAGTGTTTCAAATAAAATATTAATTTCTGTTTTGAATAAGTCATTATTATTGCCTGCCGGATAATATGCGGCAATTAAATACATGGAGCAGTTTGATTTCATATTTATTTTAATGATGCTAGTTTCTAAGTAAGTGAGAGAGGTAATTTTTCTGTTTGAATATTTGCAGAATTTTATATTTTCTTTTATTAGTATCGCCGTGCCTCCCCCTCTTTTCGCCCCCGATCTATCCTTTCGGATAAGAGTGTATCCTTCAAATTTAATGTTATGTTTTGGGTTCAATTTAGTTTCATTTAGTAATAATAGGTCAGGGCACTTATCAATAAGAAATTTGTTAAGTTCCAATCTTCTACTCAAGTTTATAATGGAGTTAACATTAAGGGATATGATGCCTAATGTTTTAGGAGATATTCTGTTGTTTATTAAATTAGGGTTTATACTGAGTCAAATATACCACAGACTGTATCCAGTCGATGTCCTTGTTCTTTAAGTTGATTGTCTAAGTTTGCTACTTGCAAGCAAAGAGCTTGTATGGCAATATTTAATTGGTGAAGAGTTATGTTTGAACTGGATTGATTCGAAGTATTCTTAATGGTGGGATGTAAATTATCTCTAATTATTTATGAGTAACTTATATTAGGATCCACAATTTGTGAAGGTCTAGTTTTTATATTTGTTACAATGTTTTTTAAGCTCTTATTTTAAGTATAAGTTCTTTATAGCGTTCACAACCTTTATATGATGCAGGGTGACCAGCTTTTTGGATTGCTGCATTTGGCGCATATAGGTGTTAAATGACAGTTAGCCGCGGTGTGAAAAAAGCTTTGGCAGTTTCTACACTGGGTCATTTCAGGTCTTCGAAAAGCTTCCAATTTAATGTGGTGGTATTGGATCTTGTTAATATGTTTTAGTAAATTCACACTACTCTCCGCGCTAATTTGTACCATGAAAATAAGTAGTTTTATATTTTCGTGAACAAATTTTTTTGTTTTAAATTGCTTTACATCTAATATTTTGAGGTTTTCGTCTTCATCTGTGCATAATTCGTTAAGAATTTCTTGGGGGTCTGTTTTGCCGCCTAAGCCTTTCATTAGATATGTCTTAGCTTTAAGACATTTGGGTATATAAGAGTAGAATTTAGCATTAGCTTTTTATAAATGCCTTCTTACTCTTTTATAATCGTCGAAATTTGAGAGAAAAATGGCGCGTTGGAGCTGCTGAAGTTTATGGGCTCATTGCATCTGGAGATAAAATGTTTTCTTTTCCCTCTTTTTGTTTTTGGAAATTGTTTTGTTGCACTTCTCTCACAAATTCTTTAATAACTTTTTCATTACAGTCTCATTTAAGCTCTCAGAGAGAACTGCGTTATAATTATTTCTCAGGTTTTTTGCCATTGTTTGGTTGTCTATATTGGATTTTTTTCCTAATTAGTTCAACATTATTATTATTTAAATTATTTTGAGATTCTGGAGCATAAAGCTCAGACATTAATAAACGGCGATCACTATACGACTTCGGTGAATTAATCGGACTTAATCAGGCACAAAAGTAAGTAATAATCGGTTAGATAAATGGAATAATTAAGGCACCAGATCGCGGTCCCGACTCGACTCCAGCCGATCCCATCAAAATTCGTTGGGAGAAGCTCCTCAGCGGGCCTGCCGAGGACATGTGCTTGGGTTAAATGTAAATTATGATTGATCCATGTAGTCGGAGCTATCTTCACCAGGTTAATTGAACATTTTTTTTATTCTTGGAATTAGATCTCAGTTGTTGGAATAATTTCTTTGAAGTTGATCGTGAAAGTACTTCTTCCTCTTGGTTTTTTACTTCGTTACGGTTTTGAGATAACTTATCGTCTAATGCGGTTGAGTTGCTGGTGCAGTATCGTCCATCTTGAAGTTGTCATAGATAGATAAATTGCGGACAGTAGAGTTGGGAGTGAAGCTGCTAGTTTTCGTTGTGCTTGTTTTGGTGATGTTGAGTGCGGTGGAATTGGGTGTGGAGCTACCCGTTGTTGTATTGGAATCGGTGTAAAGTTCGGCCATCTTAGTTTCGTTCGCATAGGTTTAATAACCTGATGATCAACGACATTTCATGTGTTGTCTTATTGACGACTTTGTGGCTGATTGCGATTATTTCCTTTTGTTTTAGGTCTATTGAGCACTTTTTGTCGATAAAAGAGTGGGTATTACTTGGCAGTTGTTTTATGTTGCAGTTGATGCAGCCGACATTGTTTGTGTAAACTTCATTCACTGGCATATTTTTTGGGTGAACATTTTTGCACATTTTTTGTTTTGATCAACAAATTACCGCTGCGATGTTTTCTGCAGGAATCAACTTCACCACCACAATTTATATCAATTAATTATTTTATAGCGAATGCCGATAGCTAGAATTGCTTTTCGTTCTTATCTATACGAGAGATCACTGTGTACTTTATTCCTAGGTGATGTTAACGATTTTAATTGGCGACAAATCAGTAATTGGTTAGCAAGTGAGAGAAAAGGTCAGCGATGACTTCTGCTGAACGCGCCCAATGTGTAGCTTAGTCTGAATCTGTTTCTGTGACTGTGATGATGTGATGTGATGTTCAAACTAATTCAACTTCGCCTGTCTCTCTTTAGGTTTCTCTGAAATGACAATCACAATTGAGTACGATTCAAACAAGAAACCAATGTGGAAGAGAGCACATAAAAGTTTATTTTGCTAGTACAAAATAAAGAATTTTTATACAATTTGATTGGAAAAAATTGAAACTGTTTCTAGGCAGAAAAGCTAAAGGCAAACTCCGCTTTCACATATAACACACGATATGGTAGGCAGGATTGATGATAGACAGGACATAGATGAGGTTATAGTACAGTCCACACCCAGGAAGCAAAATAAACAAAATACTCGATAACTTCCAACTAACTAATCTAATTTCAACCAGAAACACTGCACAAAGACATTGGTTTCAGACTGCACAACCAATTTTTAAAGCGAGGGTTATTTGACTAAATCGTGAAATTCGGGACTGAATGTTTGAATAATGCTAGCTGGAAACATAAACTGTCTAAACTCAATAAGAACTCTAAACCATTTTGGAAGATTACAAAAACTATTACAAACAAAAAACAATACATTACAAGTTTCCGCTTTAACAATCAAAATTTCTCAACTGGTAAGGACAAGGTAAACATTCTAGCAAACGTTTTCACCACTTAACTGAGGCCTACTCTGATACTGAAACCTCAAGAACTGTTCAAAATTTTCTGAGTGCCCTTTCAGCTCAGTAAATAAACCTAACTGATCCTCTTATAACAGGAAGTCCAGGCATTGATCACATTCCAAATATTTGCTATTTTCCTGCTTTTCCTGCTTGGAAATATGCTAAAATCATTCCTATACCCAAACCAGGTAAACCGCCTGATTCTCCAGAAAACTATCGACCGATCGGCCGGCTGTGTGGATGTTCGAAAATTTTAGAAAGGGTAAATCTGCATCTAAAGGATAATAAAATTCTGCCCCCTGCACAATTTGGATTCAGATACCCTTTTAATTGCATCTATCCTTTAGAGAAATAAAAAAAATTTTTTAAAGGAAACCTCAATCAATAAAATCAGTTAGAATGGTAACTTTAGACGTCCAGGACGCTTTTGACACGGTAAGACACAACGGTCTAATCCATAAACTAGCGATAATAAACCAACGTACCTCACTAAAATAATCCAAAGTTTCCTATCTGATAGATTCTGTGGAAGGCTTTCAATCTACTAAAAAATTGGTTTGTGCTGGTGTCCTTCAGGGATCTGTATTAGGGCCTGTCCTCTACAACATATACACTCATGACATTCCCACGGTTGAAGACTGCATAACGTCAGTGTTCGCCGATGACACGGCCTTATACTGCACAGGAGAAACCTGGAATACGATCCTCAACCAACTTCAGAAAGCACTCATCCATATCTGGTTATTTTATACTATGGAAAATAAAACTTAACTCAGATAAAACAAAACCAATTCATTTAACAAATAATCGGAAGCAATGTCTTCTACCCAATTCCGAATTACAACTAAATGGAAGTAGTATTGGTGAAAAACATCCAATACCTCGGCCTCCACTTTAACAGGAAGCTTATCTATACGAAGAGCACATTGGTAATACCATCAACAAGATCAATAAAACTATTCGCATTCTGTATCCGTTTATAAACCTCAAATCCCAGCTATCGTTACAAAACGAACTAATATTTAAAACTACTTTTTCTCCCATAATGTTGTATGGGTCTGAAATTTGTGGAACCTGGGCGCGTGTGCATAGGAACAAACTAAATAAATATACAAAATATTATTGCAGGTACACGTCACACACTTTTTTAGATTGCACTGCGTTCTTCCCTTTTCGAAGATAAAACAACGAACTATTCCGAAAACGCTTTTTTTTTGCTTGCCATGGTTAATCAGCTGTAACTTATGCAAATATTATCGAATATAGATCAATTTTTTATGGATAGTAGTTTCTGATACCTAAATATCTGGCTTCAAGTCTCATCACCCATTTGAAATTGAGACTAAGGTCAACAGAAAGAAACAGACATGACTCTTGCACACACCTAATAATACATATACATATTTACGTACCTAGTACACTACGCCCATTTACTTGAAGACTTTCACAACTCAAAAACAGGGATTTTCGAGTTATGATACAGATTCGTTATATGCTCGTTATATTTTTAACCTTTATTTAGTACTTATGTCTACTTAGACTACTAGTACATTGTTTAAATGTCGAATATGGGTGTATTTAGCTTCTATGAGCAGTTCATAGAAGTTATATAATATCGTGAAGAAGTAGAAAAGTAGTTTTAATAATTAATTATCTTAAGTTAGCTTACTAGATCACTGGTCTTGTCCTTTTTAAACGTCGTCTACAATGTAATTCTTTTTGCGAAAGTAAGCTGACATTGACGTTCATGTGATGCGCTAACTTTGTTTGATAAATCCGACTTCTAGTTATTTCCTCTGCTACTGTAGGAATGTTGAGGTCGCGGTGTAAGTCGGCGTTTGTTATGTACCATCCTGCTTTGGCGATTATTCTTAATATTCGTGACTGCTGTCTTTGGATTATAGCGACATTTGATTTTTTGGATGTTCCCCATATTTGCGCACCGTATGTCCAAATGGGTTTGATTATAGCTTTGTATATCAAAAGCTTATTTTCTAGCGATAGATTAGATCTATGGTTAAAAAGCCAATAAAGCTGTCTAGTCTTCAATTTTATTTCTTCGCGCTTTTCCTGTGTATGTTGTTTCCTATTTAATTTGTAGTCTATATAAAGTCCTAGGTATTTCGCATAGTCTTCTGTTTTAACGTCGACTCCGTCAACCGTTAGACGGGGTGCTACAAATTTAGTTATAGTTGTGTAAATAACATTTATTGTCTTGCTGTTATTTATTTTAATGCTCCATTTACCGAACCATTTCAGAGTGTTGTTTAAATTCTGTTGCAGTATTTCAGTTGCTACTTCAATGTTTTTGTGGGAACTTAGTAATATGGTATCGTCTGCAAATGTAGCTATCATTGATGATTTTTGTCTTGGTATTGGTATATTTGCTGTGAAGATGGTGTACAACAGAGGACCTAGTATGCTGCCTTGCGGAACTCCTGTTCTAATATTTCTTAAATTTGAGTATTCGTCCGAAAATTTTACGAAGAACTACCTATTAGTAATGTAACACTCCAGCATTTGTACAATATTGTGGGGAAATATAGTTCGTAGCTTGTAGATTAATCCATTATGCCAATCCTTATCGAAGGCTTTCTCTACGTCTAGGAACACTCCAATACAGAATTTTTTGTCGTCGAGGTCGTTTAATATTTTGTGCGTGACACGATGGACTTGTTGTATGGTTGAGTGGTTTCTACGGAAGCCGAATTGGTGGTCTGGAATTATATGGCTGCGTTCCAGGACAGGTAGGATTCGCATGCGCAAGAGCTTTTCAAATATTTTGGATAGCACAGGAAGTAAGCTGACTTCCGCAACTTTCCAGACTTTGGGGAAGTAGTTTAATCTGAAATGCTCGTTATATATTCGTTATATGTTAATCTACGTGAAAAGAGAATATGTTTCCCCTCTTTTCTGAGCGAGATGATTATCAATGAAAAATCAGTTTATCTGGATTAAAAGATTAAGTTACAGTAAATTCGTTACACAGAAATTATGTGTACTTAAAATGATATGTCTCGGGCAAGCCATGTCCTTGAAATAAACTCATAGTAGAGAGAGCTTCATTTTATAGAAATTCGTTATAGGGAAGTTCGACTGTACATGGATTGTTTTAACTTCCAATAGTGAGTCTCAAAATGACTACGTTCCTCAAGTATTCAAAAGCTTTAAATGCGCAACTTTTTTCATTGCATCATATACGTAATTAAACGTAAACACATTTTTTATGTTACATTACTTGTTTTGTTAAAAAAAATTCCAATTGAAAGATATTCAAAATGTGTGAATTCCCGTTATCGTTGTTTTTCCATTTTTGTTGCATACACAACGTCTGAGAAAGCAATGTAGTATGTTTGCGCTCTCTGTGCTATCATGTTCTATCAGTTTTATGAAGGCGTGTTTTTATTGTAGTATCATACACAACGTGGGGTGGGATCAATTTTTTGTGTTTGCGCTCTCTTTGCTATCATAGATGTTTTTCTGTTGGTTTGGCCATGAGCGAGTGAGCAAAAATAAATGTTTTTTCTAGAACGAAACGATTTGGGACGATTTTTTTTGCCACTTTTTAATTTTTTAATAAATCAGGGGTGTCACAGAAAACTACATTGTTTTCGGCTTCGGTAGTTTTGCAAACTAGACAAAACCATAGGTGTTTTCAATTTTCGGAGCTCTTTTATCGAATAACTAATATCAACTCAATGTTATGCATGACTTAATAGATCTGTCAACATGAACATTCTTCTAGAATTTGTCATTCATATTATTTTTAATATTTTCTGTAAATAAAAAAAGAATGTATTTGCCATTAAAGAACAATTAAGAAATGTAATTATTACACTTGTACTTTTAAAATGGTAAAATGAAATATTTTGAAATGCTCTTTAAAACGCCAAATTTAACAATTTACGCGACAACTTCTCTTAAATATGTAGTAATATAAGTTGTATTAGTTATTAGTTAGTTCGAAAGTTTAGTTTAGTTTATATTAAGTTTAATGTGAATGTCAAATGTGTGAATGCCCAAAAGGCGAAAGAAATAAAGTCAGTCTGCGTCGTGCTGTGAAAGGAAGCAGACGTGTGTATTAATTGGCCTACAATATTCAGAAGTGGGATACGAAAGAAAAGATTTTTTTTTCTCTCTTTCTAAAAAAATACAAACGAAATGCCGAATAAAGAACTAATCGAAAAGACAAATGAGACGACAAAGGAGAAGACAATTGAAAGTTCGAATGAAATGCAAAATGAAGAGGCAAACAAAAATGAAATGAAGGAGAAGCAGTTGCGAAACACAAATGAGAAGGCAAACTAAGTGCGTGACCAAAGTGATGTGAGAAAAGAGAAGCAGAAAAATGATAAGACAAACATGAAGCGCGACCAAAATGGTGCGACAAAAGAAAGACAGCAAATGATAAAGGAAAAGCCAAATGAAATGACAAACGGTAAATCGAATGAACGAACGAATGAAGAACTGTGGCGGCAACAAGCCACAGCAACGGAGCTTGAACTCATGAAAAAAGAACTGTTGTTATTGCGTCTTGAGAGAGACTTGATAGAGAGAGAGAATAAACTGTTGAAAGCAACCGGTGAATCGGCGACGCAGCCGTTATGTGATCGTGATGAAATTCCTTTGTGCGATCTAAAAGAAATGATCCCGTGGTACGACGGGGAGACGTCTGTTGTTGGTTGGTTATCACATGTTGCTGCCTTAACGAGAGCGCACAATATTAGTGAGAACAAGGTTCGGGCAATAATTTTCGGAAAAACAAAAGGGAAGGCACAAGCATGGGTGCAGTCAAAGCCGGAATATGCGTGCGGAGCCGTTGACTTTGTTTTGTCTGAAATGCAAAAAGTGTTCGGAATGAAGGAAAGCAAAGTTTTATTGTGCCAAAGATTTGAGGCGCGCAAGTGGTTGTGTTGGCGAATCGTTTTCGCAGTATTTTAACGACAAGGTGGTACTGGCCAATGGTATGGAGACCTCAGAATGCGAGGTGATCGATTATGTGGTACATGGGATTCCAGATCGCCAATTGCGCATAAGTGCGAGTTTGCAACGCTTTAAGTCTAAAGATGACTTGTTTCGGCATTCGTCAACGTTCAGCTAGTAAAATGTCCAGCGCCAATGAAGAATGCTGCAACGAGGGATAATGTGGCTGGTCGATGCTACAACTGTAATTGTTTTGGTCACTTCGCCGCTGACTGCAGAAAGCCAAAACGTGAGAAAGGAGCTTGTTTTGTTTGCAGAGAAATGGGTCATCGTGCTGCAGCATGCCGTTTCAATAAGAAGACACCACCCGAGATGCCAGCAAATCCTGAATGTGTAAGATATTTCGATATTAAGTTACTACATTATCCTAATATGTTGTGTTCCGTAGAGTGCCTGATAGACTCAGGAAGCCCAGTGAGCCTTATTAAGAGTTCGTATATTCCAGCTGGTGCTAAGTTATTGTCAGCAACAAATGTTAAATTGTATGCTTTAAATAAAAGTAAATTAAACGTCAGTGGAAAAATAATTGCATTAATTAAAGTTTTAAATGAATTTATAAAACTGGAGTTGTTAATTGTTCCTAATGAGTCTATGAGTGTCTCTGCAATATTAGGTAGAGATTTTTTAAAGAAAAGTTGCGCTAAAATTGTGTGGCAAAATGGAAGTTGTAAAAAGGCTTTAACAAATTTAGATAGCAAAACAAGACAATGTAAGGATTTGGTTTGCGAAAATGATCATTTTGAAAAACAAATATTAGCAATTGATGTGAGTGAAGAGAACGACAGTACTATAAGTGTGGGAGATAAATTGACAATGTTACAAAAGTCAAAATGTAATGAAATGTTTAGAACATGTTACTTAAAGCCGGAACGTCCTAGTGAGCCGAGTGTTCATAGTGAAATGAAGCTTGTGTTAGAAAATGTAAAACCGTTTAGCTGTACCCCACGTAGGTTATCCTATGCTGAAAAAGTAGAACTTCAAGAACGTTAGAATATTATTTGGAAAAAAGATACATAAGAGTGAGCGAATCTGAGTTTGTGTCCCCTATAGTGTTAGTCAAAAAAAAAAAACAGGTGAGCTGAGAATGTGCGTTGATTATCGTGTTTTAAATAAGGTAACTACAAAATATAATTACACTATTCCCCTAATAGATGATTTGTTGGATGATATAATGATTGCTACGAAAGAGGTGTAGGAACATTTCAGAATACTTGAAGAGGTGTTGAAAAGGCTATGACTTTGAATAAAAAAGAATTAAACCCAAGAATTGCAAGATGGGCACTTGAAATGCAAATATATGACTATGTCGTCGAACATAGAGCTGGAAAGCGGATGGGCTACGTAGATGCATTAAGTAGGACAGTTTGTGTGAAAGAAACGAATACTTTCGAAGAGAATTTAATAATTTACCAGAATCAGGACGCAAAAATTAAATAAATTAAGGAATTGTTGCAGAGCACGGAAGACAAGTTTAATGAAATGAGAAACGGTGTAATTTACAAAAAGATAAATAAAGACTCTTTGTTGTTTTACGTACCCGAAGCCATAGAAAGTCACGTCTTGTACAAGTATCATAATGAAATGGGACACGTTGGGGTAAACAAAGTTTTTGATGTAATAAACGGTAGTTATTGGTTCCCGAATAGAAGAGTTAAGATTGAAAATCACATAAAAAATTGTTTACAGTGTATTGCTTACTCGTCGAAAAGTGGGAAAAAATAAGGTTTCATACATAGTATACCAAAAAGTGAGAACCCCTTTGAAGTGATACACATCGACCACTATGGACCGATTAACAGCAAGCAATGTGCCAAGAAACACGTATTAGTAATTATAGATGCAGGTTCTAAGTTTGTGAGGTTATATCCTACAAAAACGACAGCGACAAAAGAAGTTGTTGCAGCTCTAAAAGATTATTTCAGATCTTATAGCAGACCGAAATGCATAATTTCGGATAGGGGCAGCAGTTTTACTTCAAACGAGTTTATAGAATTCCTGAATGAGAATAATATTCAGCACATAAAAATAGCAACTGGTTCGCCACAAGCAAACGGACAGGTGGATAGGGTAAACAGGAGTCTTGGTCCGATAATAGCGAAAATAGTAGACCCCGAAAAGAATGTACATTGGGAAAAGGTCGTTCAACAGGTAGAGTTCGCTATGAACAATACAAAGCATAGAACGATAGATGAATATCCGAGTATAATGATGTTTGGTGTACGGCAAAAAGGTAAAGTTGTGGATAGCTTGAAAGAAAATGTTTTAGATAAAATGATCGGAAATGAGAAAAAAACGTAGACGAAGTAAGAGAACGAGCACAAGAGAGACGAAAAGAAGCCCAAGAGGTGAATGAGAAATTTGTAAATGTGAAGAGGAAGAATGCAGTAAAATATGATAAGGGAGACTATGTGGTAATTAAAAACTTCGATTCGCACACTGGTATAGCAAGAAAGCTCGTACCCAGGTTTAAGGGTCCCTACAAAATTTTCCAAATGATCGTTACGTTGTGGGAGATGTGGATGGGTTTCAGCAAACATAAATTCCTTACAAAGGAATTTGGAGTGTAGAGAATATGAATCCATGGGCCCAAAGAAACGAAACTGCGAGTAAAGTTAATAAAAGTGCACAAGTTAAGGGAAAGAAGTGGACAACATCAAATGATGTAATTCTAAGACAACGGCCGGAAAATGGAAATAGAGAAAACATTGTAAAGCAAAAAAGTTTAAACAAGAATAAAGACGAATCTGTAATGACAGAAAACTATTATTGTCTAAGAAGTAGGAAAATAAACGGAGGATCAGGTGATCCTCAATGTCAGGACGGCCGAATTGTAGTAATATAAGTTGTATTAGTTATTAGTTAGTTCGTAAGTTTAGTTTAGTTTATATTAAGTTTAATGTGAATGTCAAATGTGTGAATGCCCAAAAGGCGAAAGAAATAAAGTCAGTCTGCGTCGTGCTGTGAAAGGAAGCAGACGTGTGTATTAATTGGCCTACAAATATAATTTTTTTTTGTATTAAATTTTTGCAAAAGCACTGTAGCGCCAAACACAACACGATGTGTACATGATAGGTCGCGAATTACTTAGACAAGCAAACGAACCGAGCTTTAACATGTGCATCAGTTGTTGCTCTTGAATTCAATTACGCACCAGACATCGATTATTCAGCGCAATATGTAAAATGGTCAAAGAATGTCAATATTGTCACGCGTTAAATATTAGAAATGAAGCACCCGGAATCTACTGCGCATCAGGTAAAGTAGTTCTGTCAGCTCTTACAACTTCGCTAGAACCTTTAAAATTACTTATTACTTGTGTATCAGATGATTCAAAGTTGTTTTTGCGCAAGATACGGAAATTCAATTCTTGCTTTCAAATGATGTTGTTTGCAGCAAAAAAAATTCACCATCACACATCCGACGGACTCAACTTTGAATCAACATTCAAAATACAAGGCCAGGTATGCCATAAAATTTGTTCATTGATGCCGATGCCTAATGACGAGCCGGAGTTCCTTCAAATATATTTTATGGGAAGTGACGAACCGGTGCCAGTATCATTTCATAGAACGTATCAAAGCCGAATAAAATTCGTCAACTGTTCACAATAATATTGGGGACATGTCAATATGATCACACCAATATCATGTCACAATCATTGGTATTGCCATGAAAATACAAGAATACCATGACTGAAGACACACTGGACCTAATTAGAGAAACAAACCAAGATCAAAACGTTTATTACACGCCAGAAATGTACAATGAAGCATTAGTGTTCATCGAGGATTTGTGTATTAGAATTTCAAATTTGCATTATGTTATAACATCTCCTGATCGCCCGGTTTCCGACTTAGTTAACACTGGCATGAGGAGTGAAGAACAGTATAAAAACGTTGATTTAGCTACATATATTGCGAACAATGAGCCATTAATGACTGCCGAGCAAAAAACCATTTATGATCGAATTATGCTGACTGTTGCTTCCAAACAAGGCAAATTGCATTGGCAATTGCATCATCTGGAATTGTTGCCACTTTATTAGATGCTGGTAGATATTAGATATTGGTAGCACTGAATTTGTCATTGGATGTTCATAATAATTCAAATTGCATTGGCAATTGCATTATCTGGAATTTTTGCCACTTTATTAGATGCTGGTAGATATTATTTATTAGATATTGGTCGCACTCAATTTGTCATTGGATGTTTATAACAAACCAAACCCAATGTGTAGAATTGAAAAAAAGACTGCAGTGTTGCAAAAGGGTTCGATCATTATCTGGGATGAATGTACTATAGCTCATAAACATTCACCCGACGCATTGAATAGAACTATGCAAGATTTAAAGAGCAACGACAAACTGTTCGAAGGTACTGTATTACTACTATCAGGTGATTTCCGACAGACATTTCCAACGTTCTACTTATGCTGATAACATTAATGCATGTTTAAAGCATTCATTTTTATCGTCTAGTGTCGAAGCAATTCGATTAACCATCAACGTGCGAGTACAATTAACCATCAACATGCGAGTACAATTGCAAAATTGTCCGTCGGCACAAATATTTTCTGTACAATTGGTGGACATAGTCAACTACATCCAAACACACAATGTATCAAATTGCCAGAAATATGAGCACTATCTTTAATTCAAAACAATAATTAATTGAGAGTGTCTTCCCGGACATAAAAAATAATTACTTGAACCAGAATTGGCTCAGTGAACGTGCTATTTCGGAAGCAAGAAACGATGATGTTGATGAAAATAACTTTAATATATAACAGTCGTTTCAAGGTGAACTGATGTCTTTCAAATCAATCGACTCTGTTGTTGATGAAGACGAAGCAGTAAATTTTCCAACTGAATTTTTAAATTCACAAAAACTACCGGGAATACCACTACACAATCTTCGAAATTAATTCAGTTATTTGTCCCAATCATACATGCTTACTCTTGCTCACGTGTGGGTAAACCATCAAATCTATACATATTGGCAAAAAACGGATTAACAAAAAATATTGTTCACCAAAGCGCACTGCAATAAATAAATTCACTTATTACAATTGTTAAATTAAACATGTCCTTATAGTTCTTCTAAACGTGTCACAAATTTCATTTACTCGAATACCACGCAACCCACCGGAAACGGCAAAACAACGTTTACCGTTACAGCTAGTTTATCTATTACTCGAATACCACGCAACCTACCGGAAAGGGCACAACAACGTTTGCGGGGCCTATAAATATTTTAAGAACTCATAAATTTTCCTTAAATTTTAAAATAGGGCTTTTTTGCTAAGACATTTCTTCCTCTTCTTCACTTTGGCATTCATCTTCGGTTTTTCCTTTAGACCCGTTTACACTTGGTAATTCAACTCTCAATTCCTCTCTCTCAACCCGTGTTCATTGGGAAGAGAAGCCACAGGCTATGGGTACGAATGTTGACAAAGGTGTACCATCAACACTCTCAACATTTTGACATTTCTTTTTGTGTTAGTTCGGTTCTTTCGATGTTACTTTATTCGTTCGTTCATCCTTTGTAAATTAAATTACGAAAAGGGCAAAAGTAGTGTGGTCAAAGGAAGCTACTCAATTTTTAATAAAAAATTCAAGATTATGAATTACACAACATGAATTGTACAACACGCAAAGTGCAAAGAATATGTAAAGAACTGTCAAAAATGTTGAAAGCTACGGTAGATAGTGTAATAACTTAGATCAACACCAACGAGGAACTCACGATTAGTTGAGAGAGTTGAATTGCTAAATGTTATATCCGTCTTAGCAACATGACAACTTGAAACAAACTTTTACTTTAACTGTACAGATTAATTAACATTTTAAACATAACAACGTTATTATTAGTGTATAACTTTAATATACAATATATTGATGTTCATTTTGTATCCAGCCTTATTAAAGTAGTTCCAGACGGTCGGTGCAGCTAAATTTAGCTCTTAGTCGCGAACCCATGGGTTTTTGCACATGCAAAAATCGACTAACGTGATTTTAAATATTATGCGAGCTTGAAGAGCTAGATTTTGTATTACACTAAAATAATTGTATTTGTTTATTATTATTTTTTTAATTTCATTTCAGATTTCTAAATGCGAATAAATCAATACTCAATCAATCTCAATCAATTTATGAGAAACACTACTTTTAGGGGTACTTAAAAGTAAAAATAAAATAAATAATAATATTGATTAATAATAAATATTATGAAATAACAATAAATAAATAAATGTAACGAAAAATTATAAATATAATATTAAAATAATAAAAATAGTAACAAAAAATCCTTAAAGTTGAAAGTGCTTGTAAATATAAAGCCCACCCTGCTTCTCTTTGCTGGCCCCTTGGATTTACCAGCATTTCGCTGTTATACACTTTGTGTTCTTATGGTGAGTATTAAATGCAGTTTAAATTACAAAAATATAATACCAACAGCTACATCCTTTGATGTAATAATACGATAGAAATAGGATAATATAGAAATATTTTAATATTAAAATCGTGTCACATACTTTATTTAATGCTCATTCGTGCAAATCAATTTGGTTTTCGGTAGATAATACAACATAATATTAACACACAGTGGACAAGCTATCATATTCTTACAACTCGTTTGGGTTGATGCGGACTTGCGAAAACAGACATATAAACAGGGGTTTCATTTCATACAAACAATGTGTATTAACTACAAAATATTTATATTAAAAATCATATATAACGTTGACAAAGCATTTGAAAAGGGCGGCCTTTTCGACTGTGCAAAGCCGCAGGCTTCATAACATTTCATAACATAAATAGAAAATTAATTATAATAAAAGTCAAAGGCTTTAGTTGATGGCGCTTCAATTACAACAGATATTTTATTGTATATAGGTACTAGCAGGCCTTCCGGCATAGGCCGGGGATTTGTGTAGAATGAAGATATAAACGGTAAGTGACAATTTCTATAGCCGTGTTAGGCTGACCCTACAAAAGTTATTCTGCCATTTATGGTAGTTGATATCGTTGATATTGTTTAAGGGTTCATTTGATATTGATCATTCCACCAGATTGTGATTATTATTCGGTACATTTTTCATCCATGTCATATGCACGTATAATTAATGAATTGAAAATTCTCTATTGACAATGTATAAAATATTATTAATTAAAAATTGAATTTTGAAGTTGTTTTTTTACAACTGTTTTAAAGTATATATAATAGTGAATGCACATATTGGTCAATTCGAATTTTGCCAATATAGATTAGATTAGATGGTTTACCCGTACGTGACCATGAAACGTATGAACAATCCAAATGGTTGCGTCAATACCATTTTCTGTGAACCGTTTGATGATCAATTGTGTGCCGTTGTATAACCAATTTTTTATCGAAAATTGTGTGGTGGTATTTCTAGTATTGATTGGAAAGATATCATCATCATTGTATTTAAAAGTTAATTTCTTCAACATCAACATTTCTTGCTGACAAAATATCACCTTTTGGATATCCGGAAATACATTCTCAATTCATTCAATTTTTTTTACTGAATTTATGAGGCACCCAAATATCGATTTTAAAACAAACTATGTTTTTTGTCTATGTTAAGATTCTTCTTTCATGCTGAAGTTTGGCCATGATTTCATCTTTATCTTTGTTAGGCCGAGCTGAGCGTGCTGGGTCTTTCATATCAAGACTTCCAGAACAAAAACAAGCTAACCATTTCTTAGCAGTCGTAGTCCAACGTCGACTGCTCTTTTTCTCTCCTTCACGGACTTTATAAGTTCTTGCTCGCTTACGTCGTAAGTTATACTAAGTTCTTGTTGCAGTAAAGCGGCATCGCATACCACGAGGATCTTGTAGTGGCGTTTCTGTTCCTCCGCTCGGTAGTCTTCGGCACAAAACTCGGACTCTCTGTACTCCCCTTCGAGCATATGATAACGTACCTGCAATACAGCGTAATCTGTATTTATGCGAGACCTTTAAGACCACCCACACTTCTATTGGAATGATGTCGTCACCACTAAGTGATCGCACGAATCTTCAATAGTGTAACGTAAATCGTGGTGACGTCATATTTTCCCTTCGAATTGAAACTGGCTCAATATTTGCTGCCACCATTGTTGAATTTATACGCTTTGCTTTATTGCTTTGCTTTGTATCGCTGCTGTTTCGAACATGTCACTGCAATCCGTTGTGTCATCTATATAATTAAATGTTGAAAACCACAACCGAATTTGATAAATAAAAAAACAAATTGAAAGGTATTCGCTAGATGTGCGCAGTCAATCCTTTTTATCAAAGTCGGGCCAGTGATTAAGGTTAGAAAAGGTATTAAAGATAACCGCTTAACATAAACAATAACAACACACAGCAAGTTTTATTTTTATTTTTTTTTTTACATTGACTTAGCAGGTACGTATTGACCACATACTGATCTCACATGGGGCAAGCCCAAGTGGAATCAAAATTCACCAAGTTACATAGTAGACTAGGCTCAGATGGTCTTAATTGCTAATTTCTTTGGTGAACATGCTATACCAAAGCTAATGTCTACGAACTACGTATTTGGCTAGAGATAAGAACATCGTCATCCTCTAACAAATAAGCATGCAAGATTAACTAAAGGTAAGATTCAACTTAGAGTTCATTACATACCATAACAAAGATTTAAACAAATAAAACTAGTATTAATTCAACGGCGCTAATTTAGACGACGTTACATGTATGAGAACTGTGAGTTCATTGAAGAGAACATTATTTACTATGTGTTGAGGAAAGATAATAGGATAGATTTTAAATTATCAGAAGATTTAGATATATATTAGGTTATACTGCAAATTGTATGATTGACATAACACGCGAAATGGATCATGCAGGAGGTAAGTAGTTCTACGGAAACTAATACAAATTGGAATATAAGCTATAGTAACCCGAGAAGGAACGTTAAAGTTTATGATACCATATTCCGAAATAGGTCTAACTAACGATGTGTACAACAATTTAGTGGTACAAGGATGATTAAATTCCCTAGACCACCGTTTAATGTTTCCTAACACACCCCAGCCTTATTGACGGATGAGTAAATGTGGCACCCGAAATGCAGCTTTGGGTCCATCAATACTCCTAGATCATTAAATTGTGAAACACGTTCTAGTAAGTAATCGTTGATACGATAATTATTTACAATCACATTTTTACGATAGAACGACATAAGCTTACATTTTTCACAATTAAGTGAAAGAAAGTTTATAGAGCACCAACTATATAAAGGGTCAAGGTCATCTTGAAGAAACTTTGAATGGACAGGAGATAAAATAGACATGCATAGTTTCACATCGTCAGCGTACATCAACACCTGATAATGTTTAATGGCAACTGGCAAATCGTTTATAAAAATATTGAATACCAACGGACCAAGGTGCCCTGAGGGACACCGGAGGTTACACAAATATTCTCGGATGTGACTGTTTTAAACAAAACATTTTCCAACTGACCAGGTTGGGTGGAATACCAAAGGCATCCAGTTTATAAAGAAGTAAGGAATGACAAACACTGTCGAATGCCTTACTGAAATCAGTGTAAATAACGTCCATTTCACGTTGTTGAGAAAAACTAAGATTAACTAGAGAAGTAAATTCTAGTAAATTGGTCGTAGTTGACCGCTTTTTAGTAAACCCATGTTGAGAAGTACTGAACAAAGGAAGAACGAAATGCTGAATCTGATCGGTAATTATATGTTCAAATAACTTCGGAATCGCACACAGTTTAGCGATTCCTCTGTAATTTGAAATATCAGCTTTAATTGCCGTTTTTATGGAGAGGAATAAAGTAAGATTGTTTCCAAATACTAGGTAAAATAGAGCTATTCAAGGAAATGTCAAGCAGTTTGCAGATTGGTCTATGCAAAGCATTAGCACACAGCTTTAGAATACAACTAGGTACACCATACTGCTTAAAAATTTAGTTTTAAGGCTTTTAAGTAATTTAAAGCTGTATCATATTCGATTACCGGCATATTGAATTGGTTAAAATTACTCAAAGAATATGGATAGTGATTATTGAAGTTTTTATTAAAATTAGTATATGTGCCTTGAAAAAATTTTGCAAAAAGGTTCGAAATTTCTACATCGTTGCAACCTTCAACACCATTCAGTTTCATACAGGTAAGAAATGACTCCACCCTGCGCTTAATATTAATGAATTTGAAGAATTTTTTAGGATCGCGTTTTATGTCCTCTTTGACACAGGTAACATATGACGAGTAGCAAAGATTATTAAGGTGTTGAAAATTATAACGAGATATTGCGTAGGTAGCATAATCAACGGAAGAGCCTTATCTTTCGAATTTTTTAAATAGTTTGTTTTTTAAGTTTTTTAGTTGAATAAGATCGAGAAAAAACCACGGTGGTGTCTGGGTTTTACATTTAGGATTAACTCTAGGAATACAAAGTTTGAAATATTTTTTGATAGCTTTATAAAAAAAATGTGTTGGTAGTTCGACATTTTCGCAGGAATACAAAAAGGACCAGTCAGTATTAATAAGCAGATGGTTGAGTTTAACGTAATCAGCATTTTTGAAGCAGAATACACGTTTTGATGTAGACTGCGAATTAGAGCCGTTATTAGTTTGACGACCGGACAGATTTAGAATGATATTTAGTTCCAAGGTAGGGTGATATGAGTTGATAGGAGTTGAAAGAGGATGATTTCTGAATATCAATACTGTCGGTAAAGACCAGATCTAGAATTCGGTTTTTGCTATGTGTTACATAGTTGACTTGCTGAAAGAGTGAAAACCAAAGAGTAAAAATAAAAGAGCGCAAAAAGATGTCTAGAATAACGTTAAAAACGTTAGTTAATAGAACGTTAGCGTAGTACACAATAATTGAGTACTGCAAAAACAAAAGCATGTACTCCAGATGGTTTAAAAAAATTAAAACTATGTATGCAAAAACAACTTACACAGATTGAAAAAAGAGTAACAACTTTAAACACTCACAGCTCAGCACACAACAGGGTATTGCCAAAGCACAAAAGCACGCCAAACATTTAAGATAATTATTACTGTGTATGCAAAAAATGCAAAAACAATTTACACATAATCAATAAATAATAATTTAAAAAGTTAATTATGCAAAAGCTTTTGTTTGCAAAATCCAAAGGAAGAAATGCGGAGCTAAAAATATTACACTTTCTATCCTAGGAATAACTATGTAGGATAGAAATTTAAAGCGTAAAATCAGTTAAACCACAGAGCACAAAATGAACATACAACTAGACAAAGCACAACATGACAATTTCATTGGATTCAGTAGAATGGGAGAAACAGCCGGTTTAATGTTGTTGTTTAATATTCGTTTAATACACAACGTGGGGTGGGATACTTTTTTTTGTTTCCGCTCTCTTCTATCATTGATGTTTTACTGTTGGGTTGCTCATGAGTGAGTGAATAAAAAGGAGTTGCTCACTAAACTGAGCAACTGCAAATGTTTCTTCCCCATTGTTCATATTGTAGGCCAATTAATACACACGTCTGCTTCCTTTCACAGCACGACGCAGACTGACTTTATTTCTTTCGCCTTTTGGGCATTCACACATTTGACATTCACAGAACTTTCTTAAGCTATGTTAACTAATACAACTTATATTACTACAATTCGGCCGTCCTGGCATTGAGGATCGCCTGATCCTCCTTTTAGTTTTTCCTACTTCTTAGACAATAGTAATTTTCTGCCATTTGCTGTCTTTCTTCTGTCGTACCCCTTTGGTCACGCTTTACGTTTGTCTTATCATTTGTCTGCTTCTCTTTTGTCGTCTTCATTCTGCATTTCATTTGTACTTTCAATTTGTCTTTTCATTTGTCGTCTCATTTGTCGTTTCGTTTGGATCTTCATTCGGCATTTCGTTTGTATTTTCGCTTATCTTTTCATTTGTCCCCTCATTTTCTACTACGAAAATTTCTGGAGCCACAAACTTGTCGTCTCCCCTCGTACATCGATTAATGGATCACCTCGCTTTCTGAGGTCTCCATACCATTGGCCAGGACCACATTGTCGTTAAAATACTGCGAAAACGATTCACCAACACACCACTTGCGCGCCTCAAATCTTTGGCGCAATAAAATTTTGCTTTCCTTCATTCCGAACACTTTTTGCATTTCAGACAAAACAAAGTCAATAGCTTCCCTTCTCTTTGTTTTTCCGAAAATTATTGCCCGAACCTTGTTCTCACTAATATTGTGCGCTCTCGTTAACGCAGCAACAACCAACCAACAACAGACGTCTCCCCGTCGTACCACGGGATCATTTCTTTTAGATCGCACAAAGGAATTTCATCACGATCACATAACGGCTGCGTCGCCGATTCACCGGTTGCTTTCAACAGTTTATTCTCTCTCTCTATCAAGTCTCTCTCAAGACGCAATAACAACAGTTTTTTTTTTCATGAGTTTAAGCTCCGTTGCTGTGGCTTGTTGCCGCCACAGTTCTTCATTCGTTCGTTCATTCGATTTACCGTTTGTCATTTCATTTGGCTTTTCCTTTATCATTTGCTGTCTTTCTTTTGTCGCACCATTTTGGTCTCGCTTCATGTTTGTCTTATCATTTTTCTGCTTCTCTTTTCTCACATCACTTTGGTCACGCACTTAGTTTGCCTTCTCATTTGTGTTTCGCAACTGCTTCTCCTTCATTTCATTTTTGTTTTCTTCTTCATTTTGCATTTCATTCGAACTTTCAATTGTCTTCTCCTTTTTCGTCTCATTTGTCTTTTCGATTAGTTCTTTATTCGGCATTTCGTTTGTATTTTTTTAGAAAGAGAGAAAAAAAAATCTTTTCTTTCGTATCCCACTTCTGAATATTGTAGGCCAATTAATACACACGTCTGCTTCCTTTCACAGCACGACGCAGACTGACTTTATTTCTTTTGCCTTTTGGGCATTCACACATTTGACATTCACAGAACTTTCTTAAGCTACGTTAACTAATACAACTTATATTACTACAATTTTGGTCGGCTATTAATTTTACTTTTACAAACAACATTGTTTACGGGGAAGATTTTAGCACTTAAAAAAAAAACAATTTTCCGTAAGTTTGAGTGAAAAAGGAAACAATTATAGGACAACTCGTGTGTCTGCTTGTCCCACGTTTACATCTACTTGTCTCCGAATTTACTGGAACGATTAAACTGTGAGATATATCAAATGAAAGGTCTTGTTTCAAGGGTCTAAAATATATTTTTAAATAGTTTTAAAATTACTTGCGAAAATAGATGAACATCGATCATTATTATTTCTAGGAGTCCATTTGCAAATAAATATAGTATGTGATTACCTGAGTGCTCCATTTGAAAATGATAGCGAGAAAAAATAGCGAGATCAAACGGATTATATTAAGCACGACAAAAAGGCCCCAGGATATGACCTCATAGCTGCAAGGGTTCAATGCGATTCTTAGATGGGCTTCTATTTCGCAAAAATTCCAATTGGCTGATATAATTTTGATACCAAAAACTGTTAAACTAGTAGAAGGAGTAGCGAAAAATGCATGCAGTCTTAGTCTCAGGAAATCTAATTTCAGAACATCAATTCGGCTTTAGAAATAGCACGCAGGGACTTCTTTTCAAACTGGAATCACCGCCCCCTAAAGCATTTTACTCCATACTTAATTCGTACCTGGAAAATCGCTTTTTTCGGGTATGTGCCGGAGTACTACAAGGGAATGTCCTTGGTCCGGTACTATATACGATTTATTTATTGCAGACATGCCGCTGTCAATGGACACGAAACCGGCCATATACTCTGACGACAAGCTACATTCACAAGCGCCACTATACATTAAAAAACAGCTTTTGAAAACTATAAGCTATAAGTTTCATTGCTTTCGCTTCTGCTTCTGCTTCTGAAAAAAGTAGACATAGCAGAAGTCTAAAACGAAAATTGGCGACTTACGCAGCGCATTCGCCAATTTCGGAAGTTTTGATTTTACTTGACTTCGACTTTGGTCAGAATCACAAGTCGACGCAGAAGCACTCTCTTCTGCTTTAGTTCCATTCAATTCCAATTCTGGTAGCTCTTAGGTTAAATTGTTAATAATAGAGGTCCAAATTAAGTATTTGGCCGTATGGAAGCAGCTCATGATAGAAGATTCCCTTCCAGTCCCAACAACTGAGCAGCAAAACCTTCCTGGCTTGCACACAGTTTGCTTTACCGCCCTTTTACCATGACAGGTTTCGCTTGATGATGTCGTAAGTGGCCACCTTTTCATCACCAGTCACCATCCGTTTAAAACTAAGGTCGATTTCATTTCCTTTGGCGAACATTTCGTAGATGGAAATTCGATCCAATATATTTTTACGCCAATTCGTGTGGCACCCATACATTTAGCTTATTTTTAAATGCACCTTTATGTAAAGTGTTTAAACTGTTTTTTTGTACAATCTTAAGCTCTTGGGCGGATGTTATCTGTTTCTGTAAGCTTTGTTATGAATGAGGTAAGGTGAACAACATGCGCATTTCGTCTTACATCATTATCGTGTTTTATGATTGCGTCGGTGATTTTTCACTTCAACAACAACAACCAAGTAGATGTAGCCTAACAAATTTTCGGTTTCAGCTACATTTTGGTGGATCGTATGCATGTCCGCAATCATTCCCAGAAGAGTTACAGGTAACAATTTCCCCACATGCGTATGCTTTTGAAAACAGCCTTATTAAGACTTTGTTAATAAATGCAATCATTAAGTAGAGTCCATATTTTAATAGTCCGTAATCAGTAGTCGTCATAATTTAATGGTTGTTGGAGACAGTTTGATTATTATTTTTTACAGTTAGTTGAAAAGGTGCTCTTCAAGGGTTCAAAGTGTATATATACACACAAATAAACTGGAAAATCATAAAGAGACTGAAGTTAATTGAATTCAACCCTTATTCGACACGATAAATGCGATATGCATTAATGTTCGAACTGCTTTTCATGTACAACGAAATAACTTCTGGACTTGCGCATATTCATTGGTTTTCTACACAGTCACAAACTTGCATTCTTTTTTTTCTATTTTATGCATACATTGCCTACTGCCACATTGAAAAGAACATCCTTTTTGTTTGTGAAAAGTATATAAGCCGATATTTGATTCTTTTGGCTGGTTAGGGTGTTGTGGTTGATTGAAGCAATAATTTAGCTCTTTTAAATAACCTCACATTTCTATCTATCAATATACATATTAAATATATGATCACTAATTTATATTAATACTAAACGAAAACATATCCCGGTTTTTTAGATTGTCTAATTTTCTTAGAAACTCTTTAACTGTAGAATAAGCCCACTATGCATTCCGAAGTTTCAATTAGAAATCCTTTCGATATATACACTTATACCTACACAAAATACGTCTTTTTTGGTTAAGAGTTTTGATTTCGGAAACTGAAGCATTTATTATAGTACTTGAGTACCTATACTTGAAGTAATTCAAACTAAAATTAATTACTTCTAAGATTTCGATCGGAGAATTTACTTTTAAAATATTTAAAATTCAACTTGGGCTTAAGAATTCACTTTAATCTTGAAATATATTAAATTAGCCCACGAGGTAACATTAAAAGTAACAAACAAATGTATATATGACATGCAATATATGAGATTTCATCTGAACTTTCCCGTTTTTTTTTTAATTCGAATTTTATTAATTTACTTGCTATGTATTGGGCACAGCACAAACACCACCAATTAATCTCAAATAGGGTTTTACAGAGAGCTTTGAGTTTTCTTCAATTACAGTTTTGAAAGCGATTTTTTAGCTAAGTTTGTTGACTGCCACCCTCGAAACGAATGTCTATACGAAAATGTTCATTTGTATGCGTCACTTACACAGTATGTAGTAGCACAGATGACGTTAGCCGACGATGGTTCTATTGTGGTAGGATTCAGTTAAACTTCTCAGCTTTATGCTGTTGCTTCTCACGTGCTTTGTTAACGCATTTGTAACTCCTTGGCTCTTATTTAGGAATCAGTGTTTTAACTTATTATTTTATATTTATTATTTTTATTACTTGCAGAAAATAAACAATGATTCTTGTTCAAATTTGTCTCATGTGCTGTATAATCACTTATATAAGACTCCTTTTCAATACTTACATTTTCTTCTACAAGTCTACTAATATTTTGAATATCTTGGGTGAGTGAACAATTTTATTTTGTCTGTAAATCAAATTTCGTATGTTTGGTTATTTAGCAAAAAAATTAAATTAAAAGAAAAATTTTTCCTTTTGTTCGCTTTTCATCAAACAGACAAGAAAGGTAGGCAGACAAAGACAAGTACGTCAATTTCGCTGCTTAAAAATATTTTTCGAAGAAAAAGGGAATTTGGTATATCAACCGTAAAATATTAAGTGAGAACAATGGAACATATCTTAACATCATCCGCATTTGAAAATTTTTTCTTTGAATCTGTTTTGTAGGACTTGCGAGATGTATAAGATTCATATTGAATCAATTAATTACATCCGTTCGGGGAATATTTTTTATTTGGCTATTGTTTTCAAAATCAATACATTTTCTACTCTTTATATTCTATATTAATTATATTATATATCAATTTATAAAATTACGTATTTAACGTTATTTAATAGGAAATTATGAAATTAATCATATTTCTGTCGTTAGGTTTCATATTAAAATATTTAATAATTAAATGATAATTTTACTAGACAAAACTATAATAACATAATATTCTCTACTAGTTAAACTCTTCATTTCGAAAAATCCTCGGGAATAGGAAAGAGTGTAAGATGTACATTTTATGTATCATCAAGTTATAATGTAATAGTACATTTCCTTAAACTCCAAAACATCTGTGCAGGCTATACGTTTGTAGATTAAAACGGTGCAAAATAATTGCCAGCATCCACGCCATCGATGTACGTAATAGATTCATATATGCCTACTAAGTTAGCCACCCAGAGTAAAGTTTAAATATTTGTTTGAGAAAAATATACGTTTAGCAAGGACTCCCGCTAGGGATGTGTATAGAATGAAGATGTAAACGGCAAGTGAAAACTTCTTATTCGCGTTAAGCGATTTTTGGTAGGGCTAATCTAATTAGTTCACGTCACCGACATTTTATTGTTTACTTGTTTTGTTGTCCTTACTACTCCTTTTCTTGTAGTAATTTGACCTCTCCTCTTGTCAATTCTGTTTAAAAAAACTGGCACAATACCCTTTTTGAGTCGGAATTCAACAAAATAATTTTGAATGGAGCGAATTAAATGGTAATCAGATAGTAAATAGATAGGTCCGCGTTATACGGTGGGAGATTTAACCCTTCATAGTCGAGTTCCGTTTGTCGGGGCATAACATAAGTGTGGAGAAGCTCTTAATGCGCTGAGCGATGGCAGTTCGATGAAAAGAACAGTAACAATTTTTTTGTAAATTGTCTTCTCCGCAGCGGTTTGGGCAGGCCAACCTTTTCTTGGTGCATGACCCATTTTTGCAAATTTTTATTATATGTTACCAATTTTTTTTTTCATCCAACTCATTTTGTTACAGTAATATTTTGCAAATAAAAATGCGATCAATAGGCTTTTTTTTATTAATTGTGTGGTACTCAAACTTTCTTTTTTTTCTTTTTGCATACCCAACCCTATTAAGTTATCTAAAGCTGTCGTAGGGTGGATGCCAAAACTTAATACCTATTAGGTGTGCCGAAAAGTTCTTGCCGATTGTTTTTAATGAAAAAACACACAATTTAAAAAGTAATGGAAAAAGTTATTTATCGTATACATTTTGTCCATCCTTCTGTAAATTTAGGAATGCCATCCCAAAAAACTGTTTGTCCTTCCATCTATAAATTTATAAATGCCACCCAAAAAAACTGTTTGTCCTTTGAGCCATGCCACTCATAAAGCCATTTTTCAACTTCGTCTAAATTGGCAAAGCGTATCCCATTGATGTAAAAAGGTGACAATTGGACGAGGCCAGGTTTGGAGAATACGGATGATGCGATAGTACGTCAAATGCAAGCGTTTTGGCTGCATCTTTCACCGGTTTTGCTGTGTGCATTATCATGCAACAAATTCACTTTACCGTGTCTTCTTACCTATTGATTCTGGACGTTTTTCAAGCAATGCATAGTTCAAATTTATTTGTTATTTGTAGCGATCAGCATTCATTGTTTCGCCAGGTTTCCAAAGTCTCTTGGACACCACACTTCCCTGGTCGGATCTTCATCCAATTACTCCTGCCATTCGTCATCCACAAATGATTTTGCTCTACCCGAACGCTGACTGTCTTGCAGAACAAAATCACCAGAAAAGTGTTCGTAAACTTCCATTAGGCATATAAACACCGGCGTAAGTAATGGTAAAAAAATGAACTTTTACAAATTCACACACTTCCCAGAAGCGCAAAATTATCATTGCCTTGTATGTATATTGGTGTAAAAATTTCGACTGTACGTTATATTCATTGAGCAAAAAACGCCATTGTCTATTCGACTTTCAAGTTTGACATGTGCGTTTACGCGGATGTGTATTATTTCAGGAGGGAGTATATAACGTTCCTTTAAGTATCCTTTGTATATAAAGCATAATAGGTGTTCTCTTTTTGTTGTGCGCTCTTACATTTGTATTGGTCGATTTTATCAACCAATCAAAATTGTGCTCAAAATGGCTGCTGTTCAATGATGTGAAATTAAGATTTTTTCCCTTAATTGTGTTTGAAGCAGTTTATATATCTTTATTCCTTTATTTTTTAGGAAGCAATCTGGGATTAAGAAACTTTAATTATATATTTATGAAGTATGCGGATGTGCTTCGATTACTCGTATACGCATTAGTAATAGAGGCTTACCATTAATATCGTCGGAGGATTTAATATTTTTCGTAAGCCATGCTAACATTATTTTGTTTTGAAACCCTAATATTGTTGTCGAATTCTTTTGAATGTTAACTTTACGTGTTATTATTTAATTGGTTAACAAACAATGGATTAATGTATTCAGATAATAAGACTTAGTTAAAAGAAAAAAAGTGTATTCACTAAGTTCATAGTCATAACTTAAACATGTAGTTTTAAATACAATAGAATGTCGATAAGTTGGACAATTAAAACCCCAATTACCAAAATTTACTGGTTATTAAAATAACAAATATATTAAAAAAAGAAGTTTTGGGTAAAGAATGATATGTATTTAATTAAACATAATTGCTAATGAGCAAATTTCAGAAACCTAATTGTATGTACAAACGTACAACGAGGTTTGTTCGACCTTAAACTTTTACTTTACTTTCGGTTCAGTTCGAGTGGAATTGTTTGAGAGTAAAGGGGGTCTCTTCTATTTTTTGATTCAAGTTGTAAGTAACTTACCCTCTCACTTTGTTCGCCATATTAAAATTAGCTGTTCTCTTAACACCTAAAAAAAAATATTTTATTTATTATTCGCTTTCACTGTCTTCGCTTATATCCGCTCACCCTCTCTTTTGCAAACAAGTCACAAACACAAACGAAGAAATGAAGAAGAATCTTAGCACAAAGTGGGGAAATAATACTGTCAAAAGAGTATTCATTCATATAGAGGTTACATTTCTTCCTTAAAAAAAGGCGGGAGAAATATCAGGCACGATTAGAATCGGACACTGATGCTGTACATCAACAGAATTGTTGGCTGTTCAACTTATGCAGCGTAACATATTGCTGTTGGTTTGCTTGGGTTTGCATAACCAAATTGGGGGAGAATATGATATTCAAAGAAAATAAATACACAAGAAAGACATAATAACAAAAAAAATCAGAGCCACTATCTTCTTTCTTTGCTTTTTTTTCAGAGTTTTTCATTTGTAAGGTCTTCGAGAATATTAAGCAAGTTGTGTGGAGTTTTCTTTAATTCTACACTAGAAATGAAATCGAGCCCATATCAGCATAGCTGCCTAGTATTAATTTATATAAATGAAATGAAAAAATCAGGCGCTCAGAAAAAAATGAAGGTTTGATCACAATACAAAATTATACAAAAATATTCCGAGCAATGCACACAATATGAAGCCAATACAATCTCATACACGCACTATACGTACACAACACACGCAACCAATGACTCGCTTTTGATTTTTCATTTCAACTTCTTGTTGAGTCTAGCCAAATAAATTTTCGGTTGTGGCAGCAAATAGAAGAATACGTATCAAGGTCGAATGCAGTGAACGTTCACAGGCATTGAACACAAAAGATTCATAGTGCGCCAACACGAAATTTGTAAATGTAGAGTGCCTACTGTAAATCGGCGCGGCCGAGTCGAAGCTCGAGTGTCGAGCGCGTGTTTTGTTGTTGCGTGCGTGTTGTGTGCAGCTGTTTATATTGATTTTGATTTTCAATATCTGTCACTTAAATATTTGGTGTTTTCTTCCATGCCTTATGTTCGGCATATAAAAAAAAAAAAATTCACACGCTTGGTTGTTGCGTGGTCAAAGGCAAAATTTATTTCTTTGTCTTTCCTGTATTCGCAGTAGCGTAGTTGGTTTGATTTCGTTTTCACATGGGACACTTGCAGTTGCTTGCTGTTTTTTCTGTTTGCCTGGTAGTCATGGTAGAATTAGCTTTATTCAACTACGATTTTTCGATATGTCTAGCGCAAAATATGCATTTTAAATCAATTTTACTTATTTATTTCTAACAGCCCGAACGAATAATTTATTCGTTATTATTATAATTATTTATTCATTAAAAGTCCCACTAAAACCAATATAAGTAGGTGGTGGGAATTGCAATAACAAAAATCATGTTCCTCATTCATAAAAAAATCGCGTCAAACCTATACATGTTTCTTTTTTGCTATCATTCCCACAACAATATCAATACAATCAAAATTAAAATAAAATAACCAACAGGTGATATACAGAAATTCCTTTTTCACGCTAATACGCGTTCAGTAATTAGCAGAATGAGGTTGCTACACAGCGGCCTGCGCTGCTACTTCGGTGTTAATAGCAGAAAAATAACATAACTCGCACGGCTTCTCCTTTTTTGAAAAAAGCTCAAAAAGATTTTGAGAGAATTGTAACCTCTATATACTTCATACTCTTTGGTGTTGATACACACAAATAAATTGCGAAAATACATTTTAAAATTTGGTCTTTCCAGTTTATTTATTTATTGTCTTTCAATCACTTTTTAATTTATTTTATTTTAAATTTTTTTTATTTTTGCGGACTTATTTATTTGATATATTTATTAATAATAAATCTTCTATAATTTTTATTTTTATTTTAATTTACTTCCTTTTTACATTGTTAAGTTTCCATTTGAGTCCTTTATGCCAAACCTTAAAAGATTTTTCCACGTCCAAGAAGAGTCCAATACAAAATTTATTATCGTCAATGTCGTTTAGAACTTTGTGCGTAACTCTGTGCACTTGTATTGTTGAGTGACTTCTTCGAAAACCAAATTGGTGATTTGGAATGGTGTGTCTGCGTTCAAGTAGTGGCAATAGTCTTAATATAATTTCGAAGACTTTTGAGATCACATGGAGTAGACTTTTTGATGCGTCTTTGCCTGGTTTCGGAATCGCAGTAATCTCAGCTACTTTCCAGACTCTCGGAAAATGGTTTAGTCTGAACGTAGCTGTTGGCTACGGCTGCGTCCCACGTTGGCGGAGCCCCAAACTGCAATAAATATGATGTGCGGCCTTCAGTCGCTGTGATGAGGCGGCTTGGAGTATTCCACACCAATAGTGGGTACTTTTCGTGGATATTGTTATCCGTCTACCACCCGCGATCAATTAAATTCCTAATGTTTTTTTATATTGTCGTTCTTGAATTAGAAAATAAATTGGAAGATTTTGGTATTAACAACAGTTGAGAGAGACCAGGATTATAAACGAGAAAATGCCGACAGTAGTAGTGCGAATCCCTTATTCTCTTCGTCGACCACATTATCAGTGTTTGTCGATCCGACAACGCCAACCAATGTGGTGTCCATAGTAGCAGAAATACCATGAGAAAGATCTTCAAGGCGAGGCGACTCATTCAAACCAACTCGGATGAAAGAAGCCATCATCATGACCAATGTTCAGAATAAACTATGAAATAAGGTGTGTCGTTGGGATAGCTATCAATATCCCATGTGTGTGAATAGACATATTAGATTTCCTCCACTGTCGTCAATTTCTTCCATTAATACGGATCTTTCCGCAGACGAATTATTTCTCTATCAAAATCAGCCTTAGACGTGCAAAAAAAAGAAAGAAAAAATAAACCGGCACTTTCTTTAATTATCAAATTAGAATAATGTTTTTTACTTTTCTTTAAGTTCAGTTTTTCTGTGGCCCTTTTAGGTTACAATTCAAAGAGTAGAAGTAAAGTAAAGTTCTGGCGCCAATACTAGAACAACAGAACAAACAAGAATAACGGGAGGGTGTAAAGACGGAAAGAGACAAACGTCTATACACCCGGTTGAACAAGAAGCTTCAATTTCAGCTGTTCCTCTAATCTCAGCTGATCCTGTGTTGTTAGCTGCTCGCTTATTCTGGCGTAGACTGAACAATAGCGTTAAAGATGTTTCTTAGATATTCTATAGCTTTTACAGGTAGTTCTTTTAGGAGTTTCCCATTTATTTTGTCATATCCAGGGGACTTTTTTTCCCTTATGTCATTATTATTACATTTTCATATTTCTCTTATGGTCTTTTAATGTTTTAGATGTTCTGAACCTCTGCTAATACCTGTGTTCAGCTGTGGATCATCTGAGTTGGTGGCGACTTCTGCAAAAACGCTTTCGAAGTAGTCAGCTAATACTTTAGCTTTGTCGAGGCCCATAACCCGTTTTCCTTTTTTTGAGGTGCCTGATGATTACTTTTATTTATCCATCCTTTAGTAGCTTTCCATAAAGAGTAGTCCGTTTGACTCTTGGGCGTTAAGCTCTTGAGATATGACGTTAATTGTTTGTTTTTTAATACCTGAATCATTTTTTTAACCTCTTTAGTTGCCTTGTTGTACTGTATTTTTGTGTGAGGAGATCTTGTGGTTGACCAGGTTTTCCGTAGTTTACATACATTTTACAATAGTCGTCGTAGTTGAGGTTGTGTATAGAATGTCCAATTTTGCTGCTTCCTTTTTTTTTTTTTTTTTTTTTTTATTTCCCATATGTCGTGTACATATGTCTTTATTTTTTATTAAGACTATTAGTACATGGTTTAAAAGTTATTTCTGGGTTGTAACTAATTTATGTGAGCAGATCACAAAAGTTTTTTATTTTTGTAAGGATGTAGGGGAAAAAATCAAAATAGTAACAAAAATAATATACATTTAAATTAAATTAATACAATTATAGAGCAAAATATAGTAAAGTAAACATAAATGTAATAAAAATATAAAATACAAAAATAAACACATTAAACAAAAGCAAAGAAAAAAAGTGGTATTGAGATATATATATATATAATTTCGAATTTATTCAACCAGATCCACTGGCCTTGTCCTCTGTAACCTGCGTCTGCATTGTAGTTCCTGTATTGGTAGTAGATTGACACCAACATTTGGGTGTTTGGTAAGCTTGGTCTGGTAGATACGACTTATTTTTGTAATCTCCTCTGTTACTGTTGGAATATATTAAGATCACGATGCAGATCATTGTTAGTTATATACCACCCAGCCTTGGTGATCATGCGAATTATTTTTGATTGTTGTCTTTGTATTATGTCTGTATTTGATTTTTTGGCCGTTCCCCAGATTTGTGCTCCGTACGTCCAGATTGGTCTTATAATAGCTTTGTAGATCAGTATTTTGTTTTCTAATGTTAATTTTGATTTGAGCAGCCAATATAATTGACTAATCCTCAGCTTGATTTGATCCCGTTTTTTAAGTATATGGTATTTCCAGTTGAGTTTGTTATCAATATATAATCCTAGGTATTTGACTACGTTTTCAATTTTTACGTCAGCTCCGTCAATCTTTATACGAGGTGGTGTGAATTTAGTTTTAGTTGTATATATAACATGTACTGTTTTGGTATTATTTACTTTTATTTGCCACTTTTCAAACCACCTTAGGGTAGTATCCAGATGGTGTTGCAGTTTGGATGTTGCTGTGTTTACTTGTCTATGTGCGCTAAGTATTATAGTGTCATCAGCAAATGTGGCTATCATTGAAGCGTCGTCATTTGGTGTTGGTATGTCCGCTGTAAAGATAGTGTATAATAACGGTCCTAGTACACTTCCTTGTGGTACGCCTGTTTTGATTTTTCTTAATGTGGAATATTCATCTGAGTACTTAACGAAAAAATGTCTTTCTGTGATATAGTGTACTAATATCTGTAGTACGTTATGCGGGAATATATTGCGCAATTTTCTGATTAGTCCTTTGTGCCAAACTTTGTCGAATGCCTTTTCTACATCTAGAAAAACTCCTATACAGAACTTTTTGTTGTCAAGATCGTTTAAAATTTTATGAGTCACACGATGGATTTGTTGTATGGTCGAGTGTTTTCGTCGAAAGCCAAATTGGTGGTCAGGTATTATATGTTTGCGTTCTATAATAGGTAACAGTCGCTGGCACAGGAGCTTCTCGAATATTCTTGACAGCAGTGGAAGTAAGCTAATTGGTCTATATGATGCTGGATTATATACGTCTTTACCAGGTTTTGGAATTGCAATGACTTCAGCCACTTTCCATACTTTAGGAAAGTAATTTAGTCGAATTATCGCGTTGAAAATATTGCGTATGTATACCACTGCTTGAAGTGGTAGCTCCCTTAAAAGTTTTCCGTCAATTTTGTCATACCCGGGTGCTTTTTTGGGCTTTATGTCGTGCTGTATACATTTGAGTATTTCATTTGTGCATATTTTTTTTAGGCGAGTTGGCTGGGGAGTGACTGTTGAGTTTATATGACAGTCATCTTCGTTGATAGTTTCATCAGCAAATATTTTTTCATAATAATTCGCTAGAACTGTCGCCTTATCTAGGTTCGTTACTGCCCATGATCCATTGTCCATTTTTATAGGTGCCTGGTGTATTGTTTTATTTGTCAGTTTTTTTGTAGCTTTCCACAGGGAGTAGTCGGTAAAGCTTGTCGGAGTTAGCCTCTGTAAATACTTCGTTATTTCATAATTTTTCTGATTTTGGAGATATTTTTTAATTTCTTTAGTTGCCTTGTTATATTTATTTTTCGCATCGGGGGATCTGCAAAAGGTCCATGCTTTTTTTAGTTTTCGTTTTGTGCATATCAATTTGCGAAGCGCAGGGGGTGTGTATCGCTTTGCATGGTGTATTATCTTGTCCGGAGTTGCTTGCAATACTGCCTTCTCAATGGTATCGTTTAGTTGGACTATAGCTGATTCTACGTTGTCGGGTGATCTCAGTGGAATGCTTGTATTTAAGTTTGTGTTAATGTAGTCTCGATAGGTATCCCAGTCAGTTTTGTTGTTGTGCCATAGTTTGGACTTGGTTGTGTTCACTTCAGTTGAATTAAGTTCGAGTAGTATAGGTGTATGGTCTGACGATAGTTCCAGTCTTGATGTTATGACACATTTATTTAAGTCTATGTCTTTGAGTATATAAAAGTCAATGAGGTCTGGCTTTTTATTTTTGTCTGTTGGCCAATACGTGGGTTCGCCAGTACTAAGATGTTTAGCTTTTGCTAACAGCAGTGCACCCTGTAGGTTTTTACCTTTTTTGTTTGATATTCTGGAGCCCCAGTCTGTATGCTTCGCATTGTAGTCGCCTGCAGCTATAAAACGGTGTCCGAGAGTTTTTAAGAAGTCAAGGTATTGCGACTGCGAGATATTGTGCTTTGGTGGGCTATACACGGCTGTTATTCTTAGTGGTCCGGATGAGTCGAAGATTTGTATGCTTGTCGACTGGATATAGGTTTCTTGGAATGGAAGCAGTACGTTATGTTTAATGTTTTGTTTAATAATGATAGCAGTCCCACCGTGTCCTGTACCGTCGGGATGGCATGTGTGGTACATCTTGTATCCACTTATGTTCATGTGCTGGCTACTTGTATAGTGTGTTTCCGATATCAAAGCAATGTCAATGTAGTTGTTGTGTAGGAGAAGCTGTAGTTCATTGAGGTGATTTTTTAATCCGTTTGCATTCCAAGTTAAAATTTTTATTTTAGTGTCCATTCTTGTTGTCGAGTTTTGTCAATAGTACTGTTATGATGTTAATCATATTACTCATTTGTTGCGCTAGTTGTTTTATTATATCTTTTATTTCCGCTAAATCTTTTGAAAATTCAGTCTTTTTTTCTGTGTTTTCACTAGTCTCGTTTTTGTTGGATTCATTTTTGTTGCTTTCGTTTTTGTTGTGTTCCTCATCTTTTTGTTGGGGTTGTAACTGATTTGTGGGATTTCTATGGTTACTGGCTGCTGTTTGGGCGTACGTTATTCCAATTTTGACTTTGTTTGATGTCTGTTCTACTACCTGATGGTCATCTTTTTTATCGTCTTTCTCTTTTAGTGAGGGAAATCTTTTAATTTTTAGATGTTTGTATACGTCACATCCTTTATAGTTGGCTGTGTGTGAGCCGCCACAAAGAGCGCATTTAATTTGATCTGCACTTATTAGTTTGCAGTCAATAGTTTTGTGCTTGCCAGCGCATTTCACGCAAATCGGGTCTTTGGTGCAGAAATTTCGTGTATGACCATATTTTTGGCAGTTTGAGCACTGAGCTACCGTGCGTTTGTGGTGTGGTGGCTCAAATATGACTTTGGTACATAGGAGTGTTGTAATATTAAAGATTTCTCTATTATTTGCTTTGGCTTTTAGTTCAATGAAAAATAGCGGCAGTGGTTTCTTTGTCAGTTTTTGTTGTACGTTGTGTATATTAATAACGTCGTGGCCTAGTTCCGATAGCTCGTTCTTAAGTTCGTCAAGGTCAGTGGCGTAGTGCATATTCCTAAGTACTGTTTTGAATCCCCGCTCCTCTTTCGGCTTAAAGGTGTAGTATTTAGTTTTGTTTTCCCTGAGCATCTTAACCACCGCCGAGTAGTTCGACGAGTCATTTGTCTGTACGCATACTTCGTTGTTTTTAAGTGTTTTTAAAATGTAGTTTTGTTGTATTATGTTTTTCAGAGCTTTGTTTAGTACGTTAATTTGTTCTACGTCCTGTACGTATATTGGTGGTGGCTTGTGTATTTTAGTAGGTGGTCGAGGTTGATTTGGCGCATTAGAATTTGCTTCTGTACCACTGCCGTCTTCAGCCGTTTCCTTTTTGGTGTCGATTGTATGACTGCTTTCATAATGGTGTCATTCAGGAATACTATCGCTGACTCGATGTCCTCATATGATTTAAGAGGGATGTCGGTCATTAAATTAATGTCAATGTATTCCTTATAAGTATGCCAGTCAGTTCTGTTGTTGTACAGAAGTCTGTTTGCATGTATAGGCGTGACGTGCGAGTCAAATATTAATTCTATAGGGTTGTGGTCTGATGAGAGTTCGAATCGTGATAAGATTTTACATTTCCGAATGTCCAGGTTCTTTGTGATAAAAAAATCCATCAAGTCAGGTGTTTTATTAATGTCTATTAGCCAATATGTTGGTTCGCCTGTACTCAAGTGTTTAGAGTTTGTGAACTGCATAGCGCTGAGGAGATTTTTGCCTTTTTTGTTCGTTAACCTCGACCCCCACATAGTGTGTTTCGCGTTGTAATCACCGGCTGCAATGAAGCGTTGTCCAAGAGAGTTCAGGAAATTCTTATATTCTGTGTCTGTAATATTATGCTTTGGTGGGCTATATACAGCAGATATTATGAGTGGTCCTACGAGATCATTAATTTGAATGTTCGTCGCTTGTATGTAGTTATGCTGATATGGCTCAAGCTCGTCGTGTTTTATGCACTGCTTAATAATTATGGCTGTTCCACAGTGCGTTGTGCCATCGGGGTGGTTTGTGGTATATACTTTGTACCCTCTAACTTGTATGAAGTGTTTGTTTGTGCAATGTGTCTCCGAGATTAGGGCTATGTCAATGCTGTTGTCATGAAGAAGTATTTGTAGTTCGTCAATATGGTTTTTCAGTCCGTTTGCATTCCAAGTTATAATCCTTAATTTAGTTTCCATTTTGTTTGTCCATCTTCGATATGAGGATTGTTATGACGTTTATCATATTTGTGACTTGTTCAAACAGTTGTTTCATCAGATCTTTCATCTCACTAATGTCAGTATTTATGTCAATGCGTCTACTTGCGTATTCATTGGTTGGATTCGTGAGTTGTTCCTTCTTATTCTTTTCGCCATTGTTGTTATTCTGATCATTAGCTACTTGAGTGTACGATAAACCGGTCTTAATTTTGTTTAGGTTTTGAGTCTCGATTGGAGCTATTGCTACTGTCTCAGCCGGAACTATTTTTTTTTCTCTAAGGGATGGAAATCCTTTTATTTTCAATGCCTTGTATATCTCACAACCTTTGTAATTTGCAGTGTGTGCAGCACCGCACAATGCAGATTTTATTTGACCGTTGGCTTACATTTTGCAGTCGATTGTTTTGTGTTTACCAGCGTATTTGACGCAGATCGGGTCTCTGCAGATCCACACTGCAGATCGGAGCAGTGTGGTTATGTTATAAATATCTTTGTTTTTTTTTTTTTTTGTTTTTCAGTTCAATGAAGAATAATGGAAGCGGTTTGTTCGTGACTTTTTGTTTTACATTATGGATGTTAATGACTTCATGCCCTAGGTCAAAAAGTTCATTTTTTATTTCATGTAATGTCAGTGGCGTGGTGCATATTCCTGAGCACTACTTTAAATCCACGTTCTTTCTTCGGTTTGAACGTGTAGTATTTCGTTCTGTGCTCTTGCAGTATCTGAATAGAGTAATAGAGTGTAGAGTAACTGGTAGAATCTTTCGTTTGTATTTGCACCTCATTATTCTGCAGAATTTTTAAAATGTAATTATGTTTAATTACATTTTTAGAGCATTGCTAAGAACGCTAATTAGATCGACATCTTGAACATAAATTGGTGGTGGCTTAACCGATTTGATATTTTTTTGTTGCATCGGAAACACTTTCCGCACCACTGTTCGCTTGATTGTCATCGTCTTGAGAGAGAAGAGCGAACCTGTTGGTTGTGATTGGTGCGCTTAGCCAGTATTGTTGCAGTATTGTTTGCGTTCCGTTACATTGTTTGTTTCTCTTGTTTTTGCTTGTGTTGTTTTGTTCAGCACTGTTATTGGGAGATTGTTTGCTCCTATTACTTTTTAGGCTGGACTCTTGAGTGTTGACGTTGTTTATGTTTTGTGTATCGTATTGCTTACTTGATTTTGTTGTTGTTGTACTAACTGTGGATATAGAGGAAACAGATGATACAGCTGATCGTGTTGCCATGGTGGTTGTTATAGTTGTTGTTGCTGTTGTTGTGAACACCCCAACAGAAGCAAGAGCGAGCGTTGTTGTAGTAGTTGATGTAGTTGTTGTTGGTGGAAAAGAGGAGAGCGGCGTCATCGGTGAAGCAGATTGTGCACTCCACGGCAGAGGCTGCATTTTACCTGTGGCCATAGAGCTCTTGATAGTTAGTTGTGCGGTAGAGCGAGAGGTTGCGTTTGTTTGTATTGATGATGCGTTTTCACTTTGTGGGTGTGAAATTGTTTGCTGTATTTTTTTTTTTTTTTTTTTTACATCGACTTAGTAGGTACGCAATGACCACACACTGATCTCACATGGGGCAGGCCCAGGTGGCATCAAAATTCACCCAGTCACATAGACTGGGCTCAGCTGGTCTTAATTGCTAATATCTTTGGTGATCATGCGATACCAAAGCTAATGTCTACGTACTAAATATTTGGCTACAGATAAAAACATCATCAGCCATTAAAATAATCAGCATGCAAGATTAAACTAAAGCTAATACTAAATTTAGAATTCAATACCTACAATAACATAGACTATTTAAACAAGGAGGAAAAATTTAGGTTAACAGTATAGAAAATAAGTTATGCATTAATTCAATGATGCCAACAATTTAGTTTTTATAACATAAGAAGAGGTGGGAGGAGCAGCACACGCAAAGTGGGTATTAAAATTATTTGCATAAGACATAGAATGGATCATGTTGCAAATAAGAAGCTCTACAAAAGGGAAGAATAATAGGAGAATAGTTTCTAGTTGGACGTGCGGGTACACTAAAGTTAATCATTCTAAGTAAGAAAGGTGTGTTAATACTACCATAAATACATAAAAGTTATACATAAAAGTTACACCAATGACCGTTCTACCGATAAGATGGTAGGCAAGCATTAGGATCCCAGTGCAAGTTTTTGAGAGCAAAAAGTAGAAATTGCTTTTGCACCGACTCAATACGATCAATATACATCTGATATTGAGGATCCCAGACACTAGACGCATACTCCAGAATAGGTCTTACTAGTGAAGTGTATAGTACTTTGGTAGTATACGGATCATCAAATTCCTTAGACCAGCGTTTAATATAGCCAAGGATACCTCTAGCTTTAGAGACCGAAGTGGAAATGTGGGTACCGAAATGCAACTTCGGGTCCATCAAAATACCAAGGTCGTTAAACTGGGAAATACGATCTAAACTATTTGAGTCAATGTAATAAGAATTTGAAATAAGGGCTCCGCGAGAAAAGGACATAACTTTGCATTTATTGGTATTGAGAATTAAATAGTTTTTGGAACACCAACGAGATAAAGAGTCAATGTCACTCTGAAGGAAAATCCCGTGAGAAGGGTTATTAAGGCGGAAACATAGTTTTACATCATCTGCGTACATTAAAATCTGAGAGTGTTTGATGACGGTAGGTAGATCATTAATAAATATGTTGAAAAGCAAAGGCCCCAAATGACTGCCTTGGGGAACACCTGATGTTACCTTTAAAGACTTAGATATTGAAGACTTAAAAAGTACCCTTTGAGTGCGATGATCTAGGTAAGATGCCAGCCATCGGATCAATGGAGAAGGGAAACCAAAAGCTTTGAGTTTGGTTATGAGCAACTCATGCGATACAGTATCGAAAGCTTTACTGAAGTCGGTGTAGATAACACCAGTTTGGCTACCTACCGAAAAGTTGTGATTGACAATAGAGGTAAATTCCAACCGTTATTGGTTAAATTGGTTACCGTTGAACGGTTCTTTACAAAACCATGCTGAGACATACTCAACAATGGGCGAATATAAAACTGTCGTATTGCATGAGAGTATGAACGCTCCCTCTCGAAATTAGGGGGAAGTAAAGCTTGGTTAGATTCTCTGTTGTTGTTGTTGTTGATGTTGTTGTTTCACCTGTTGGATGATGATATAAGGTATGCGTTGTTGTTTTTTGTGCTAACAGCTGTTTGAACGTGGGGTACGCTCATGCTGTTTTTTGTTGGCTGATTTTTATTTCGCGTGCTGCGCGCAGTCGGGGGACTGCGTTCAACAGGCATTCCTGAGTCCAGAACAGCCTTGACTCTTTGTTTTACTAGTTGTTGTTTAACTTTTCGTTTAGTTAAATTTGGAGTACGAGAGTAGACGGCAAATCGACTTAACACTTCGAATTCAGTTGAGCGAATAAACTATTTTGGACCAATCTTAGCAAACGTCGGCAGACACAAGAAAAAGAGATGGGGTGTGCTGTTCACTTGTTTGACTCTCAGAGCAGTGCATATCGAAATCGCATATAGCTTTGATACCAGTTCCTGCATCATGTGCATACTCAATTTTATTGCTCGGCGAAGCATACCAGCAGAATCATAATCAAAATATTGGTCGGCGGACGCGAGTTACATATAACACTTCACCTTCCACTCCACAACCCCTGCTTCAACAAACAGCAATAGACCTTATCAACAAATATGTACATTAAAGATGCAACTTAAAACACCATAGTTGTCTGTAATCTAAAATACTCAAATCAATAGACAAATACTTTTAAACATGCAGGCACCATAAAAAAACGCGCAGTGAGCAGCGACAAAGCAAAAAAACCAACCAAACGGTTTGCCTATGCTCTACATAGTATAGTAGCATAAGAACAGATGTAAAATAAGTCTTAAGATTTATTATTTATCACAATTTAAAAAAGCAGTGGATCAAGTAATATCATTGTGCGGAGAAAACGAGGACCTTATCTCTATTGGAACGAGTATCATCATGGTTGAAAAACTACGGGGTGAAGCTTCAAGGATCATCTGCGAATTGCCAACCAACCCAAGATGGACGGAGGTATTGGTTACGCTATTCATTTTCTGGTTCAATTCTCTAATTAAAATTGTACGTAATTTAAATAATAGACATATATTCTTAAAAAAAATAACGAAATGATCACAGTTTCTTGAGTTAAATAAGTTTTTCGAGCGATTTTCTGCTCAAACCTTAGATTTGACTGTGCCAACTAATTGGAAACATGAAAATTATTAGCGAAAAATAAAAGAAAAACAACGAATTATGCAAGAAATGTTATTTTGGTTGATTTAACACATACACATATATATTATTAAATGACTGCACCTTCCGACAGGTATTGCATACCATGCTTCTTTAACTTTTTTAATGTCGTCCCATAAATGCCCAATGGGATTTAGGTCTGGACTTCCCGACGTCCATTCAAGTACGCTGACTGAATTTTGTTCTAAAAATTCTTTAATTAGGCGCGCTGTGTGAAATTAAAGAATTCTGTGAAATTCGTCCATGGAGTACAACCTCAACCAAACGACGAGCGGCAGTTCGTTTTGATATTTGTACATCGTATTGACCCATTATTTCGTGCTGGATATCCGCAGCATCCTTAAGAGGAACAAATTTTGCTTTGCGCATAATTTAGTGATCCATTTGTACAAAAGTCTTTTTTTTATTTTTATTTTTTTTTTATATTCCTTTATCACTCCGCATGTGAGCATATGGCTTCTACGAGAACTCTCCATCTCACTCTGTTTTGTGCAATTCGTTTGGCTTTTTCCCGTGAGGTGTTTTCCATGGATAGCTCTTTATTTATGGATCTGCGCCAAGTTTCTTTCGGTCTCCCAACTCGCCACAGCGGTTCAGCAGATCATAGTTGGAGATTCTGTTGGGCCAGAATATTCCTGCAATGACCCGAAGGCATCTGTTTATGAATGTCTGCAGTTTATTGTTGATCTGCTTAGTAGTGAGCCATGTTTCTCTTCCGTATAGTAGGACTGTCTTTACGCACGAGTTGAAGATCCTTAATTTTGTGCGACTTTTCCAGATCTTGTATAAACGACCGAAAGTTGAGCGTGCCTTAGATAGCCTGGCCTTGACGTCTTCTCTTGTGCCACCGCTGCTTGAAATTGTCGAATTCGGTCTGTGTGCTGTCTATCCAGAGGTGTTCCGCGCTGGTATTGTTGAGTTTCATCGCCTTAGTCTTCTTTATATTGATTACCAGGCCGACTCTTTTGGCATGACACACAAGATCGTTGACCTTGGCCTGCATATCGCTTCGGCGGTGGGAGAGCAGACATATGTCGTACGCATAGTCGTGGTCTTCAAGTACTATAGTTAGGTTCCACATTATGCCGCGGCTGGTGGTGCAAGTGCGATGCATGACTTCGTCAAGCACTGAGTTGAAAAGCAGGGGCGAGAGAGGGCATCCATCGCTTTTTTCGAAAAGGTGCGCTGAGTTGTCCGTTGTGCAGTACCGATAGTTCGGCGTCTTCATACAATTCGTGAACTAACGCGATGATGTTTCGCGGTACTCCTTTGTTTGCCAGAGCGTTCCAGATTGCTGAGCGATTTAATGAATCGAAAGCCTTTTGGAAATCGGTAAATGTGAGGTAAAGCGACGATCGCCATTCCACCGATTGCTCGGTTATTACGTGGTCTACGCAGCTCCTTTGTGGTCTAAATCATGCTTGTTCGTCGCGGATAGTGGGCTCGAGTCGTTCCTGGATGCTTTCCAGCAGGATGGTGGCTAGGATCTTGTAGTTTGTGTTGAGCAGTGTTTTCCAATTGTTGCAGTCTGTGAGATTCCCTTTTTTCGGTAATTTCGCAATTATGCCTTTTTTCCACGAGGCAGGTACGATTTCTGAAGACCAGTCGCGAGGTATCAGCGGGTGAAGAATTTCAGCTATCCCATTGGGGTCTAGTTGGAGTAGTTCACCTGGGAGGCCCTCTTCCCCTGCAGCATTGTTGGCTTTTAGTTTCGCGATGGCTTTGCTGATTTCTCTGATATTGGGGGCTAAGGTGGAGATTTCTCAGGGATCCAGGTACCTTGGGGTGTTGATGGCGCCTGGTCTAATCTCTTCAAAGTGCTCCTTCCATCGTTGGAGTTGCTCTGCTTCCCCTGTGAGAAAAGTGTCAACTTTATCTCTCACGGTCTGATTTGATCGAACAACCGGCGATCTGCAAAGTTAGTCGGTCCAATTCTCGGATATTGTTCTCCCTGGGTGCAATTTCCGCTCGTACCGCGAAGTTTTTCAAGTCTTCGCTTGTCTGTTCTCGCCGATTTTTTAACTTCCCTACAGGTTAGCTTGTAGTCACCGAGGAGGAGGATGTTGTTGTGTGCCTGCGTTTTAAGGTGGTTTCTGTGGCTGATTAGGTCCCATGTTTCCAGCGAGATCCATTCTGTTTTCCTACTGCGACTCACTCCAATTACTGCTTCTGCCGATGATCTTAGGGTGTCACGAAGACTTCCCCACTCGATCTGCTGTTGACGGGATGATAGCCTCTCGCGGGCCGTGGACAACGTTCGAGTGGCCATATTGGTATTTTGAAGCAGGTGAAGATTAAGGGGGCTGCGGCGTCGGTGTTGATAACCAGATCTGTCGTGACACTTTTTCTGCTTAATCGATATATCTACTCTGATGAGCTCGTGATCGCTACCTATGGATGCCCCCCCTCTTGTTGCTCACGTCGAGCAAGGAGCGGTGTCATTTTCTGCTGGTGCACATGTGGTCGATCTGGTTGCGAAACCTCCCATTTGGCGATGTCCAGGTATATTTGTCAATGTTTTTTGTGCGGGAAGATTGTTCCGCCAATGACAAGTTGAAATGTCTGGCATAGCTCGATGAGTCTTTCACAGTTGTTATCGCAAACTCCTACCTACCGTGTCTACCTATATTGTGCTGCCGGTGGGAGTTGTTACTGCCAACTTTGGCATTGAAGTCGCCCATCAGGATGGTTATGTCGCCGTTGCTTAATGGTATTGTGGCGTACAAAGTGGTGTAAAAGTCGTCTTTGATGTTATCCGATGTTACTTCGGTGGGAGCGTAGCATTGCACGATAGTGATGCTCCTTGCCTTGCACTTAAATCTTGCTGTGATAATTGTATCCGAGATTGGTTGCCATGATGTAAGGGCCGTTTTTATCTTCTTGGAGATGAAGAATCGAACTCCATTAACACCATTGGCTTCGTGACCGCTGTGTAAGGCTTAGATTGCTTGCTGCTGTTGTTGTGCTACCGCTACCACACCATCTCATCTCGCTAATCCCAGCTATCACAATTTTTAGTCTTTCCATTTCATTTTCGAATTGCGCTAGTCTCGATGGTTCTCTCAGAGTTCTTACATTCCATTGTCCAATTCATGTCCGTTTACCGTTTACGTGATATTTGTTATGTTTCTCGTATTAGTTTCATTAATCATTTGGTTTTTGAGCAGAGCAGGTGATTAGCCCGTTGGTGCCGAGTCCAGCCAATGGGGCTGCCATCTGTGGCTTACTGGACAAAGCCGTTCGTTTCTTGTTGATGTTCGAATTTTATCAGCGACATGACCATTTTTTGTGTTTAGGTCCCATGACCAATTTTTTAATTATGGCGTCATCTGCCGAAAGGAAGTGGATGGCACTTGTCAGGTTGTTGTCCACGCTCGAACGAGTCGCGATATTTTTGTGTGCGAGCGCATGGGTGTTTTTAATTAACTTAATTATTGCTAATTAGTCAATTAAAAACGACTACTTAATTAATAGGGAAGTGATGAAAGTCAGGAGAAATGGGGAAGGATAACGTTGGTGATAGTGCGGTGACCATGTCCATGACGTCTGAGCTGGTAGTCTAACGCACTAACCTCTAGGCTACCTAGGACGACAAGTAAAAAAGTCTTACGCGGTTCTTTTTTGCGTGGAACATTTTCTAGTGTGTTATACTTTCGGAAATGGTCAAGTGCATCAACTACCATCTTTTTGGAGCAATTTAGCTGAGTTGCAATCGCTTGATAAGTCATGCTGGTCCCTACAAGCTCTACAATTGACTTGACCAGGGCCGGCGTACAACTTTTGCCACTACCCATGATTAAATGTGTACTAAGAAGCTAATTTGGTTAAACAGTGTTCTTACAAGCAAAAACAATAAAACCTTACTTAAATTTTTTTAATGTATGCGAAAAATTCAAACATTTTACAATAAATCGAATTTGTTTCCAATTAGTTGGCATAATCAAATCTGAGGTTTGAGCAGAAAATCGCTCGTAAAACTTATTTAACTTAAGAAATTGAGCTCATTTCATTAATTTTTTAAAGATTATATGTCCATTATTTATATTACTAACAATTTTAGTTAGTCTCCATAGGAATTAAAAATCATAAATAGCGCAACCCATACCTTTGCTTCCAATTAGTTGTCAACAGCTGTTTGTTGATCGATTTCGAGAATGTATACTAATGGAACAAATAGATAGAAGATAGAAGATAGAAATAAGTTTAGAACGTTTTTTTAGTGACTTTGAATCTTTATTCCGAGGAACTTATTACTAAAAAAGTATATTTGCCTTTAAAACGGTATATATCTACATTTTAAAACAAAAAGAAACTAAACTGGTAAAAAATTACGGGCAGCAGATGCAAACACAGCCTTTTTGTCACTTTGTTTTATATAAAACCCGGCAAACGTTGTTTCGCCCTATCTAGTATGTGGTGCGTTCAAAGAGTATAATAATATACACAATATATTTTATGCTCTTTGGGTCACACAAGGCAGGAAAGAGTAAGCAAAGAGTACACATACTTATTGTTAACACGTTGAACAATTTTCGTTTGGTTGGCGTCGGTCCGTGGGACCGACAGTAATAAAGTTAAAAAATAAATATAGTCTCAATGAAATGTAATCAAATGTAGTTTTAATGAAATTTATTGAAACATTCTAACAAACATATGCGGCTTATCTTTACACATATTACAATACGCAACAACTTTTTTGGTAATATTTGTAGCTCTCTTTCGTCCAAATAGTTTTGAATTGTTATCATAACACTTCGAACAATACCTTCACTTCACTTGACGTGTCATTATCTCTTTCGGACATATTCAATGTTATGGGCAATAACTATTCTCAAAACTAAACTCAACTTTCTTTTTAAGAACAATCTGTACACTTCGGTAGGTCTTTTCCAACTGATCACCTCTTGGAGGTACATACGTGGCTTTCCTATACATCATACAAAAATATTGTGAACAGAATCACACATACATCACACATACACCTAAAAGACGTCGAAAATAGCGCGAACAAAAGATGAATTCCTTATTTCTTGGTGATACCCGATAACACTGTATCGGTCGCTGACTACCGGCTGAACGGAAAGGACAGCAAATTCGGCACCGGCCTCAACGTGTTAATGGTGTATACTCTTTGAGAGTAAACGGCGAAAGAAAAATTTCGCGCATAGTTTTGTCTGTCTCTTGCCACAATAACAGGGAATATCATATATATATATAAAATAAAAATAAAAACATAAAGAAGAGCGCAATACGTTTGTGCGTGCCTAACAGAGAGGAACGTTTATATGTTTTGCAAGCATCTCACAAATACAAACACAAAAACGAAGAAGAAGCATAGCAGAAATATTTAAAAGCGTACAAAAGGGTAAAAAGTTATGGGCAACATAGGGAAACACAGGCTTTTTTTAACATTGTTTTATATATATAGATAGATAGATACTGTTCATCGTTAGCTACAACTATTTCCAATCTAAGAGGCAGCATATGGATTCTACATTGGAAAAATTCGTTCTGTTTTGAAGCTATCCAAAACTCGACACATTTTTTAGCTTCTTCTTCGGCCGGGCCAAGAGTAATTGACCCGAGCAAGTGGTAGTCGGACGGAGTAATGTCTGGGGAGTACGGTGGGTGCGGTAGGATATCCTGTTTAAGTGCCTTTAAAGTTTCTTAAGTTTCCTTTTGCAACATGTGGTCGAGCGTTGTCGTGAAGCAAAATCACTTTATCGTGCCTTTTGGCATATCGGGGGCGTTTGAGCTACAATGTTCGGCTCAATTGCATCAATTGTTGCTGGTAACGATCCCCATTGATGGTTTCGTCAGGCTGCATCAGCTCATATTAGATTATTCTGATCTGGTCCAACCAGATGTACATTACCTTCTTGCGATGAATATTCGAGTTGGTCGTTGAAGTTGATGCATGACCGGGATTACCCTACGATTTCTTGTCCTTTGGGTTGATCCACTTCTCGTCTCCCGTCACAATTCGATGCAAAAAACCCTTCCGATTATTCCTTTGGAGCAGTTTCTCGCACCCGAAAATATGACGTTCGACGTATCTTGGCTTCAGTTCATACGGAACCCAATTGCCTAGTTATTGCACCATACTCATGGCTTCAGCGTCTTCAAATTTTAGTGGCCTCTCTTTACGTTCTTTTTCGCTGTAGTCAAAATCGTCGTTTTTAAAAACGCAGGTACCAGTGCTCACCTGGTTTTATTGATGGAGTATGTTCCCCATATGCGATTAATCAGCTGGACTTCTCTCCAAATGAAAACAAAAAAGTAGCGCTTCCCGCAAATCGCCTTTTGTTGGCACAAAGGTGGACATGGTTAGAGCACAAAGAAACGTCGTTGTTTATACTTCAGTAAAATGACACGGATTTTTGGCTGACACCTTAACATGAATGCAGTGGCCAGATCGTCCGATGATATTTAACCTTAGTTATGACTACTTGTGTAAATCCCGCAAAACGTATTTGTACACCTAATATAATAACCAGGTATACAAAGCTAAAACTTGACGACCGTACAGAAATAGACTACCTACACATGAAACCACTAAATAACAACACAATCGTCAGCAAGAGCCCCAATAACAACAACACAAAACAAACCGCTAAATGTATTAACAATACAACAAGTAATAACGAAAGTCGCGAAACAAAACCTACTTATAAAACGCAAACAATAATGCAAGTACAGGCTACAATAATACTGTCAATAGTAATAACGGTAACAAACCAAAATGCAGTTGTCGCGTGACTAAAATCTTCGTCACGATCACCCACATTCACGAAATAATATTTCTATCACGTTCACGAAAATTCACGATTTTTAGGGCCTTTAACGATCTCGCATGTTCACGCACGATTTCACGCACAGCTCTAGTAGTAACGTAAATCATAGCAACCAACAAAGCTACAACAATCCAAGTTACAACAGACAAAACTATAATGCAAGTAACAATTATCAAAAAATATAGATAAAATAGAGATAACAGTAACTCAGGCCAAACCCAAATGTCACACATGAGTGTGGACACGCCAAATTCTACAGCAAGCAACAAACCTACCGAGCAAAATAATAAGAGTGATTCTCTTCATTAAGTTTCATCGTAAATATTTTTGTGATTCCTTTTATTTCTAATTCTTTTACTCCACACATGTTATCTACTACAAAAGCACAAAAAAAATGTCCCGTTACTTTTGCCTATTGTGCGCTTGTTGTTGTTGTTATTTGACAATTATGTGCGTTTTTGCACGATCAAAATAATAGTAGAGCTTGTCCAAATTATGCGAAAAAATTTAGTGTCTCGCCACTATAGCTTAAGAAAGGTTGTGGAAGGTAAATAGAATTAATTTTTAATCATTTAGAATAGTTATTGATCAAAATTTAACTTAGTTTTTTTTTCTGCAATGGCTAGAGGCAAGCACTGCACTCCTGAAAGGCGTGCACTCATACAAAAATTGATATTTGAGGGCAAAACTTACAATGAAGTTCAAAATACAGTAGGTTGTTCTCCTACAACGGGATAATGCAATAAAATACATCCCAGGCCCTGAAACACGTGGACGACCTCGTGCTATGTCAGATAGAATGGTTGCACGTGTATTGAGATAGTCAAGACTGAACCCATTTCAGAGCTCTAATAATATAAGAGATGAATTTGAACTGTTTACAAGCATACACACAATAGGAAGACGCTTACGGGAAAACAATTTGAATGCTCGGAGTCCAAGAAAAGTACCTTATCTATCAAAAAACAACATTGCCAAACGAATTAAATTTGCCCGTGATCACATTGGTAGGCCAGTACGGAATTGGAGATGCATTTTGTGGTCAGAGGAATCGAAAATCGTGCTTTATGGTGGAATTGGGTCTCGCCAGTATGTCAGGCGTCCAGAAAATACTAAGTGGCAGCCAAGATACACAACAAAAGCCATAAAACACGGAGGAGCGCGCATTATGGTTTGGGCTAGTTTTTCGTTTTACGGCGTGTAGCCAATATATTGGATGAAGAATACCATGGATCGGCACCTTTATGTGCATATAATGCAGGAGATAATGCTGCCATATGCCAGTGAAGAAATGCCACTGATTTGGGTGTTTCAGCAGGTCAATAATACTAAGCACACAAGTAAAGTCTCCAAACAGTGGTTCCAGGCCAACAAAATGAAGGTTCTTGAATGGCCTGCACAGTCGCCAGATCTCAACCCAATTGAGAATCTGCGGTCCGACGTGAAGAAGGGAGTTGCCAAACGTCGACCAACGGATGTTGCACAGCTTTGGGAAGCAGTTATAGATGTTTGCAGCTCCATTCCACCCGAAAGGTGTCAAAATCTTGTGGATTCGAGGCCAAAGCGATGTGCTGCGGTTATAGCAAACAAAAGCTATGCTACCAAATACTAACTTTAGTGTAATAGTCGTAATTTAAGTTAATTTAATATCTGTATTGTTGCGATCGGTTTGGACAGGTAGGACACCTACAGAGGAAACACTACTATTATTTTGATCGACCAAATTAATGAAACTTTGATAAAGTAATTTTGTTTTATTATTATACGACCTGAAATTGTTGTTATTTCTTCATGATTTTCTTGTAAACATGCTATGCTTAATAAAAAAAAATATTATGAGTATATTAAAAGACCAATTCATTCATATTTTGAGCATAATTAATTTTTTGGACTAGCACTACTATTATTTTGCTCGCAGCTGTATCTTATATATAAATAGGCGAAGATAATTTCATTGTACCATTTGACAAGTTTCAATGTGCAGATGACCAAAATATGCTTCTTAATAGAATTAGTTAAGTATTGTGGACGTAAAAACAGGTAAAAGTTAACACAAAGTTACTGTTGGGTAAGAACGCACAGGTGGGCTGGCCAAACATTTTTCTCACCATCGGCTAGATATGAGATGGAACGGGAGAGATGAGATAGAACGGCTGGCTTGACGAAACAAGAAGCACTTGAAATACAGGCGCCAACGCGAGCAGAAGCGTCACAATTTCGAATTAAATTAACTTACATCATCAAATTGTTATTTAAATAAAGAACCTACAAACAGTTACTACTGTCAGAAAATCTCACACACACGTTTCGCATGTCGCACAAACACATATTCTTCATCTCTCTCACAATAAAATCTCTCGCATGACAAAGTTATTGAAGTGAAATTTCTAATGGCGCATGGGTAGTAAAAATTTGCAATATTTCGACGCCGGGCCGCAGCGTTCTACGACAGAGATGAAAGAAAAATATGTAAGAGAAACTGAGAAGGAATACACCGCAGACGTACAAATGTTGAGTTTGTATTTGTGAGTTGCTTCAAAATGTACAAACTTTACTCCAAAGAGAACTCCAAGTGATATTCAAGAACGAAGCGAGAAGCAATAGCATAGACCACTGTTTTTTTTTTCTTATTTGCCGAACATAAGACAAGTGTAAGCGAAATGACCGCTTGAAGCAATACCCGTAATTCCCGCTGGCAACGCCGTCAAGGGTGGTGAACTTCTTCCTTTTCAACGTCTTCTTCTTTCTTCAACGGCGGATACTTAACAACGGACTTCGAAACACACCACGATCAGCGTCGGTAGCTGCTTACTTCGTATAGACTTTAGTGCTAAGTTTCATTCAAATGTTAAATTTTAATAAAGTGAAATATCCATCCTTACACAAGGAAAGAAGACACGTATTTTATTTGGTGCCACAACCGAAAACGTATTTGGCTGGTCGAGTCCAGAAGTTGAAATTAAAAATTAAAAAAGCGAACCAATGTTTGAGTGTGTTGTATAAATATAATGCGTGTATGAGATTGTGTTGGTTTTCTTTGTCTCCCTTGCGGGCAAAGTGTGATAAGTTTGAGTGTGTTGTGTAGGTATAATGCGTGTATAAGATTGTATTGGTTCCTTATTGTGTGTATCACTCGGAATATTTTTGTATGATTTTGCTAAGTTGAATAGAAAAGAAATCTGTATAACTACAGAAAACATAACATAAGTTATTGGCTTCTGATAAGTCTCTCCCGCCTTTTTTAAAAGAGAAATGTAAACTATATATGAATTAGTTCTATCTGCGTAACTCTCTTTGAGCACGCACAAAAGTATTGCGCTCTGCGTTGTGTTCATTTTATACATGATGTTCATCATTGTGACGCGTCATAGCAGAGAGAACTTATTCATTCATTTCTCTCTTAAGTTTTTTAAACCATTTTCCAAAAGTCAGGCGCTATTAGAATTTGTTATCTTTCTGCTATTAACATCGAAGAACCAGTGCTGGCTGCTAACTACTGAACTGAAGTAACCAGGTAAACAGAAATGTTAGAAGGCAGGTCACTGTTGCGAAATCCAAGCAAGCGCCGTTTCCCCTTCTTGCTGGGTCTTTCTCAATTTTGTGTTCTTAGCGCGAATTAGCATGAAATGAATTTCTGTATATCACTTTTGGTTTGGTTGTTTTAATTGCCGTCACCCATTTTTATTTTGATTGTATTGATATTGTTATAAGCGTAAAATAAACTTGTATTGGTTTTACGAAATTTTTTAATGAATGAGAATCATGATTTTTGTTATTGCAATTCCCACCATCTACTTTTATTGCTTTGGTGGGACTTTTAATGAATGAAGAACACTATTCGTACGGGCTTCTAGTTTCTATGAAGATTCCTACCTCCTTGGCGCATCAACAAAAAAAGGGTGTTAGTTGAAATTTGTTTAAGAAACAATAACTCAATAAAGAACTTAAATTGATTTAAAATACGTAGTTTGCGCTAGATATGTCGAAAAATCTAAGTTCAATAAAGCTAATTCTACCTTGACTACCAGGCAAACGGAAAAAACAGCAAACAACTGCAAGTGTCCCATGTGAAAACGATATCAAACCAGCTGCGCTACTGCGAATACAAAGACAAAGAAATAAATTTTGCTTCTGACCGGCCAACAACAAAGCGTGTGACATTTGTTTTTTCCCTATTTGCCGCACATAAGAGAAGACGAAAAAAAAATTTGTTTGCGTATATGAATATGTATACTTTTTGCGTGCACGCAAATTTGAACTCAACAACGAAACACGCGCTCAGGGCCTGACCTCTGATAAATTTGGTACGACAATCGAAAATTTACTTTAGGAATGTGTTGTGAAGTGTGGCGCGTGCAGGAATAAAATTTCCTCTTTTTTCTCTACGCTCATGCAACAACAAAGTCTAGACCATTTGTTCTTTTCTTTATTGCTGATCACAAGGAAAGAAGAGGAAAGAACACAACACAAATTAAGGATGACGAAACTTGCTTTGCGCAATTGAAACTCGAACTTCGCGGACTGTGCGTATTCCTCGTAGAGTCAAACATCCAAATCTCGAATCACCATAATGCATAACAAAAGTTCGAGTTATGAGGATATTCTAGTTATGGAAGACATATTGTATTGATTTTTCGCTATAAACGCACTCAATTCGAGTCATGGAGATATTCGACTTATAAAAGTTTGACCTATGAAAATTCGACTGTAGTTAGAAATGTCACTTGGGTTCCTTTGGCTGTTCAATGAATGTGCATTCACTGTACTTGCTCTTGAAATGGATTTTGTTTTCTGCCACAACAAAAAATTGTCTTCAAGAAGTTGAAGTCAAAAATCAAAACTTGCCATTGTGTGAGTGACCTTGTTGTGTAGGTGTGGTACGTGCATGAGATTGTGGTGGTTTTCATTGTCTCCCTTGCTTGCGAAATTTGCTAAGTTTGAGATATAGTGCGTGTATAAGATTGTATTGGTTTCTTATTGTGTGTATCACCCGGAATATTTTTGTATGATTTTTGCCTTCTTTTTTTGCTGGCCGCCTGGTATTTTCACTTCATTCAAATAAATGAATATAGGAGAAATACTAGGCAGCTATGCTGATATGGGCTCGATTTCATTTCTAGTGTAGAATTAAAGAAAACTCCACACAATTTGTTTAATGTTCTCTAACACATTGCAAATAGAGAACTTTAAAAAAATCAAAGAAAGAAGACAGTGTCTCTGATTTTTGTTTTTATTACGTCTTTCTTGTGTTTTTATAATTTACTTAAAATTGAATATTTTCCCCTTTATTTTCCCCAAGCAAACCAACAGCAATATGTTATGCTGCAGAAGTTGAGCAGCCAACAATTCTGTTGATGTACAGAAACCGTGTCCGATTTTAATCGTGCCTGAGAAGTCTCTGCCGCCTTTTTTTTAAGGGAGAAATGTAACCTCTATATGAATGAATACTCTTTGCGTCATAGTGTCATCTCGTCCTCGCATTATTGTTCTTCGTGTAGCATTCGAGAGTTGAGCCGAAGTTGTGAATGTTGCGGCGTTTGACCATGCCTATTATCTTCTGTTGCGGAGCGTATTTCAAGCCTCCAATTTAATTAAAATTCGCTGTGTAAATTGGTTATGCTGAAATCTTTATTTTACAAGTTATTAAATTTCTATATAAATTATGTTATTTTAAACTCTTACATGTGCTCTCCTCATCTGTCACGATTGCTTTGCCTTTGTACATTAAAGGCGAAGGTGAAACCGTAAAAAGTGCTTGACCACTACTTTGACTGCACCTCTGCATTCAGGTATGACAGACACAGAGTCATACAGAAGTGCAGTCACAACGGTAGTCAAAGCTCGGCTAGCTAACCCAATAAACAATATATCGCATATTCTGTTCGTCTACTTGCAATTTTCTCATAGCTTTTTTTTTTTCATATAATACATATTGTATTTATTTAAAATAATTATTAATTAGTTTTCTACTACCTGCAGTGGCAGCCTAACCTAATTGTATATAAAAGAAAAAGAAAAAAATAATGTAAACCTATGACTTACAAACAACTTATAAAGAATAATTCCTATTACTTATTTATGTAAAGAAAATTTACTAAATTTGACAGGAGAAACTTATGAAAGGAACCTCGTAGGAAGATTCTGTGGGTGACACCTTTTGAGTCTTCTTTTACAGGCTCTCGAAGTTAGCCGTCTTGCGAGTGCATTTGGGTGAGAACCAAGGCGCTCTAGATATTTCCCCGCTTGTGCCTGGATAACATCGCCGACTAAGATCCTTTTCGATATCCCTTGTACGCATGTACCAGGGAGCATTGCAAATTTTTCTAAGCGTTTTAGCTTGAACAATTCTGATTTTATTCATATGCGACTTAGCAGTTATTCCGTATACTTGCAGCGCGTACTTCCACATGGGGCTTAAAATTGTCTTGTATATTGTTGTCTTGTTATCCAAGGACAGCTTGCTCTTGGAGGAGAACAGTCACGACATTTTTCCAGGTTTTGCCAGCTATAGGTCTGTGATAACTAAAATATGATATATACATAATTGATTTAACAGAGTTTAGATGCCTTGACGTGTTGCAGTCTTCCATCGATTCTAGTTTTGTAGGTGGTTGTTGGACAGTTTCGCCTTGTAACCATTTGCTAACTAAGCTCTTCCCTCAGAAATTCAATAAGGGCAATCATAGGCAATTTGTCACAGTCTTGTCCAAGCTTAGCAGATCAATAGAAATATATGGCAAAAAAACAAAATGAAGAAAGTTTATAATTTCTTTTACGCGTTGATTTGGTGAAATGTACACGACTACCAGTAGCACTTTCTGTCCATTATGCAATTAACATTCGGTGGCACAAACGTCTCAGATTGATCGGGTTATCGATGGGCTGTTTAATGTTTGGCAATATTGAACTAGCTCATGTGAGTTAACTACCACATTATCTATGTTCTGTTTTTTATATATCGCTACGCCACCAGCACGCAGCCCTTCTCTTTTAAACTTGACGCAACAATATCGAGGTATATATCATACGAGTTTTTTTTATTGACTCGTCTCATAGCTTAACAGTACTTTGTACTCTTTAACGAATAAGCAAAAGATGTGAACGAATCATTTTGCTTTGGCGCTACTAAAACACAGTGAAAAAGTTTAATTTGATATATCGCTTGCGCTTTAAATGCAAAGAGTATTCATTCATATAGACAAAGATTATTCATTTATATAGAGGTTACATTTCTCTCAAAAGCTTTTTGAGCTTTTTTCAAATAAGTAGAACATATGCAAATATATTACTTCTCTGCTATTAACATCGAAGAAGCAGCGCAGCCGCTGTTTAGCAACGTCATTCTGCTAACGCGCGCATTTTTTATTGACTGACTTGACCCCTTTGAAATTATCGTTCTGTGTTTTATTCATTAATATGCTATTCTTTACGCTTATTTTACATTTAGTTGGCAAGAATAGATGTAAACAACAAATTTTTATGATGGCGTTCTTTCTTTTATTATACAATAACATTGTATTGCAGCTCAAAGTAACCAGGCAAACAGAAATTTAAATACGGGTGCCTGTTGCGAAATCGAAGCAAGTGCTGTTCTCCGTCGGACTGTGTCTTGCTCAATTTTGTGTATTTGGCGCGAATTAGCATGACAAGGAATTTCTGTGTATCACCTTTGTTTTGTTTGTTTTGATTGCCGTCACCCATTTGTATTTTGATGTATTGATATTGATGTGGGAATGATAGCGAAAAAGAACATGTATTGGTTTGGCGTGATTTTTTAATGAATGAGGAACATGATTTTTGTTATTGCAATTCCCACCACCCACTTGTATTGATTTTGGTGGGACTTTTAAGGAATAAATAATTATAATAATAACGAATATATTATTCGTTCGGGCTGTTAGAAATAAAGAAATAAATTACACAATAAAGAAATAAAATTGATTTAAAATGCATATTTTGCGCTAGGTATGTCCAAAAATCCAAGTTGAATGCAGCTAATTCTACCTTTACTACCAGCTAAACAGATAAAACAGCAAGCAACTGCAAGTGTCCCATGTGAAAACGATATCGACGAAATAAATTTTGCCTTCGCCCAACAACAATGCGTGTGACATTCGTTTTTTTCTTATTTGCCGAACATAAGGGAAGACAAAGAAAAGAGATATTCCTGCGTGAATGAATATGTATACTTTTTGCGTGCACGCAAATTTGAAGTCAACAACGAAACGCGCTCGGGGCCTGACAAGCGAAAATTGACTTGTTGGCTACGATGTGAAGTGGGGCGCGTGCGGGAATAAAAATTCCTCTTTTTTGCTACGCTCACGCAACAACAAGTCTAGACCATTTCTTTTTTTCTTCATTGACGATCTAGGAAAGAACACAACACAAAGTAAGGGTGACGAAAATTGCTTTGCGTGATTGAGACTCGAACTTTGCGGACTGTGCGTATTTCTCGTACAGTCAAACTTCCAAATCTCAAATCGCCATAATGCATAGCAAAAGTTCAAATTATGAAGATATTCGAGTTATGGAAGACATATTATATTGATTTTTCTCTACAAACGGACTCAATTCGAGTCATGGAGATATTCTACTTATAAAAGTCCGACCTACAGAAATTCGACGATAGTTAGAACTTTCACTTGGGTTTCTTTGACGTTCAATAAATGTGCATTCACTGTACTTGCTATTGAAATGGATTTCGTTTTCTGCCACAACCAAAAATTGTTATCAAGAAGTTGAAGTCAAAAATCAAAACTTGCCATTGTGTGGGTGACCTTGTTGTGTAGGTGTGGTACGTGTATGAGATTGTGTTGGTTTTTATTGTCTCCCATGCGTGCAAAGTGTGATAATTTTGAGTGGGTTGTGTAGGTATAGTGCGTGTATAAGATTGTATTGGTTTCTTATTGTGTGTATCACTGGGAATATTTTTGTACGATTTTGCTTTGTTTTCATGCCTTCTTTTTTTGTTGGCCTCTTGGTATTTTCATTTCATTCATATAATTGAATATACAAATATACAAGGCAGCCATGGCTCGATTTCGTTTGTTAAAGAACGATTTCATAAATTAAAGAAAACTCCACACAATTTGCTTAATATTCTTGAACCTTGCAAATAAAAAACATTGAACAAAAAAATAAAAGAAAGAAACAGTGTCTCTGATATTTGTTTTTATTATGTCTTTCTTGTGAATTTATTTTCTTTGAATATCATACTCCTGCCCAATTTGTTTATGCAAACCCAAGCAAACCAACAGCAATATGTTACGCTGAATAAGTTGAACAGCCAACAATACTGTTGATGTACAGAATCAGTGTCGGATTCTAATCGTTTCTGAAGAGTCTCTCCGGCCATTTTTTTAAGAGAGAAATGTAACCTCTATATGAATAAGTTCTCTCTGTTTAAATGACTGGAACCTTACAATAAGAGTGAAACATTTTAGACATTTTTTTTTCTCTGTGCTTTTGGTTTTGTTGTTTGAATGATCTGCATTTCATTATATGTGTTAAAATGTGTTCGTCGCCCCATCATATATATTAAAAAAAATAATATGCGTTGCACAATGTGGCGTCGTCGAATACGGAAGAGCTTCATGCTATGCTCAATTGTTCTTTTACTATGTCGAAACCGCAGTTAATTTCAGATTACGTGAAGCCTCAAATGTACGATGCGATAATCAATCGATGAGGGAAATCGCAATCGAATTAGATCGCGTTAATTCATTTGTACGTTCTTTTAGAACGATGCATGAATATTGCTCAAGGGTTGCCAATGCTTATAAAGAAATGTGTTTGGTCATCAAAGTTAATAAGGATTTAGATATTCGAAGATTCAATGATGCGATTCAGACAGATGTGGCCGGTTATTTTTAGCACTGCAGACGGTGAACAACCTTTTAAAAGGGATATTGTTGCTTTTAATAAAGTCAGTGGCACCGTTCGAAAAATATCTGTGTTAGATAGTTCATTGGATCCTTTGGCTTATCCGCTTTTGTTTTCAAATGGTGATACAGGATGACATCCAAATATAAATCACAACATAGCACGCACATCTAATGCTTTTGTGCTAAAAAATCGAGTCACAAAATCGAATATGTTGCTTATGGAATCGCTATTAGAAATGAATTTAGCTACCTAAACCATAGCGAAAAATATTTTTGCAGCGGATTGTTGATATATATGTGCGTATTGAGGGCTCACGCTTACATTTCATCAAACAAAATCAAGTAAATTTAAGATGTGAATTGTACAACAATCTCACTGATTATTTAAATACAAATCAAAATAATCATATGTCAAATGTTGGATGACGCATTGTGCTACCATCTTCATTCATTGGTTGTCCCCATAACATGCACCAAAACTACTGAGATGCTATGTCAATAGCAACATTTCGGGAATCTAAGTTTATTCGTTACAATGACGTGTAACCCTAATTGGGCAGAAATAACTAATAACATTCACAAAAATTATGCTTCCAATTTTAGACCATTTTTATTGTACGAGTGTTCAAAGCCAGCTAAAAGAGTTATTGAAATGCATCGTTAGTAGTGAAATTTTTGGATAAATTGTTGCATTGATTTACACTATGGGATTTCAAAAGCGCGGCGTACCACATATTAATTTCATTGTCAGAAAATGCAAAATTATTTCAATACAAGATATCGATAATATTGTATGTTGTGAAATACCAATATGTAATGGTACCAATATACAAATATGTAATGAAATACCAAGTCAAGACGAAGCGACTTTACTAGAGCATACCATGAATTTCGTTTTGCATTCATTCACTGCTAAACCTACTTTTCTCGACTCTCTTTCAATTGCATTTTAGGCTGCTGTTACATCACGCTTGGTACGGCCAATTATGTCAACGTCATCAGCGTACACAAGGAGCTGGACACTTTTATTTGTTAGTATAGTGCCCGACAGATGTACTTTTGCTTTCCTTAATACACTCTCCATGATGTAGTTGAAGAGGTCACATGACAGAGTCACCTTGTCTGAGTCCCCGTATGGTTTCGAAGGGTGTAGGGATAAAACCCTCGATAATAGATATATTGTTCCTTATATTCCATATGTCCTTGCAAAATGTAATTGTCATATTAACGTAGAAGTTTGTACAACTGTTAAAATCCATCATGTATATAAAGGGTAAGATAGTGCAAGCATTGAAATTAATGACGCTAATGAAATAAATGATAATGTTTCAGTTGATAAAGTGAAGAATTATGTTAGTGGACGCTATGTAGGATCTACAGAAGCCGAGGACGCTATGTAGTATCTACAGAAGCCGCATGGAGTATATTTAAATATGAAATGCATTATCAATCTCATACAATTTACCGCTTAGATATACATTTGCTAACTGTGATATTCAGACCAGGTCAAGAACAAAATTCCATTGATAATAGAAGAAATACTAAGCTATTAACGTTCTTGGAATTAAATAGGGTCGATACTGAAGCTCATAAATTTCTTTACACTGAAATTCCTGAACATTATGTGTGGCATGATAGGGATAAAGCATGGAAAAAAATATTGCGTGGTGGCAATAAATTAATATAATGTATGTATGTTGTTTCTTTCAAAGACATAGAACATTTCCATCTTAGAATTTTATTATTGCATAGTCATGGTCCGAAATCTTTTGGAGACCTAAGAACATATGAGAATATTCTTTATAATACATTTGTTGAAGCCTGTCATGCACGTAGCATTGCTTCTGACAATAGAGAATGGAAACAGTGCTAAAGATTTTCAATTACCAAAACAAATGGGGGAATTATTTGCATTATGTGCATTAAATTTGCCAAATAATGCATTGGAACTATGGAATGAGTTTAAAACGAATTTGAGTGAAGATTTTGCGGGGGATTATGATTTACATGTGGCATATAATCGTTCCCTCTTAGAAATTGAAGCTATTTTGATGGTGCACAATTGAAATTGCGAATCGTTTGGTCTACGAATTCCGTCACATTTTCGAGATAGTCTTCCTGAAGATACATTCGATCCATTAAAGAAGCAACGAATTTTTGAACAATTGTATGCAAGTGCAAATGTAGGCCAAAAAAATATAATTAATCGTGTTATACGAGAAATTGTATTTCATAACACAGGTTCAAATGTATTTCGCTTAAGTGCACATGCTAGGTGCAGTATAACATTTATTCAAACAGAAATTATATATAGAATATATGCTTTGAAAATTTTTTGCATTGCAACTGCCTTAAGTGGTATTGCTTCAATACTTGTAATAGGTGGTAGAATATTGCACAATGCTTTCAAATTGCCAATTCCAATACTTCAACTGCTAATATTACACCCAATAGTTCGTACGGTCGTTACATCAATTCAGTATATTTAGTAATCCTTGATGAAATTTGTCCAATAAATGTACTTAAAGTCATCGATAAATTTTTAAGGGATTTAGCAACTGATTTAACTAAAAAATACACCATTTGGTGGTAAGACTATTCTTTTTAGTGGCGATTTTAGACAAATGCATCATTAGTTGGAATGAGTTTAATTCATTTCACAATGTTAGATTAACATGAAACATGATAGCTAGACCAGACGAAGTAGAATTTGTCCAATTTCTAAATAAACTCGGTAATTGTGAGATAGCAAACTTTTATTAGAAAATATTCTGGATTCAGTTATTTTAACTCCCAACAATGAAGATTGTGCTTCACTAAATAATATATATATTATACTTAATATACACTTAATATCAAATTTAAACTTAACAATGTATTCCCGCAAAACATAGCCCATCTGTTAACATCATATATCAGAGGTAGATACTTCTTAGTAAAATACTCAGACGAATACTCAACCCTTAGTGAAGTTTCCCAGGGAGTTTCCCAGGGAAGTGTGCAGACAGGCTCTTCTCCCAGGGAAGAGCAGACATACCATATCCCACCCACAAGTCGTCGATGATTGCAACTTTTGTCATTGACACAATACTCCTCACAATAGTGCTCATAAAAACATAAACACTGCGACATCCATGTTGCAAGCAGACTTAAATAGAACACTTGACTGTTTAAGTAAGTGGCATATTAAAATAACTAAAAACAAAACTACAAGTTATATACACTACTAAGACTAGATTCACACCAATCCATATAAATATTGCGGAAGACGACGTAACTATACAAAAGGAAACCAATTACTTAGGATTATATATTGAGAGTAAACTAAACTGGATACAAAAACTAATAACATTCACAAAAATTATGCTTCCAATTTTAGACCATTTTTATTGTACGAGTGTTCAAAGCCAGCTAAAAGAGTTATTGAAATGCATCGTTAGTAGTGAAATTTTTGGATAAATTGTTGCATTGATTTACACTATGGGATTTCAAAAGCGCGGCGTACCACATATTAATTTCATTGTCAGAAAATGCAAAATTATTTCAATACAAGATATCGATATTATTGTATGTTGTGAAATACCAATATGTAATGGTACCAATATACAAATATGTAATGAAATACCAAGTCAAGACGAAGCGACTTTACTAGAGCATACCATGAATTTCGTTTTGCATTCATTCACTGCTAAACCTACTTTTCTCGACTCTCTTTCAATTGCATTTTAGGCTGCTGTTACATCACGCTTGGTACGGCCAATTATGTCAACGTCATCAGCGTACACAAGGAGCTGGACACTTTTATTTGTTAGTATAGTGCCCGACAGATGTACTTTTGCTTTCCTTAATACACTCTCCATGATGTAGTTGAAGAGGTCACATGACAGAGTCACCTTGTCTGAGTCCCCGTATGGTTTCGAAGGGTGTAGGGATAAAACCCTCGATAATAGATATATTGTTCCTTATATTCCATATGTCCTTGCAAAATGTAATTGTCATATTAACGTAGAAGTTTGTACAACTGTTAAAATCCATCATGTATATAAAGGGTAAGATAGTGCAAGCATTGAAATTAATGACGCTAATGAAATAAATGATAATGTTTCAGTTGATAAAGTGAAGAATTATGTTAGTGGACGCTATGTAGGATCTACAGAAGCCGAGGACGCTATGTAGTATCTACAGAAGCCGCATGGAGTATATTTAAATATGAAATGCATTATCAATCTCATACAATTTACCGCTTAGATATACATTTGCTAACTGTGATATTCAGACCAGGTCAAGAACAAAATTCCATTGATAATAGAAGAAATACTAAGCTATTAACGTTCTTGGAATTAAATAGGGTCGATACTGAAGCTCATAAATTTCTTTACACTGAAATTCCTGAACATTATGTGTGGCATGATAGGGATAAAGCATGGAAAAAAATATTGCGTGGTGGCAATAAATTAATATAATGTATGTATGTTGTTTCTTTCAAAGACATAGAACATTTCCATCTTAGAATTTTATTATTGCATAGTCATGGTCCGAAATCTTTTGGAGACCTAAGAACATATGAGAATATTCTTTATAATACATTTGTTGAAGCCTGTCATGCACGTAGCATTGCTTCTGACAATAGAGAATGGAAACAGTGCTAAAGATTTTCAATTACCAAAACAAATGGGGGAATTATTTGCATTATGTGCATTAAATTTGCCAAATAATGCATTGGAACTATGGAATGAGTTTAAAACGAATTTGAGTGAAGATTTTGCGGGGGATTATGATTTACATGTGGCATATAATCGTTCCCTCTTAGAAATTGAAGCTATTTTGATGGTGCACAATTGAAATTGCGAATCGTTTGGTCTACGAATTCCGTCACATTTTCGAGATAGTCTTCCTGAAGATACATTCGATCCATTAAAGAAGCAACGAATTTTTGAACAATTGTATGCAAGTGCAAATGTAGGCCAAAAAAATATAATTAATCGTGTTATACGAGAAATTGTATTTCATAACACAGGTTCAAATGTATTTCGCTTAAGTGCACATGCTAGGTGCAGTATAACATTTATTCAAACAGAAATTATATATAGAATATATGCTTTGAAAATTTTTTGCATTGCAACTGCCTTAAGTGGTATTGCTTCAATACTTGTAATAGGTGGTAGAATATTGCACAATGCTTTCAAATTGCCAATTCCAATACTTCAACTGCTAATATTACACCCAATAGTTCGTACGGTCGTTACATCAATTCAGTATATTTAGTAATCCTTGATGAAATTTGTCCAATAAATGTACTTAAAGTCATCGATAAATTTTTAAGGGATTTAGCAACTGATTTAACTAAAAAATACACCATTTGGTGGTAAGACTATTCTTTTTAGTGGCGATTTTAGACAAATGCATCATTAGTTGGAATGAGTTTAATTCATTTCACAATGTTAGATTAACATGAAACATGATAGCTAGACCAGACGAAGTAGAATTTGTCCAATTTCTAAATAAACTCGGTAATTGTGAGATAGCAAACTTTTATTAGAAAATATTCTGGATTCAGTTATTTTAACTCCCAACAATGAAGATTGTGCTTCACTAAATAATATATATATTATACTTAATATACACTTAATATCAAATTTAAACTTAACAATGTATTCCCGCAAAACATAGCCCATCTGTTAACATCATATATCAGAGGTAGATACTTCTTAGTAAAATACTCAGACGAATACTCAACCCTTAGTGAAGTTTCCCAGGGAGTTTCCCAGGGAAGTGTGCAGACAGGCTCTTCTCCCAGGGAAGAGCAGACATACCATATCCCACCCACAAGTCGTCGATGATTGCAACTTTTGTCATTGACACAATACTCCTCACAATAGTGCTCATAAAAACATAAACACTGCGACATCCATGTTGCAAGCAGACTTAAATAGAACACTTGACTGTTTAAGTAAGTGGCATATTAAAATAACTAAAAACAAAACTACAAGTTATATACACTACTAAGACTAGATTCACACCAATCCATATAAATATTGCGGAAGACGACGTAACTATACAAAAGGAAACCAATTACTTAGGATTATATATTGAGAGTAAACTAAACTGGATACAAAAAAGCGTAACCAAATCAAAATGAAAGTAAGACAACTGTACTGCCTGCTCAATCCAAATTCAAACATTTCACTTGAAAACAAGCTCCAAATCTATAAGACAATTATTAAACCAATTTGGACATATGGAGCTAAAATATGTGGAGTTAAAAAATCATATATAAAGTTAATCCAGAGGCAATAATCTTAAATTATTCGCACCATCACAAAAGCCCAATGGTATATTACCAACATGGACAAAAAAAAGTATTCAGGTATTATTTTCAAAGAAATGAAATATAGTTGACGCTCAATGCATGAGAATATGTCTCATTGACTCCATCTGGGCCTGGGTGGCCTTAACGCTCTGGTGGAATTTTCTTCAGTTCAGCTTGGAATGTGTCTCTCAATTGAAATATAAAATATTACAATTGAAATATATAAACTAATTCGAAATTTTAGAACTCTCTTTTCTTATTTTTTATATATCTCGCAATTGGAACTTCATTTAAATCGCTGTCTTTTTCATTTCGAATGGGTGTTACAACTGTCTGGTTCATTGTGATTGAGAGTAGGTCGAATAATTAGAGACACTTTTCGCAGTTATGTTTGCAGCAATACGAATGTAAATAACATTTAATAATAAATATATAATAAATATAATAAAAAATTTTATTTATACTAGTACAATAAATTACTTACCATTCTGATTTCATTCCAATTTTTATCCACAACATGTCGGTTGTGATAAGGTTTGTTTTGCTGGTCCCACAAGCAACGTTCTGCAAAAACGGCTGTAATTAACTCTTCAATCGGCATTATACAAAAATACCACACGTGTTAACTCGAAGGCAAAATATAACCGACTAAAAATGCCGCCCGTCCTTCGCTAGAAACACACCAAAAAATTGAAAAGAAAGCAAAAAGAAACAACAAAATCAACAAGAACAGCCCTTAACAGCAAGCGATTCGTCTTCAAAATCAGTACCGTACAGTTTAAAGCTGACAGCTTGCGTTTCGTATTCAGCTTCGGCTCGGCGTGCAGTATGACCACTTTCGCGCGGATTCATATGTTTTCTTCTGCACAGTTTTTCGTCTTCAGCTTCGGTTTCGGCAACAGAGTGCACTGTGATTGTACCCTAAGGCTGATACGCTTGAACCTAGTTTGATATCATTAATAATTGCTACTATCTCCTCCAATTTTAGGTACTTAGATATTTTATAACTAATTTTTGTGTAAATTTCACTGAACCGCAAGTTCAACTTGCCACATTTCAAATAACAAAATTTTAAACTTAAATCGCACTCAATGAAAGACACACAAGTAACGATAACATAGACTTTTCGGCGGCGATATACAAAAAACAGTTTGTACCTATGTAAGAAGTCAAAGCATAATGTGTAAAATTAATGTCTGTGGTGCATTTCTGCTTAGCATCAATAGAGAAAGAAAACACTTTTGTTCACACCATAGCGCTTTCAAAATTTGTTCACACTACCGAGTAATTAGTGCAAAAAGAAAACGTGTTCACACTACCGAGTGTTCACACTACCGAGTGTTCACACTACCGAGTGTTCACACTATACAGCGTTCACACTATCGAGCATCGACTATACTTGCAAAATATTTCGTATACCATTATCGGATTAATTGTAACAATAGCAATAGTAATCACAGCATTAAATATTACTACTTAGAGAAAAACCTTATAAGTATTACAATTCAGGAGAGTTCCATATCTAGGGAGAGAGGAGTTACGTATAATACTTCACCTTCCAATCCACAACAATCATATGACATGGCATATGAAGTCCAAGTGAGTTCGCGTGTTTTTCACTACTAATTAAGAAATTTAAAAATTTACCGTTACTTTTGCAAACGAAAAGAGTATCGAATTTTAGCTTCGGTTGATAATTTCGGTTTGCATTAATCGTGCGATACAAATATGAAATAAAATATAGTTTAAAAAAAAACTTAAAAAGACAAAAAATATTCTGCATTTCTTTAGTAATTCAAGAAGTATTGAGAACGATAATAATAACATTAGTACTTCACCTAACCGCGAACTGATCAATAAATTCAGTCTCCATCAGGCACCATTAGAAAAAATGTTTGAACGGGAGGTGAGAGAAAAGAAAACGTTAAGTATCAAGAAAATATCATTCCTACTACTTAAAATTTGGATTCATTGAAGAACCTGACAGTGAGCTGGATCCACGGCGTCTCTGTGTTGTATGTTCTGAAGGCGATGCATTAAAACCTTCCAAACTTGAAAGACACTTGATTTCAAATCACCCAGATTTAGCAAAAAAAATTATTTAAATATTTTTAAAAAATACATGAAAACATGCAAATATTCTATTACCATAGAAGATAAATCTTTATTAAAGGCTTCCTTTCGCATAGCAAATCACATCGCGAAATTCAAAAAGCCGTACACGGTATAAGAATTAATTAGACCTTGAATGTTAAAAACAGATTTTGAGAATGTAGGCTGTTCAGAAATTTAAAGTAATTGCTAATACTATCAAGGGCACAATCCAAAATATGGCCGAAAACATTGAAAATCAGATATAGAAAATGGTGACAAAATCATCAATTTATTCAATACAACTATACGAATCTATAGACATTACAAACAAAGCACTCATTCCTTGTTTTTTGAGGTGTAAATATTAGGGAGAGTTATACAAAAGAACAACTTTGTTCGCTTAATTTGCCGGGTAGAACAACCAGCTCTGAGATTTTCGAAGCTATTAATGGTTTTTTCCGGGAACATGACATTGACCAGAAAAAATTCATTGGGATATGCACAGACGGTGCCGCAAATGTGACTGGACATCTTACAGGAATGGTTGTAAAGGTGAAAAACTTTGGTAACCCAGAAATTTTTTTTCTACACACTGCATAATACATCGAGAACAACTTGCAGCAAAAAAAATTGTCCCCAGAACTACACGAAGTATTATGAAATGTCATTGAAACTATAACGGAAATTCGATACAAAGCACTCAATTCTGGAATATTTTAGGCACTTTGTGACGAAATGGGTTCCTAGTATACTCATCTGCTTCGTCATACTGAGGTGAGATGGCTATCGAGGGGCAAAATACTGACCCGACTATTCGCCTTGCGGGAAGAAGTCAAATTATTTTTCCAACAACAAAATAATCTGAAATTGCAAAAATATTTGTCCAACAATGAATGGTTTGCACAGCTTGCATATCTGGCAGATATTTTTTCATTGTTAAATAAACTAAACATATCCTTGTAAGGACAAGTTAAGGACTTTTTCACAATTACACAATTACAATGTAAAATGCATACATTTCAAAAGAAAATATTACTGTGGCAAACGCGGTTGGTTGAAGACGAACTGCAAATGTTCTCTAATTTTAATGAATACATGAAGGAAAATGATGTCAACCATCAAGTAGTAACCCTAGTTCAAAAGCACTTGCAATTACTTACAGAATCTTTTGCTCGTTATTACCCAAATAATGAAGATCCCAGACATGGTAATATGTGGATAATAGATCTGTTGGCAACGAAAATTCAGGATAATAATTTAAGCATGAATCTAAATGAAAGCCTCACCGACCTATCGTCTGACGAAACAAGATGTATGTTTATATAAATATAAAAGTTAAGTTTATATATAAACAAAATAAATAAACAATAGAATGTCTTTAGCGTGGATTTAAAGCATGAAATAAAACGCGCTCAAACACGACTAAAGTTTTCGCTTGCCGTTTACATGTTCGTTATACCCACATCCCGAGTTACGCCAGAGCTACTGCTAGTTTATAGGTTAATCTGAATAATATAAATAACTCAACCACACCTACAGGGTCTAAAATAAAATTTAAACAAATGAGAATAGCTCGAAGAAAACCGTACGTAAAAATTTTCTTTCGAAAGCCCTTGTGGATTCGGAGAAAACGTTTTCTAATCAATAGACAAACGATTTCCTATATATACAAAGGTGTCACAGAAAACTCTCTCCTCAATTCCGCCAGAACACCAATTTTAGGTGTCACAAAAAACTCTTTCGGTGGGATTCAAAACCTCCACAGCTTTGTTGGGATAACTGGTTATTATCACCCATAGCAACACCTTTTTAAATAAAACCAATAATACGAATAAATAGATTATTCTTTTTCAAAGAAATTTGCATAAATTTTTTTTTAATAATTTGTTATTAGAGGTGTCACAGAAACCTATTTCTTCTCAATTCCGCCAGAACACCGATTTTGGGTGTCACAGAAAACTCTTTCGGTAGGGTTCAAAACCTCCACAGTTTTGTTGGGATAATTGATTATTATCACTCATAGGAACAGTGTTGAGCTCTGGAGCTTTTTCCAGAGCTATTTAGGCAAATTAAAGTTTTAATCGAATTTGAACAATTTTGTGAGTTTATTTGACACAATTGAGTTTACAATGTTTAAAGAACTTAGAAGAAGCCGAATTGCTCTTCACCAGCGAACTTAAGCGAACGAACCAAAGGTATTATAGCGAATGATCGAAAGTATAATATCGAATGAATCAAAGGTATAATAGCGAATGATAGTAACAGAATAATCAAGTTGAGCAAATAGCGATATGATAACGAGATTAAATCGATGAGAGCAGCGAACAAGGTTAACGGAAGAAACAAAAAATATGTGCATGCTTGCTCTCATCCTGCTTACAATTAAAACTTATGCTAGACAGAGTTAGGGCTCCTGTACTTCACATCAAAATGAAACGTATGCTAATGGGTTCAGGGATCCTGAACCGAACAAACAGCTTTTTAAATAAAACCAATGATACGAATGGGATAGATTATTCTTTTTCAAAGTAATCTGAATCAATTTTTTTTTAAAAATAATTTGTTTAATTAATTAATTTACCATTTTACAAACCGTCTAGTAATAATTTAAATTATTTTAATTTAATATTGCAATAGTGAGAAAAAGTGGCCTCACAAAAGGAAGAAGCTTCTTGTAGAATTACGTTTGCGCCAGGGTTCAACGAGCTGGAAATTTTTCGATGTATTAGACGAGGTTTTTGGCAGCCGCAGTAGCGTTCAGGTGCCAGATGAATTGGTAGAAAGTTCACTTCAAAACTTAGTGGCAGAGTTAACAATCGATGACCCGTTGACACCCTGCAAACGAAACACGACAAAGCACCATTGCGTTCATAAACGCCTGAAAATATCTTTGCATTATTTGACAAAGCAGTGTTTGTACAAAAGTATGAATTGCAGTGTTGCTTTGCAGTGTTGCGTTTATGAAGTCAGCTAAATTATGCATTGATTGCATATTTGGGCCAATATGACTTTGGTGAGAAATGTTCTTCCCAAAATCGGTTGCGCTTTGACATACTCGCTCGAATATTGTACATTATTCCGCCGTCAAAATTGCGAGATCATTCTGCAATATTTCCGCTAATTCCGATGTATTATACTTTATTTCCGCTATGTACTCTCTGTTAATGTGGTCGCAATTTAAACTTGGAGTGGTCATGCCATACTGAGGCAGTGGAAAAAAGCTGCTCAGAATAGCTGTACATGGTCGAGTTAGTAGTCTTACTGTGCCAATTGAACTACGATCTGCGAACATTCCGTTGGCATTAGATAAGAAAATTATTTCTACTTAAAAGCATTTACCTTTAATTTCCACTTGCTCTAGGAATTACCATACATAAATCGCAGGGTGCAAATTTAAGTTAAATAGTTCACGCGTACAGCAAATATTATTTACAAGAACTTGTTTACGTTGCGCTATCTCGAGTAACATATATCGAAAACTTGTATATTGTAACACCCTAAGATGATCCAACGAAATTATATTTTATCATAATCGAAAGCAAGCAAGATCAACAGAGAAATTGCTGCAAGAATTTCAAAGATTATCGTTAAACACATTGCAGACCAGAACATAATTATCCTGGATACGATTTGTAAAGAAAGGGGTTTTTCATTATTTATTTTAACTGCCAATGTTTGAAAAGACCTACCTTAGATTTCTTGGGTCCAGTTACTATGAATTCTAACCTACTATTACTTTTCGAAACGTGGATAAGAAATAAAGAAGTAATTGCTATTCCTAATATCGATTGCATTTCTACTTATAAACGAGACCATTTTCTTGCAGGTGGAGTCGCAATATATACAGTAAAACTGAAGACCCGGCTCACTTTTGTACAAAAAATATGGGAACGCTTTTGTCAAACATTAGGGATTTGAGTATTAAGCACTGATCAGTTGGTGACATTTATTTAGTTATTTGTAAAATAGGAGATGATATTGCAATAGTTATTGTAGCTACTTATATATCCCCATATCAAAATATTGGGGATATTACATTATTCATTCATCGATCATTGTTGAATATACCAAGGGAGGTTCTAAATTATTTAAACAACATTTTCATAAACTTCCACTCATATTGTTTACATATTAATAATGATCCAGCGCAATTCGCAACAAAATACTGTACTACCACTGGCGCTGCTTTTTCAAGGTACTTGGACAAAATTGAGTCTCAAGTATATGCACCGTAGTATAGCTACCATAAACCATTAATTGCCATGGTACAGTATGGTGAAATTTAAAAAGTTTACTGGCTTGCAGTAAATTATTCAGTGACTTTTTGGGTAAATGTTACTTTTTTCGGCAAATTAACGTTTTATTTTACAACACAGTCTCCTTTTATCTCGATACATATAGTGCAGAATTTTTCCAATTTTTTATGCCTTCCAAATAATAGATTTTCACAAGGTCATAAAAATAGGCGTTTATTACAGTGCTCTCATCATTCGACCAAATACGTTTACTACCTATTATGCTCTATTGCTACAGACGCAGCAAAGAGGTGATAGTTGACAGCAGCAGTGCCTTCGTATTACTACAGTAGCGGCTCGATAATTCGGACACTTAATAACCCTCGGTAATCCGGTAATCCGGACATAAAAGTCAATTGCATTGCAGACTCTTTAATTCAGACATTTGCCTTTTTTGCTTCCCTCAATAATCCGGATACCAACTTTTTTCAATATTCAATGAGAATGGAAAGAAACAAAGAATTCAGAAAGATCCTGTTACGTAGCGTCTGGCTGGCGCCTTTTCGATTTTTTTGTTTTGTTTTGTTCTTCAGTTCGATTTTGCATATTTGAAGTGTCGTATGTTGGGAATACGCAAAGAAAAGAAACAAAAAATTTAACCATCGACAAAAAAATGAAATAATTACTGTGTTAAAGAAAAGAATGTCTATAAGGCATATTTCTATAAGATATGGAGTTGGGGATTCAACAATAAGTGACATTAAGAAAAATAAAGAAATACTTCAAAGGTGTGAGTAGTTATGCGTAGTAGAAAACCTTTTATATTGTGCGTACTTGTAGTTATTTGGCGCAAACAGAATGTGGTCTTGGTCAAACAAAAACAATGAAACATGCAGAGCACAAGGAAATGGAAATACACAGTAATTGGTTTTTACAGAAAAGACAGCAAAACCTCCCTATCTCAGGGGAACTTTTACAAGAGAAATCAAAAGAGACTTTTACCGACATTTATGGCGATACTGCAACTTTTTTGAAGTAAGGGTTGGCTGTATAATTTTCTATTACGTTTTGGTAATAAACGCTTGCCAATCTCGGGAAAAAATGGACTAATAACGAAAGCGCTGTTAAGCCATTTTTTACTGAATTTAAAAAGAAAGTATCAGAGCCTAACCTAGAGGTATGCCAATTGTACAATGCCGATGAGACAGCACTTTTTTAGCGGAAACTCCCTGATAAAACCGCAGCTCTTCGTAGTGAAAAATCAGCATCCGGCCAAAATGCATTAAAACAAATAATAACTGTCTTATTCAGGGGTGTCACAGAAAACTCTAGAGTTTCTGAGCTCTATTTTGCTCTAAGTCGTTCATCACCTCGCAGATCAGGTGTCTGCACTGCAACGCAGATAGTCAGACGCTGATGATGTAATCATCAGCAAGTGTGAAATCTTTCGTAACTTGCCGCTACCCCAACGAAAACTTTATGTCACGCGAACAAAGTTATGTTTACAACTGTTTATGAAAGGATCATCGTGGGAAGGGAATGTCGCACAACGTCTCGTTGCAGAGTTTGCAAGGGAAACCATCACACGTTACTGCATTCAGAGTCCGCCGCCGAATTCTGGGACGAGAGAAGGAAATCCTGGCATCAATTACGCCAACCAGTTGCAGGAACACAGGAACGCGGACCTTTAAACGAGGGATCATTCCTACGGCTGTAGGATTATTTTGAGATAAATACAATCAGTTTCACCAGGTTCGGGTTTTGTTAGACTCTTGTTCAGAAATTAATTTTATTACCGAGCAAACGGTAAATAGGTTACAATTGAGTCGGCAGAGGGTACATCAGGAAATAAGTGGAATAGCCAACATACACAAACAAATACGGCATAACGTTTTCACTATGGTAAAATCACGAGTTTGTTTTTACGAATGGTCTTCGAACTTCGCAGTAACTGCCGGAGAGTGTCGAGTTGGCTGACCCACGGTGTATGGAAACAATAAAAATTTATATGCTGATAGAAACTGAAGGTTTCTTTGATGCGATACGGAGCGGGAAGTTTTACCTTGGCCCGGATATGCCGTACATAATTGACACTGATTTCGGTTGGATTGTAGGAGGCGATCTAACAAGCAGCGCAAAACCACAAGTATATCGATGCAAGTTAATTCAAGAATTGACTCCACTGATGCCTTAATAGAGAGATTTTGGGTACTTGAAGACTACGTGGTACCTCCAAACCAGTTGACAGATGAGGAGCAACACTGCGAGTAGCACTTTGTAAAAACAGTCAAGCTGCAGAAAAATGGGCGGATCCAAGTCCGGCTCCCATTTAGGGAAGACCCACGTGTACTGGGACATATATATATATTTTATTTTTATTTTTTTATTTTCCCAAAAGAAGAGTATATTGTCTATTATAGAAAAATAAATCGACTATTGTACAGATTAATATTTAGGACAAGTGGGTGAATTTCAGTTAGCTGTAACCCTAAAATTTTTTTTTTTTTTTATTTTCCCAAAAGAAGAGTACATTGTCTATTATAGAAAAATAAATCGACTATTGTACATATTAATATTTAGGACAAGTGGGTGAATTTTAATTTTACAATCAATTTGTAAAGTCGTGTTGTGACTGCAATTTAACAATACATGTATTTTAACAATAAATACACAATTAAAGATAACACCAATTAACAATGAGTAAGTAATGTAATGAAGTAATATGTTATGTGAGGTCCACTGGTCTCACCCTTTTTAGCCTACGTTGCCGAGTTAGTTCATATAATGGTAATGAATTCACACCATCGTTCGAATGCTGGGAAAGTTTGGTTTGGTATTTTCTGCTTAAATTGATTATTTCCTCATCAACTGTCGCAATTCGTAGGTCTCGATGAAGGTCCGTGTTGGTGATATACCACTGGGCTTTTGTGGTTGTGCGAATAATTTTTGATTGTTGCCTCTGGATTAACTTTATATTTGATTTTTTGGCAACTCCCCATATTTCGGCTCCATATGTCCAAATTGGTTTAAAAATTGTCTTATAGATTAGGAGCTTGTTTTCAAGTGAAATGTTTGTATTTGGTTTAAGCAGCCAGTGCAGTTGTCTTACTTTCATTTTGATTTGATCACGCTTTTTTTGTATATGGTGTTTCCAGTTTAGTTTATTGTCAATATATAATCCTAAGTACTTGGCTTCTTTTTGAATGGTTACGTCGTCTCCGTCAATATTTATATGGATTGGTGTGAATCTAGTCTTAGTAGTGTATATAACTTGCACTGTTTTGTTTTTGTTTATTTTAATATGCCACTTTCTAAGCCAGTCAAGTGTTTTATTAAAGTCTACTTGCAACATGGATGTTACAGTATTTATGTTTTTATGAGCACCTAGGAGTATTGTGTCATCGGCGAAAGTTGCAATCATCGACGAATTGTGAGTGAGATATGGTATGTCTGCTGTGTATAGGGTAAATAATAAAGGTCTAGCACACTTCCCTGTGGAACTCCTGAATTTATTTCTCTAAGGGTTGAGTATTCGTCTGAGTATTTAACTAAGAAGTATCTACCTGTGATATATGATGTTAATAGATGTGCTATGTTTTGAGGGAATATATTGTTAAGTTTCCATTTGAGACCTTTATACCAAACCTTGTCAAAAGCTTTTTCCACGTCCAAGAAGAGTCCAATACAAAATTTATTATCCTCAATGTCATTTAGAATTTTGTGCGTAACTCTATGCACTTGTTGTATCGTTGAGTGACTTTTTCGGAAGCCAAATTGATGATTTGGAATGATGTGCCCGCGTTCTAGTAGTGGCAATAGTCTACTTCTTAATATCTCTTCGAAGATTTTTGAGATTACAGGGAGTAGACTGATTGGTCTATAAGACTCTGCTTTTGATGCGTCTTTGCCTGGTTTCGGAATGGTAATAATTTCAGGTACTTTCCAGACTCTCGGAAAATAGTTTAGTCTGAACATAGCGTTAAAGATGTTTCTTAGATATTCTATAGCTTTTACAGGTAGTTCTCTCAGGAGTTTCCCATTTATTTTTTCATATCCAGGGGACTTTTTTTCCTTTATGTCATTATTAATGCATTTTCTTATTTCTCCTATGGTGGTCTTTTCATGTTTTATATGTGCTGAAAATCTGTTAATATCTGTGTTCAGCTGTAGATCATCTGAGTTGGTGACGACTTCTGAAAAAACCCTTTCGAAATAGTCCGCTAATACTTTAGCTTTGTCCAAGTTCGTCTTTGCCCATAACCCGTTTTCCATTTTTAGAGGAGCCTGATGATTACTTTTATTTGTCCATCCTTTAGTAGCTTTCCATAAAGAGTAGTCCGTTTGACTCGTGGGTGTTAAGCTCTTGAGATATGATGTTAATTGTTTGTTTTTTTATACCTGAATCATTTTTTTAACCTCTTTAGTTGCCTTGTTGTACTGTCTTTTGGACATATATATGAGATAGCAAAAAGGCGATTATTGGCACTTGAACGCAAGCTCGATCGCGACAATCAGCTAAAGGCTGGTTACACGGACTTCATGAACGAATACATTGCACTTAAGCACATGTCGATAGTGAACGAAATAGATTTGAGCAAGCCCCACTTTTATATTCCACATCAATGCGTTTTGCCATCGCAGAATCTTACAACGAAGCTGAGAGTAGTGTTTTGACGCGCCGGCGAAAAGCACGTCACACAGATCACTGAACGACATCCTAATGGTTGGTCCGACGATTCAGCAAACATTGACAACAACAATTTTGTCGTATCGGTTACACCAATTCGTAATGACGGATGACATCACGAAAATGTATCGGCAGTTCTTAGTTGATGAGCAAGACAGGAACTTCCAACTTATTCTTTGGCGACCAAATGCCAAAGACAGGATTCAAACATATCAGATGAACACCATGACGTACGGACTTCCATCAGCACCTTTTCTCGCTATTCGTAGTTTACAGCATATAGCAGATATGTGGCAGGATCTGATGTTTTGCATCACGAGTTATACATCGACGATGTGCTAACCGGTGCGGATCGTCTCGAAAATTGAGGATCAAAATGTCCGAAATTATTGCACTACTTTCTGAAGCAGGCCTACGACCAGCAAAGCTCACTAGTAATTCAGCAGAGATCGTTACATTAATCAAACGAGGAGATGTTCTTCACCCCAGACGAGGACTTGATGAGGACATCTCTTGGCATGGCATGGCAACCAAAAGCCGACTATATCATTTTTCGCCCCGATTTCAGCTATACGACATCAATAAGCAGGCGCACGACCTTGTCTAAAATCGCACAATTGTTAGATCCATTAGGACTTGTTAGTCCAATCATCATTAAATGCAAAATGTTCATCCAAGATCTGAGTATAAAGGGACTCAACTGGGATGATCCTATTGCAGGTAAATCGCTCAGCACATGTCAAGAACTCGAGAGGGATTTGCAGAAGACGTCAAAACTACAAATTCCACGCTTCGTCAACACTTTCACCAACTACGAGTTTGAAATTCATGGATTTGCCGATGCTTCGGAACGAGGATACGGGTGCTGTATATATGTTCGAGAAAACAAAGATACGGGAGTGAAGGTAAGCCTTTTGATATCCAAGTCAAAGGTTGTTCCAATTAAGGCGCAATCCTTGCCTCGGCATGAACTTTGCGCAGCACTCTTGTTTTGCCGAACGTGGCGTATGTTCGCACACAAGGTTGAACCCTACACGCGTCATGTCACGCTCTGGACAGACTCCAGGATTGTACTTCAATGGTTAAAAATGCACTCTTCACAGTTATAATGTTTCGTTGCGAATCGAGTATCGGAAATTCATACCAGTTCCAGAAGCATAACCTGGCGACATGTACCATCGGCCAAAAATCCATTGGACATTGTGTCAGAGGGTGTAGCTAATTAGATCTGTCTGGAAATGTGTGGTTCACTGGACCAGAGTGAGTCACAAACAGAAAAAGCGCCATATGCAAAGCTTCATCACACATTCGCATTTTATGAATCTTATCATACTTAAACCGATGCGTCAATGGAACTCAGGCAAATCGTAACCTCAGGCTATCAGACGTCTTACACATCCCAACAAGCGAACTCGACCGAACACTGTGGAAGATCGTCGAACATTTGCAACGCACAGAGTTTTAGCAAGGAATTGTCGCAATACGAAAGAACCGATCACTAAAGAACAGCATACAGTGTCCATACCCATTCATGCAAGAAATGAAACAAGGTCCTAATTCGTTCTTACGGGAACGGTTTTGGGTCGTTCACGCACGGGAAATAGTGAGAAGAGCTGTTAACGATTGCATTCACTGTTTCCACAATAGGCCTAGACTCGAAAGGCAAATAATGGGACAGTTGCCAGCAAACCGTTTCCGAAAACAACGCCCGTTTCTAGTCACAGGTGTTGATTCCTGGGGCCCGTTTTTCACATCGCATAGTCTGAGAACAAAGGGTCCATACAAGACGTACGCAGCGATTTTTATATGCTTCTCGTCGAAGGCAATTCATCTAGAAAATTGTCTACTAAGCATTTCTCCTTTGTTTTGAAGGTTTGGGTCTCAGCGTGGTTTACCACAAACCGTATATTGTAATAACGTGACAAACTTCGTTGCCGCAGCGGTAAAACTGGCAGACTGGAAGAGTCGACTGTTGCATCCGGACGAGATCGACTTGGTCCAGTCATATATCGCGTGTAAAGGGTTCGAGTTTAGGTTTTTCCCCACACGAGCGCCACACTTCGAAGGTCATTGGGAAGCAGCTGTGAAATGGGCAAAGAACCTCAGTGTCAAGAATATGGCCGAAGCACATCCCACTTACGAGTGGCCACACTGCGCTTACGGAAGGCGAAACAGTGCTAAATTCAAGGCCTATCGCACCACAGTCTGATGACCCCAACGACGGGGAGGCAATAACCCCAGCGCAATTCTTGATAGTTGCATCTCTCATAGCGGCTCTGGAAGCCCAAGTCAGTGATGATGACCTCAATGCAGTACGCCATTGTGACCGTTGGTAGCGTATCACAAGGCTAAAACAGCATTTACAACAACGTACCAAGTGGGCGAAAGAAGCACCAAATGTGAAAGTAGGGCAACTGGTCATCGTACACGATGACAACGCACCGCCTCAAACTTGGTTGTTGGCACGGATCATAACAGCCATACCCGGTCAAGATGGAAAGGTACGCGTGGTGGACCTGAAAACACAGACGGGCACCATCCGACGTCCGGTCCACAAAATTGCCCGAGTTCCGAACACTTAGTTTAGTTTAAATATAATGCTTTCAACAGGGGCAGGATGTTGGAGCAGGACAGAGCGCAGCCTAGTAACGACGTTCGCAAAACTTACACTCCCCCTCTCTTAATCAACATTAGCTTAATTCCAAAATAAATTGTTAAACTTATTAAAAACAATCGTTGGTTGTGATTAGTAAAAAAAGTCAAACTGATTATTTCGTAGTGCGACAAACGCATAAGAACGCGACGCCAAGTCACCACCCTGCGACACATTCCTAAGGGACACCCGTTGGATGAGTCAGTACTTTTAAAATTGTAATAGAAAATATTTTGAAATGTTCCTCGCGCCAAATTTAACAACATACGCGACAACTCCTGTGTGCAATAATTCAATGGTATTCTGTGACTGTCACTTTTCAATGTTTATTTGTTACATAAACAATGATTTTTTTTACCTGTTTTCATCATTTATCTATAAATATTTTTGAGAACATAAAAAGTGTTCTTATATTATAAAATCCCGTTTTTCTGCTAATTCTGCTTCTTTCTCTTTTCAACTTCGCATTCACATTCCGTTTTATGCTTTTGGCAAAATGCCATCTTGAAACAAGTTTTGAATTAACTTTTACTTTAATTACAAAAAAAATACGCGATTAATTACCATTTTAAACATAACAACGTTGTTATTAATTTTATTATAAAACGACTATGCATTTCTATGCTCGATTGGGTTTGCCTACTAAAGACGGATTACTAAACGGTTCGTAAAATGTAAATAAACAAATTATTTGTTCAAAAAAAATTTTTTTTTTTTACATTGACATAGTAGGTACTCAATGACCACACACTGATCTCACATGGGGCAGGCCCAAATGGCATCAAAATTCACCCAGTCACATAGACTGGGCTCAGCTGGTGTTAATTGCTAAGTTCTTTGGTGAACATGCGATACCAAAGCTAATGTCTAAGTACTAAATATTTGGCTACAGATAAAAACATCATCAGCCTCTAATAATCATGCAATATTAAACTAAATCTAAGACTTAATTTAGAATTCAATACCTAAAATGATATAGACAATTCAAACAAAAATTTAGAAGTTTTGAAATAAGTTATGCATTAATTCAATTAAGCCAATAATGTAGAGGTGGAAATTTCAGAGTTTAGAACATCACGGCGAAGCAAAGTCTCAACGAAAAGAATAATGTCAGAACTGAAAGAAAAACGTCTAAGATAAAATGAAGAAAGACTTTAGCTTAGCCCTCTAATACTTTGAAAGTGTATTGTTAGTTTTTTGGAGCATTGGAAGAAGCAGAAGATGAAGCTGAAGCATTGACTGGTAAGGTTACCTGCAAAAGCCTAGTTTTTTTCCTAGGAATAAACTCATGGACCACCATATGTGCAGGCCAGAAATTAGCGCCACAAATGACAGAAAATACTTCCATAGCAACTGAAAGCTTGAAAGATGAGCCTTCTCTAGGGCTAGAAAAATTAAACATGAATATTAATATTCGAAAGGTTGCATGCTTTTGATGATATATAGCGTGCCACGTCGTCACAGGTTGTCTCCTTATCCAACCTGGAGAAATTTATGCAGATTACTTTGAAAAAGCATAATCTATCCATTCGTATCATTGGTTTTATTTAAAAAGGTGTTCCTATGGGTGATAATAACCAGTTATCCCAACAAAACTGTGGAGGTTTTAAATCGTACCGAAAGAGTTTTCTGTGACACCTAAAATCGGTGTTTGGGCGGAATTGAGGAGAAAGTGTTTTCTGTGACACCTCTGTTTATGCTGCAATGCAACAGGGGAGCATAAACTAAAACCCCTTATTATAAGCCCACGTTCGTTTAGAGGAAAAAGCTTGCTTGTAGATTACACTCATAACAAAAACCTTGGATGACAGATATGTTGCTTAAAAATTTATCTCCTACCTTTAAGCTTGACGTTGAATCTTATCTGGAAAAAAAACTTACGGAAGAAAGCGTTTTTTTTATTAGACAATGCATCGAGCCATTCACCTCAACTAGTAAATAAAAAAAATGTTTATGTTATGTTTTTTCCTCCAAATTGTACGGCGGTGTTGTTACAACCGATGGCTCAAAATGTGATTCGTATATTTAAAATAAGGTATCGCAAAAGTTTTCTTTTCCATATTTTATTTATCATGGAAAGTGACGTGATGGAGTGCTTAAAAAAGTTCACTCTTAAAGACTCCACATTGGTAGCTGCTACGGAATTCCGTAAACGAAAATGTTGGAATAAACTTCTATGCAATAATAAGTGGCAATCTAAAGATTACTTACCGCAAAGAGACTTACGAGAAAATTATGTTTATTTGGTCGATTTATTGGTCGATATAGCCCCAGTTGTATATGTCAAGAGAGAATTGAATGATTAGGTAGACGATGATGTTGAGACTAATTATGAAAGCGCAGAAGAAGACAATGAACATGAAGTGGAAAGCGAAAATGTTGAAGAACAGAAAGTAACACATTCAGAGGCGCTATTATCGTTAACAAATATATAAAGTATGCTGAACAAAATAATATCTACGCAGTAGACATCACAAAATTGCAAAAATTTAGAGAAGTTGTTCTTGACACAAAAACAATGCAATTAAACAAGTAGCACTTGACAAGTACATTTTAAAACAATAAGAAACAGTTTACTTTTGTATACAATTATTTTCCTCTTTATATGTTAAAAATGAGTTTTTCTTTTAGTATATCGTATATAACATATGTAGTAATATAAGTTGTATTAGTTATTAGTTAGTTCGTAAGTTTAGTTTAGTTTATGGTTAGTTTAATATGAATGTCAAATGTGTGAATGCCCAAAAGGCGAAAGAAATAAAGGCAGTCTGCGTCGTGCTGTGAAAGAAAGCAGACGTGTGTATTAATTGGCTTACAATATTCAGAAGTGGGATACGAAAGAAAAAAAAAATTTTTTTCTGTCTTTCTAAAAAAAATACAAACGAAATGCCGAATAAAGAACTAATCGAAAAGACAAATGAGACGACAAAGGAGAAGACAATTGAAAGTTCGCATGAAATGCAAAATGAAGAGGCAAACAAAAATGAAATGAAGGAGAAGCAGTTGCGAAACACAAATGAGAAGGCAAACTAAGTGCGTGACCAAAGTGATGTGAGAAAAGAGAAGCAGAAAAATGATAAGACAAACATGAAGCGCGACCAAAATGGTGCGACAAAAGAAAGACAGCAAATGATAAAGGAAAAGCCAAATGAAATGACAAACGGTAAATCGGTAAATCGAACGAACGAATGAAGAACTGTGGCGGCAACAAGCCACAGCAACGGAGCTTGAACTCATGAAAAAAAAAACTGTTGTTATTGCGTCTTGAGAGAGACTTGATAGAGAGAGAGAATAAACTGTTGAAAGCAACCGGTGAATCGGCGACGCAGCCGTTATGTGATCGTGATGAAATTCCTTTGTGCGATCTAAAAGAAATGATCCCGTGGTACGACGGGGAGACGTCTGTTGTTGGTTGGTTGTTGCTGCGTTAACGAGAGCGCACAATATTAGTGAGAACAAGGTTCGGGCAATAATTTTCGGAAAAACAAAGAGAAGGGAAGCTATTGACTTTGTTTTGTCTGAAATGCAAAAAGTGTTCGAAATGAAGGAAAGCAAAATTTTATTGCCCCAAAGATTTGAGGCGCGCAAGTGGTGTGTTGGTGAATCGTTTTCGCAGTATTTTAACGACAAGGTGGTCCTGGCCAATGGTATGGAGACCTCAGAAAGCGAGGTGATCCATTAATCGATGTACGAGGGGAGACGACAAGTTTGTGGCTCCAGAAATTTTCGTAGTAGAAAATGAGGGGACAAATGAAAACATAAGCGAAAATACAAACGAAATGCCGAATGAAGATCCAAACGAACCGACAAATGAGACGACAAATGAAAAGACAAATTGAAAGTACAAATGAAATGCAGAATGAAGACGACAAAAGAGAAGCAGACAAATGATAAGACAAACGTAAAGCGTGACCAAAGGGGTACGACAGAAGAAAGACAGCAAATGGCAGAAAATTAGTATTGTCTAAGAAGTAGGAAAAACTAAAAGGAGGATCAGGCGATCCTCAATGCCAGGACGGCCGAATTGTAGTAATATAAGTTGTATTAGTTAACATAGCTTAAGAAAGTTCTGTGAATGTCAAATGTGTGAATGCCCAAAAGGCGAAAGAAATAAAGTCAGTCTGCGTCGTGCTGTGAAAGGAAGCAGACGTGTGTATTAATTGGCCTACAATATTCAGAAGTGGGATACGAAAGAAAAGATTTTTTTTTCTCTCTTTCTAAAAAAATACAAACGAAATGCCGAATAAAGAACTAATCGAAAAGACAAATGAGACGACAAAGGAGAAGACAATTGAAAGTTCGAATGAAATGCAAAATGAAGAGGAAAACAAAAATGAAATGAAGGAGAAGCAGTTGCGAAACACAAATGAGAAGGCAAACTAAGTGCGTGACCAAAGTGATGTGAGAAAAGAGAAGCAGAAAAATGATAAGACAAACATGAAGCGCGACCAAAATGGTGCGACAAAAGAAAGACAGCAAATGATAAGGGAAAAGCCAAATGAAATGACAAACGGTAAATCGAATGAACGAACGAATGAAGAACTGTGGCGGCAACAAGCCACAGCAACGGAGCTTAAACTCATGAAAAAAAAAACTGTTGTTATTGCGTCTTGAAAGAGACTTGATAGAGAGAGAGAATAAACTGTTGAAAGCAACCGGTGAATCGGCGACGCAGCCGTTATGTGATCGTGATGAAATTCCTTTGTGCGATCTAAAAGAAATGATCCCGTGGTACGACGGGGAGACGTCTGTTGTTGGTTGGTTATCACATGTTCCTGCCTTAACGAGAGCGCACAATATTAGTGAGAACAAGGTTCGGTCAATAATTTTCGGAAAAACAAAAGGGAAGGCACAAGCATGGGTGCAGTCAAAGCCGGAATATGCGTGCGGAGCTGTTGACTTTGTTTTGTCTGAAATGCAAAAAGAGTTCGGAATGAAGGAAAGCAAAATTTTATTGCGCCAAAGATTTGAGGCGCGCAAGTGGTGTGTTGGAGAATCGTTTTCGCAGTATTTTAACGACAAGGTGGTACTGGCCAATGGTATGGAGCCTTAAGAAAGCGAGGTGATCCATTAATCGATGTCCGAGGGGAGACGACAAGTTTGTGGCTCCAGAAATTTGCGTAGTAGAAAATGAGGGGACAAATGAAAAGATAAGCGAAAATACAAACGAAATGCCGAATGAAGATCCAAACGAAACGACAAATGAGACGACAAATGAAAAGACAAATTGAAAGTACAAATGAAATGCAGAATGAAGACGACAAAAGAGAAGCAGACAAATGATAAGACAAACGTAAAGCGTGACCAAAGGGGTACGACAGAAGAAATTGTCTAAGAAGTAGGAAAAACTAAAAAGAGGATCAGGTGATCCTCAATGTCAGGACGGCCGAATTGTACTAATATAAGTTGTATTAGTTATTAGTTAGTTCGTAAGTTTAGTTTAGTTTATGTTAAGTTTAATGTGAATGTCAAATGTGTGAATGCCCAAAAGGCGAAAGAAATAAAGGCAGTCTGCGTCGTGCTGTGAAAGAAAGGAGACGTGTGTATTAATTGGCCTACACATATATAAATCAAATGTAAAAAAAAATACTTTTAATGACATAAAAACCTATATCTAGTTAGTTTTATTCATTTTTAGGAAGGTCTGAGTAGACCGGAAAATACGATAGGACTTTTGTATTTGCCATCCATATTACAATAAAAGAAAATCTTTGCAATGTTTAACATTTGCACACCTCAAAAAGCAGTACATTATGCTAAGTTTTCTTTTTCTTTTTGTTAGGTTAAGAAATAAAAATAATAATAAAAAAGGACTTCAAAAAACAACTTTGTTTAACACGAATACATTTGAAGTGGCATGAGCCGTTCGTCGGGACTCCGAAAATATGATGAGAATGTGTGTAGTGGGCCAAGACCACCTGTACCCGGAGAAGAAAGTCGCTTTAAAAAGGTAACACCACCTTAAATAACATCTGGAAGTTAATGTATTAATTAATATTAATTAATATTGGTAATTTATAAACGTAGATGACTGAAGGGGTGGAAGCATCGAAGAATTCACCACCATCATATCTTAATTGGGCTCGAACGCTCAACCATCTCCTGGAAGACCGCGATGGAGTAGAATTGTTTAAGAAATATGTCGAAGAAGAGGCTTCAGCTTATCAAGACCATTTAAATTTTTACTTTGCCTGTGAAGGCCTAAAACAACAGACCGACGCGGAAAAAGTAAGACAAATAATTGGTGCGATATACAGGTAACTATAAAATAAATAATTTAATGAAATGATTGTATTCGAATAACATTTTCAGATTCCTTCGCAAGAGCAAACTATCGATATCTGAAGATTTGCGAATCAAAATTAAGGCAGGTTTAAAGAATGAAATTCAACTCAGTCCTCATATCTATGATACCATGCAATGTCATGTGGAGGCAACAATACGGGATAACATTTATCCAAGTTTCCTGTGCTCCGAAAAGTATATTTTATACATTCAACATATGTCGGCCACTCAAGACCGGTTAAGTAGTAGTGGTGCCACCGGTTCGGGAAGTGGTGGAAGTAGCAGTGGCGCTAGCTGTAGTAGTAACAATGGCGGTTGCAGTGGTGCCTGGGCACTGCCTATATCTTCGTCCCTAAAATCATCTGCTGGAATTGCTAGCCCATTTCTTAATCTGCAACAGTCATCAAATACCCCTGGTCTATCAGCTGGAACTTGCAGCGCCAGCGTCAGTGTATACGGCCCCTCAACTTCAACTAGCTCCAGTGGTTCTCTCAGTGCCACGGAAACGCTCCCACGCAGCTCCACATTACCAACACTACACGAAGACTCCGAATTATCCCTTGCCAACGATTTTGCGAAACTTCGTGTAGAAGGTGGTCGTGTATCCCCTGATGTGCCAATGCGACTTACTAGAGACCTTCTAATAGCTACTCAAAAGAGAAGGCTAGAAATTCGACCTCCAGGGTGAGTCCACTATAAATTCATTGCCGTAATGAATTCTTATATATAGAGTAATATTGTGGACATGCATGCTTTGGTAAAATTTTAAAAAATTATATAGTTGTTGCCTGATATCGAAATTCAAAATCATACATAATCATTGCATTTATGTTTCTATACGTAATCCCAATAAGCAAAAGTAAGAAATGTACATTTTATATTTTGTAATCGCCCGTATTCCAGTTGGCGTTCTTGTTTTTTAACATTTCAAAAACGTTAAGTTGGCGTTCCCGTTGTCGTTATCGAAGTGGATAATAAATATTCTGTATTCTGTCTCTAGCATTTGAGATGGTGATATTGAAACGAGTGCAGTGAAAATTAAATTAAATATGAAAATTACTACGTTGCGGAAAATCGTAACTTCAGATTCAAAAATGGGACGAAATCCTGAATATGCTAAAAGTTTTCGAACAAATCTGAAGCCACAGCAACAGGAGGAGGCGCATATTAGCAAATTCCACTGGAAGAAGCAAATAGCAAATAAGAGCAATAAATGTTGTAGGATTCGGTGAAGAAATTGAGGAGCTGACTATTGTAAAGAAGAGGCGCCTAATATAACTTGTGAAAGTGGTGAAATATTAAATAAAGCAATTGTTGCCGCAGATGCCAGCAATGGCGAAGTACCCACCGTTTCAACAAGTTAATAATACATCCGCTGAAAAAAGAAAGGATCACATTATTGCGAAAGCTAACTGGTGTAACAAGAAAACGACAATCGCTTAGAGTCCATAAAGGGGTGTTTAAAAGACATTTCTCGTTACCAAAGAAAGAGGTTGGAACATGAAGAGGAATTATTAAAAATTATTACAAAAACTGCTGCGAACTACTTATATGTCTTTTGTGGTAGTTTTCGACTTGTCGTCGTCGTGTCGTAGTATTTCGGGAATATGAATTTAGGAGCGAAGCGAAATTAAAGTGACGACGACAGAGAAAGAACTTTAAGAACGTCAACGCCTATTAGGACCTATTATTATATATCGATACAACAATAACAAAGGCCGAACACTCTTTAACCACCTTACTCTTATATGTGAATACTTAAATCTCAACATACCTTAATTATGAGCTACATATTTTTATAATTTTTAATTATTCTTTTATTTATTTTTCAATTTTTTTATTTTATGTGATTGATGAACACTGCATGGGCATTATCTCCCAACATTTGCTTTAACCTATTATCCAATGTCCTGCATGTGAGTAGAGCTCACGGCTATGTGTACTCCACGAACACAAACACCTCGTATGTTCCCAATTCGCGAGTAGACTCAGAAAAGACCAGTGTAAGTTCTGGTGGTCGAACAGATTCCGATACAGTGTCGCTATCCAGTTGTTCTCGGTAAGTATTTCATAGATAGATTTTTGAAATGAAAACTTCTTTAAGCGCATTGAGTAATTTTTAATAGGGAAATTCATTATCGATTGACGTCATATGATTATTTATTATTATTATTATTTATTATTATTATTTATTAATATTATTGTTTATTATTAATAATAATATTATTATTTATTATTATTATTATTTATTATTATTATTTATTATTATTAATTATTATTATTATTATTTATTATTAATATTTATTATTATTATATATTATTATTATTATTATTTATTATTCGCCCGTATTCCCGTTGGTGTTCATGTTGAAAAACGACTCAAAAACGACAAGTTGGCATTTCCGTTGTCGTTTTGGCCGTCGATCTACGAAATTCGGTATTCTTTAACTTGCGACGAGTAGAAAAACGACTGTGAATATTCGTATTCTGTCGTCAGGATTTGTGGTGGCGATGCTGAAGCGAGTGTAGTGAAAATTAAAATGTATGAAAATAACAACGCCGCAAAATCCTAAATATGATATGGGTTTTCGAAAGGGCATAAAAACCACCACTTCAACAAGTTAATAAAGCCGCTGAAAAAGAAAGGATTACATTATTGACAAAAGCAAACTGAGGTGCAAAAAGAAAACGGCAATCGCTTGGAATCCATTAAGGGGTATTTAGATGACATTTCTCGTTACCAAAGAAAGAGGTAGGAAAGTTAAGAGGAACGCCTTAAAATTTATAGCCATTTTATGTGTTTTATTCAAAATAATGAAATTATTTAGAAAACTACGAAATATAACAACCCAATTCGAGCAGGGCTGCCAACTTTTCATTTTGCTTTTGTGCTGGTTTTCACCTTATGAAAATCTTGTGTCATCGTCGTCTCGTTCTACTTAGGGAATACCGATTTACAAGTAAAACGACAGAAAGGCGACGACGTGAGAAAGACGACTCTTAAAATATGAAGGCCAACGGGAATAGGGCCGATTATTATTATTTATTTTCTATTTTATTCTAAAATTTTATTACTGCTTCCGATCAGGGGACAGACACCCCATTAGGCAGCTGTATACTTAAGATCCCCAAGTATATAGCTACTACTTAATAATAATTATATATAGAATTATTTACACATATAATCTTAAGATTAGGTATATAACTAGTAATAATATTTATATACAGAATTTATATTTTATTTACACGCCTATATCTTAAGATTATGACAGTAGTTGTCTGAAATGCCGTCCTTTTAGCCAATGTATGGAGTGGACAAGTTTCCTAGCCAATCTGATTTCATAATATGTTGTTATATCTACTTGTGTGTAGATTTATTTCTCCTCAACTAGGGCTATGTTGAGAACATGGTGTATATGGCTATTCCTGTATGATGTATCGCCATATCGGCGCGACAACTTGGTTGTAGACCGTTCTGTTGCTCTGCAAGGACAGTCGGCTTCTGCTACCTAATAACCAATGGAGACGACGCAGTCTGCTTCTACAGGTCGCTACTGTGACTTGTATGTGTCGCCGAAATGTGAGTTGTTTATCCAGGATTAGCCCCAGGACGAGACAGCGTCGCCCGCACTTTGACCCTGAAGTATCGATCCTCCAAGTAGGATCGTATCAGAGCAAAGAACGGCGAAGGGAGGGAGGATTTGACTTACTGCAGCAGCCCCTGGTGCCATACGCGTTCAAATTCCTGAGCGACATCTAGGAAGACCGTATTACAGAACTTCTTCCTGTCAAATGACTTTAGTATGTGATCGGTGGTTCTGTGCAGCTGCTCCACGCTACCATGTCCCGCTCGAAATCCGAATTGGTGGTTGGGAATAAGATTTATTTCCTTAGCTATTTCAGCTAATCTGACACCAACCAGTCGTTCCCATACCTTCGATAAGGAAGGCAGGTGACTGATAGGCCGATAGGATTCAAGGTCATCATCCGATTGCCCAAGCTTATGGACCATGGAGACAATTGCTGACTTCCAGGCTGTGGGCTAATGCTGTGTACTAAATATGGCGTTGAAAATAGCCACTATAACAAGTACAGCATTCAGTAGTAGCGCCTTGATGGTGCGATTGCACACAATATCATGACCTGGAGCTTTATTAGGTGTCAGACCTCGAATGACAGCCTTAACTTCATCGGCTGTGAATGGCCTCTCAGGTGGGTCCAACTGTGTGGGCGTGGACAGGAATCGTTCAGTTTCCGCTACCTCTTCTGGCTGTACAAGGTCTCGTGGCTGAAATCGACGTTCTAAATGTGCGGCAAAAGAGTTGGCTTGCTCAGCATCAGAGCGGCACCATCTTCCATTTTCATCTCTTATTGGCAACTGCCTAATAGGATGCCTCGTGCACTTGCGTGGGGCTTTCCATAAGCAGAACTCAGCATCCCTCTGCGTAGATATGTTTTCCAGCATATAATCACATTGCTGTGTCCGCTGGCTATTGAGCGCGGATATAAGCAGCTCTGATGCATGTTTCCAATTTCATTTGTCTCCTGGGTCACGAGAACGTTGGAAAATTTTACGAAGTCTATGCTTCTCTAGAAGAAGGTGTCTCAGTCTTGCATTTAGTTTAAATGACGCATTGAAGTGTAGCGGTGGTCGTTCCGTAGGGCATTTAGCTTCAGCAGCATCATAAATCTTACGGTTGAAGAGCTCGATAGCGTCGTCAAAGTCTTGTCCAGAGCTAAATTCAACTTCAGCATAACAGTTATTGTTTAGTATGGTCCTGAAGATTTCCAAATTTGTGTATTTACTAATGAGGCGCTTAACTTGCGGGAAACATCTGGCAGAGGTTTTAAAAGAGATTATTAAGGGAAGATGATCAGAGCTTAAGTCAGTGCGATGAGACACTTGTATTTGGCAGTGCGGAATGTGTCTGTAAAGGCCGAAATCTAGACATGATGACATGATGCGATTGTGCAGTTGGGTATCTGGTTGGGGTGCCAGTAGCTAAGATGCTAATAGATGCTACAAGAGCCTGATCAACCAGGACACGCCCCCTAGCATTAGAGATTATTATTAGGGATTATTAGGGATCCTAGGGCGGATCCCCACAGTTGATGGTGAGCATTCCAGTCTCAGCATAGTAGAAAATTTCTGTTCATAGAACAAATTAGACTGTTGACTATATTAATGGCCCAGACAGCACGAGGCAGGCAGTAAATCGCACCGATTTCAACGTTGCCCGCGACGGTGGAGACAATCGCTGAGGCAACTTGAAAGCAGTTGGTTCGTTGAGGGGCAGTAACAAAGTGCTGAATGTCTCTTCTGATTAAAATTGCAGCACCTCCTTTTCGACTAAGTGAATCTGGTGAGTTTGCTGCGTAGGATAAGTCGCCGTATAACTTGGGGGATTCAGAGCCAGTCAACCACGTTTCGGACAATAAGAAAATGTGGATATCATGCAGCTGTACGAAACACTCAAGTTCACATTATTCTTATTGGGTGTGGAGTCATCTGGAATGACGCGCAGTGAGCAGTTCCAGAATCTTGGACTGCATACGAGTCATCTGCTCCTGCATTGACACCAAACTTCTGATCGACTCGTTGAGAGAATTGAAGGCCACGAGCAGCGAGCTGAGAACGTCAGCAACGTTATTTAACTGAGTGATAATGTGTGAAGATTGGTTGTGCGCCTGCTGCTGTTGTTTATTATGAGTCGCATTAGATTGGTTGCCTGCAGCCAATTCCGCGTACGTAGGTCCATTAGGTTGCACAATATGATGCTGAGTAGAATGCCTAGACTCTGATTTGCACAGGCGTGGGATAATCTACGGGAGAACGCTTTAATTTAGGAGCTTTACGCTAATTTCTTTTGATGTATTTTAGATACGCAGCGTAGCCTTTATAATTTGCAGGGTGCTCCTGATCGCAGTTAGCACACGTTGCGGGATCCGTTATCGGGCGTATGCAGTCAGCCGATTTGTGTTCATCGCCACAACGTACACAGGTCGGAGTTTGTCTGCAATAGCTGGTAGTGTTGCCAAAGTCTTGGCATCGACGGCACTGCTTCACATCCTGCTTTTTACGAGCCTCCCCAATTTTTACCATTTGGCCAACTAGTTTACTTATGTTTTTAAGCTCAGCTGTATTGCTGCCAGGAGCAATGCTAACAAAGAAGAGACTCAGGTAATCCGGTGGAGCGGTTTATGGGGCAGTGCACATTTGAAGCTTTATGACCCAATTTATGACCATTAAGTTTGTCAAGGTTACTTTGGATCACGCGGTAGGTGTCTCGATCCTTGGCATAGATCCGAGTAACGCCTCCCACCGAATTTCTTGTGTCAATATTAACTGGGTCGACAAAGGTATTGAGCATATTTTGCAAATACTGGAAACTTTTAACTCCATGTAGAGTTATTGGTGGAGGCTCTCTTAGCAGCCTATGCAGAGTCTGAATTTACAACGGTGGCAGAGGATGGTGCAGCGTTTGAAATGGCAGCGGCGGCAGAGGACGCAGCCGCGCCTGTGTTAACTTCGGTGGAACTAGTTTTGTGCCCACGCGCTGTAGATATGTTTGTTAGCGGAGAAGGAGAGTCAACGAAACCGACCGACATATTTTCGGCTTCGGATGTATCATCCGTGTCCTCATTAGTCGCAGAAAGCAGAATACTGAAACGATTGGTAGAGTGTTTCCCATAACTACCAGTTTCAGCCGTCAATATAGCATTGCCTGAGCTGTAGCTCCGTTGATTTGGACGCTTAGCAGAGGATGGAGATAGTGTCTTACTAATTTTTCGCTTTACTCTTTTCGTTTGAAAGCAGCGCACATCAAAATTGTCAGTAACAGCTGAGTAATGTTGCTGTTCAGATATCATTATAGGCGAAGTTGTTGTAGTGGTATTAGTTGTGGATAGGACAGCTGTGGTCGTCTGCACAGAAGTAGTGAGTGTTGCAAAATAAGCATTTGCTGAGTTATAGGTAATAGCTGTTGCAGATAGTGATGGCTTAACAGTGACACCCAGTGCAGGGCTGCAGTTCACAGTGTTATAGCCAGGGATGAAGCAGTCATTGTTAGCCGTGCAGACTTGGACAGTGCTGCCAAAAACGTTCGAGGCTGCCATATTTAGGTAGCTTTTAGAAGGGGAGATAAAGAGCTACTGTGAGACTCAGTGGTATAGCTTTCATCGCACATGTGCTACGCCAGCACAGGCAATATAGCCTCACTTATAAAAATTTATCGAATACCCCTTATGGGCGCAATAAATATATTACAATTAGTTGAACACTAAGAACTTAATTTTGTGCCACTTGTCCATATATGTAAGTTAATTATTTACACAGTTTCACGCTCACGAGTTAAGCGCACGACCTCGCAGTTCAACACGTGACTCGCAAATCTTATTTATTATTATTATTATTTAATTTTATTATTATTTATTAATATTATTATTTATTAATATTTTTATTTATTAATATTGTTATTTATTAATATTATTAATTAAAAATTATTATTTATTATTATTATTTATTAATTTTATTATTTATTAATATTATTATTTATTAATATTATTATTTATTTATATTATTATTTATTTATATTGTTATTTATTAATATTATTATTTATTAATATTGTTATTTATTAATATTATTATTAAATAATAATATTATTTATTAATATTTTATTTAATAATATAAATATTTATCAATATTAATATGTATTAATATTAATACTTATTAATATTATTATTTATTAATGTTATTATTTATTTATATTATTATTTATTAATGTTTTTATTTATTAATATTATTATTTAATAATATTTATTATTATTTATTACTATTATTATTTATTAATATTATTATTTATTATAATTATTATTTATTAATATTATTATTTATTATTATTATTATTTATTATTATTTATTATTATTATCATTTATTATTATTATTATTTATTATTATTATTAAATTATTATTATTAGTATTTATAATTATTTATTATTATTATTCAATATTATTATTTATTATTATTATTAATTATTATTATTATTATTTAATATTATTATTATTAATTAGTATTATTATTATTAATTATTATTATTATTTATTATTATTATTATTTAGTATTATTATTATTATTAATATTTATTTATTTATTAATTATTATTATTATTAATATGTTTTATTTATTATTATTGTAATTAATATTTATTTATTTATTAATTATTATTATTATTAATATGTTTTATTTATTATTATTGTAATTAATATTTATTTATTTATTAATTATTATAATTAGCGAAATACTCATGTTTTTCTTAAGAAATTCTCCCATATGCAGAGTACATTTCGGAAAAATTTTATATATGCATGTATAGATTATTGATCATCTCATAGTTATTATGAATTATCATTATTCTGCCAAGAATTATATAAAACATCATTGACACTGACAATAAAAAAAATAAATGTTTGCACCTATAATTGCCACTAGAACTAAGTTTCGCATTATGTTAGGTGCTTACATGAATTTTCTGGCCTTTTTATTGAGAAAAATTGGTACAATATGTATTATTCAAAATACTTTCCATTATTTCCTTTCGAAACAATGTGTCAACCAAGCCATTCGCATGGATATGAACAAGTGGTAATCAGAAGTCGCTTTTTCTGGTGACCACGCTGGTTGCGGCAGAATTCCCCATTCGAGCTCAAACAACTCCTTCACAACTTTTGCAACGTATGGCCGAGTGTGGTCATGCAAGAGAATGACTTTGCGTCTGTTGCGAGCTATTGCTACCCTTTTTAGCAACAATGCGTTATTCGATTGGATCAACGATCGTTTCATTTGGTATTTTGAAGCTCGTAATACACTACTCCTTGCTGATCTCATCATATACACAGCAAGACCTTATGACCATAAATATTCGGCTTCGGTGTCGATGTGGATGGCTCTCCTGAGTTATCCCATGACTTTTTGCACTTGGGATTATTATAATAAATCCACTTTTTAATTGCCGGTCACAATAGGCCACTGATAACTCAATTCATATCGTAGCCATTTTCCCTCTTTAGGGATTTTTCCACCGCATGTAAACGTCTGGAAACAGTTGATTTATTAATTGCTAAGGTGTTTGTTTATTGAGAGATTGAGCCAGGTCTCCGTCATTAACTTCGAACTTATTTTTGCCGTTTTTTTTAATTGACATCAAAAGCACAACGTTTAAATCTTTGTAACCAAAACTGACAATTGGAATATGATAATACCAGCAATAAATATCGAAACGCATTTAGAGCATTCCACTAATAGCCTATTTACAGTGGGCTAGGATTCGAATCGCTGGTGATTCGACGGTGATTCTTATCACTTTCTATAACAACCACAAGGAAAAGTGACGTCATTCAGGGGTTATTGTTGTAGAATGTGAAACAGGGCTGCCAATTAAAGACAGTGTTGCAAAGTTTTTGGTCGGAAATTGATAGTCTCAACAGTCTTCTTCTTGTTTTTTGTGCGCCAAAACAATACACAGCTGGTAATGGCACAAAACAAAAGTAATTAAGTCCGAAAACACGTTTGTACACATTATAAATGATTCTAATATATATATTTTTTCCACAAATCGTAATTTTTCAATTTTTTCACATCTCACAATTTGTCAACGTGCGTATAACCAAGACAATGAACAGCTGATCATGATTTGGAATCGGCAGTGTGAACAGCAAGATTCGATTCAGACTAGTAGCAAAGAAGTTGTTTTAGTGTTGAGGAATTTCAAAACATTCGAATTAATCGAAAACCAGAATTCATGCAAGCTCCTAATATATGAACAAAAAGGTGGTAAAATTAGCAGTGCTTAAGAAGTTGGATGTTTTCTAGTCTGCGAAATGGAGATGGTTAATTAAGATGTTATAATAGACAAATTAAAGCCAAGCAAAACTTTGCGGAGATATTGAGGTTTGTTGCTTTGCATTTTCAGAGATGGACGGCCTTATATTCAATGCAGACATAGCACAACGGAAAGTAAAGCAATACGGCAGAGTGCAATGGCAAATAAGGAAACAAACTGTTTTCAGGTTTGACCACAAGAGCATTAATGCCATTATCATTTACACTCTCCGTATGATTGTCATTTCAGGTTATACCCCGCACTCAGCGATTACATTCAAATGAACATCGTCCACTTAGAGAAGCTGAACTAGTTGCTTTGCTTATACCGAAACTAGAGGAAGTGAAACGGAAACGGGATTTAGAAGAATGCGCATATTTGGAGGTTTGTTTTAACTTATAATGGATACTTACAGCTTTTTACGTGACCTTTTATTGGGTTTAGTACACTTCGGATGAAGTTGTATCTACGAATGAAAGGCTTGCCAGCGATCGTGCATTCGCTGAAGCGATTCGAGAAAAATTCGCCCTTGATGAGGATAACGATCAAGACATACTAGATCAGCATGTCTCCCGAGTGTGGAAAGATCAAACTCCGCACTTTTCTCCTGGAACTATGACTCCACGTCCACCTTTACCTTCGAGGCGACGCACTGGAACTCAGGACTCTGGAATGGCCAGCGATGGTGCTATGAGTTTGAGTAAGTATAAAGCTTAACAATAAAATTGAATGTAAAATTAATGCTATAATAATTCAGGTGCACATTCGATGAAACATTCAAAGTCAATGCCTGATCACAGTTCCTCTACAAGGAAGCTAACAAACAAATGGCCTTCCATGAATACAGACAGTGGAATAAGTCTGTTCTCAACCGAAACGCTTCAGAAGTACAAAGACAGGTCTGTGTAATTTCTGTGAAGGCGAAAGGCAAATCAGTATGTTATTTTTTTCTTTTTCTTTAAGTAGCTCGCGTTCTGGCTTAAATTCCACTTCTAAAGTGGAAGAAGCAAAAAGAAGACTGGAAGATGAGCCTCGCCGATCTCGTCGATATGCACAACAGCAGTCAGCACATATTCTGTCAACACAACAACTACCATTGTCGACAGGCAGTAACATTAGCGGTAGTAGTAGCATATATCAGCAAGCAGTCCCGCCTCCATTACCTGCGAAACCTCAAGACTCGACAACTGTAGTATTTTCGTTTTGTGACGAAGAGTATCCATATAGAACTAAAATTCCTGGAACGCAACCAACGCTTCGACAATTTAAGGACTATTTGCCAAAAAAAGGGAACTTTAGGTTTGAAATATTGCATTATCAAAACAACAATAGACTAATCTTTTTATTTTAGGTTTTTCTTTAAGACACATTGTGAAGATCCAGACAGTCCAGTGATCCAGGAAGAAATTGTTAACGACACCGATATTCTTCCATTATTTGAAGGCAAAGTGATGGGCCTTGTCAAGCCCTTTGATTAGAATTAAGTTTCATTCGGTCTTTATATTTATAACAGGTTTTTATAATTATAACAATAAGATGAAGAAATAGAACATAAATTGAATTACTAAACAAAGTTACTTCCAAGTGTAAACAAAATAAAACTGTAATTATCCAAAAAAAAATAATAATAAAAAATTAAATTAAAAAGAAAATTTTTCATAGAGACTTAATAACTTCGTCCTGTTTGGAGGTAGCTTTTATCTTCATAAACGAAATAAGCAAATACATGCTTGTATTTAGTGAGAACGTAAGCATGGAACATTTTTGTAAAAAATTGTATTTTTTTAATTTTATACCAATGATACCAGACAATGAAACCTTGACTGCTCTCTCTGATAAATTCTGTTATCAGATTCCTTTTAACGATATCAAGACAGTGGAATAACGAAGAAATGCTCGAACGGTTAGTACGATGGTTGCATATCATAAGTTTTCCATGACCGAACAGATGAACTAACGGTTAATTAATGGAAATATCCACATGCCTTGTTCGATTTGTATTGATCTGAAATTTATTTGAAAATTGTTAATGAGAATTAACTGCAACACTATACAATGCATTTTTATAACACTACTTATATATGTTTTTATCATTGTATTTAAAGATTTCTATACAGATGAACTTAAAGGTTTAATTACATTGCACATCACACTAACACATTGATAACTATTAACAACATAAGTGCATAGCTTACAGGGTTGAATTTTTATAAATAAATGAAGAAATTTTTTTAAAGAAAATGAGAAAATAGAAACCGTAAAAAAGATAATTGTTTTGGCGAATAAAAAATGTAAAAAGTCTTCTATGTAAATAAAAATGCTTTCCTGTGTGTAAGTTAACACGCGCAGCCCAAGTTAGCGGATATAACCTATAATCCGCTGACTATAGGCCTGCCAAGCGCACGAGGCGTAACGTTGCGATTCATACAACCAACGCCAACGTGACCAGCAACCGAACTGTACGAGGCGTAACGTGCTAATCGGGCGAGTAACTGGACAACGAACTAACGTGCTGTGCGCCAATTGGCTGACCGATAAGCAAAATAAGCTAGCCTTAAGGTTTCATTTCATTGTATTTAGACTTTAAGAATTATAATAAAGTCATGGCTTGAAACTAACGGACCTAAATTCATTAACTGGCGCCCGAGCAGGGACCCGCTTAAAAATTCTGAAAGTTAAAAAAATAGTGAGAAAACGGGTTTTGAAAAATTAAAAAGCTAAACTAAAAATAAATAAGTGAATTAAAAATTTATCTGTTGTAAAGAATATCATAAAACTCAAACCAAATGAACTAAGCAAGAGTTTTAATGTGGAAATCCAGTAAAGTAACCGCTAAACAAGTGTATCAAGGAAGTTTTACAAGAACTTGAAATAAATAATAACATTTAAACTTGTAACAAAGTAAAAAAATCTTTAAAAAATCAAAACCTTACAAGTGCAAGCAAGCTCTCCAGGAAACAAAAACTTCACTAAATGCTTTGCGAGTTGGTTGTACTGTGGGTCTCCTTCTTCATTTTATTCTATTTCATGACTGTTCGTAAAAAAAAAAGAAAATTTTATTAAATTTGGTACTATTCCGAAACAATTAGTAGAGTTAACTGGAGCCATTAACCTAATAGTAGGGCCACGAAAGGGGCTAGAGGGTCGTTTAGGTAATATCGAACTAGTCCAAGCTGTGAGGCTGATCTACATGGTCCATGGATCTCCAAGAAATTAGCCATTTGCCGCACTGTGTAAACGAATTGCTGCCCTTTGAAGGGGATCCGACGCAATACGTATTGTGATTTCATACTGTGGAAAATATCCTAAGGGATTATTCCATAATTAAGAGCAAGCCTTTATACAAGAGAATTCTGCAAGATATTAGGCATAAAATCCGAGGAGCAGTAAATACTGCTTTGATATCTTACAATCTCTTTGACCAGGCTTAGGGGAAAATTAAGAAATGCCTATCTCTCTATTCTGCGAATAAGCGTGACATTCGGACCTTAGAGGACCAATTAGACCGGCTGACTCAGGGGCGCCGTGTGAACCACGTAGGGATCTTGATAAGGTGGAAAAAATGGATGTGGACCGAAGTTTGCCGACCAAACAAGTCAACCATATAAACCGGCCTGGCCAGAATTTTAAAAAAAGGGCCATACTCAGATGGACACTAACGCTATAAGCCACCATCTGATGGACACCAACGCCGTAAGCAATAACGGTTGTATACTCCATAAGGGGAAGGTACCCTGCAAGGGGAGAAGGAGGCCATCGAACTCGTCACAATGGAGGACTCGCTTTCGGAAAACTAAGACTTTATCGACGAAGCCTCTCCAGCGTTCCATACCTAGAATACGTTTCAAGAGATGCCAAGGCGCTAATAAGAACTTTGTAGAACCAGGCGTTGAAAATAATCCGATTTTGTTAATCAGACCCCCCATAGTACATTTTAAAACTTAAAAAGTACGACCACCACCCGTAGCAACCGCCTTTAGTCGAGACTCCTATTCCTAAGTACCCATGCGGAATTCTTCATGTTGATATTTTCACCATAGGCGGTAAAAAATACCTTAGCTCTTTAAACTGATTTTCGATGTTTGCTAAACTTTTCCGTATAGAAAACAAGTCACCACCGTACTTAAAATATAAAATATAAAATGCTTATTCCAGATAATTAAAGGGGTTTCATTAGTCCAACTGATAATTTTTTTTCCATTCCTTATACAAGTTAAGTCCCTTCTCTGATAAGCCTCTGCTATTGAGTATCTACTACTCCCATTACACTCAAAACATTCTTTGTCTTTCCCACAATAATTGATGACGCGTGACTGCACTCTTTCCGTTCCTAGCGGTAACGCGAGACCCAAACGAAGACGATTCTTCGTTGTCAAAATTTGCACGTTTAAGTGCAACGTGACTAAAGGCGCTGAACGCGCCAACGCTTTGGTCAAAGAGCCGTTTCGAGGTCCATTGTTCGGTTATAATAATTTTGTTCACAGCAGACTCATGTAAAGTGCGCAAGCACAACTTACAAAAGAATAAATATCTTTTATAGTATAAACAATTTATTTGTTTAATTGGCGCCTGAGCAGGGACCGCGAAACAACCGTCAAGTAAAATTGCGGCCTTATAATAAAATTAAAAATCCTTAAAGTCGCTTCCTAGTACTTGTGATTTTTATTGCAAGAAAAAGGACGGACTGAACTGCCCAGCCATTTAAGCAAAACATCTCCAAAAAAAAAAGGAAAAGAAAAAAAAATTGATTTTTAAATTTTAAACTAGTGACAAAAAAGATATTTAAAAAATAAAACAAAAATAACTAAATAACCAAAAGGAAAAGTGAAAAAATAAAATAAAATAAAAAGCAAACATAAAAACTAAGAAACAATAAAATCTAAATTTGTGAAACTAGTAACCATAAGTGAAAAAAATGGAAAAAATATCATTTAAAAAAAAAAAATTAACTAAATAACCAAAGGAAAAAGAGAATAGACGAAAGAAAAAATCTAAAATCAAAATTTATGAAAAAATAAAAAATAAAAACCTAAATTTGCAAAATTTAAAATCAACCGACTATCTACGCGTACGGTCACTATCATCTAAAGCTCCGCTGCATTGCAAATACAAACCGCTCTCTGTCGCGAGTTCACTCTAAACTCTCATTCAATTTTTCAATCGTAAAACCACTTCAGGAAGTGGAGTCATGCAAAAAGCTACGAAATGGACCACTACTCGTTAAAACCAAAGACCTAGCCCAAACAACAAAATTAATGAATACGAAGCTATTTACCGCTGAAATAGCAGTTACCGTTACCGAGCACCGTTCACTAAACTACAGCAAGGGGTGAGTTAGTCAAACGACTTAAGAGAGGTGTCAGTAGAATAAATCAAATGCAAATTGGAGAGCCAAAACGTCTGCGAAGTACGAAAAATAATGAAGAAAACAGATGGCAACTTAAGAGAGACGAGCTTGCTTATTCTAACATTTTCTTCCGTCACACTGCCAGAGTACATCACGATTGGCTACGAAAAAACGACCAATCGACCATACATTCCCACACCGATGCGGTGCAACAACTGCTTGCGGTTTGGACACACGTACAAATTGTGCCAAAGTGAAAAAGCCTGAATAAATGTGGAAAGAAAGGACACGTAAACAGAGACGTCAATGAAGTGTGCAAAAACGAACCCGAATGCATTAACTGCAACATAAACAAAATCGCAAACAAGAACCACGCATCCATCGACAAAAAATACCCAGTCTATATCAAACAGCAGGAAATAATCGCAATAAAAATAAATCACAAGGTTGATAACAAAGCGGCCTACGACATATATAACCGCACACACCCAATCAACCAGCAAAGTTGATGCATAATCAACACTAAAACAGCCAAAACCAATAAACGACGAGAACCCACAACTAACACCTACCATTAACACAGCCACAAAGAAATGAAATCTAATATCCTATGAAGACATTAGCGACCTCATCACCGACTCTAAGCCAACCACATCTGTATCAGTTAAACTAAGTAACAAATCTAACCACCAATCTAAAATGAAAATACTGCCGCGCAATACACCGAAACGAACTCTTAGACAATTAAGCTCCAACACTAAACAAGTTAAACTCAACTCTTAGGCTGTCATAAAAGACTACGACAGTTCTGATGTCATGAAATAATAACATAACAACAACCAAAACAATTTGCCTCCACCTGTCTGACGGTGCGCCGCACCCTTCAGGGATCTTTGCGATAGATTGGGATTCTATATCCCCGACACAATGTCAGTCACCCGAAGGCAACCCCCTCCTCTCCCATAACCCATCGTTCACTGTAGTAAACCTTAAATAAACCATTTCCCCTACCAAACTAAACTTTAAATTCACTCCACTATAATGTCTCTTAAAATTATCCAATGGAACATCAAAGATTATACAAACAACTACAGCGAACTTTTAATCATAATGAAACAAAAATCTCCACAAATAATAACACTTCAAGAAACACATATATTCAATAACATCCCCATACCCATCAACTACAATCTAATTACTAATGTAGCAACCAACAGGTTTGGCGAGTCGTCATTTTGATACATAAATCAATCCAACATAATGAAATTACCATTAACAACAGTTTCGAAACATTAGCTTTAGAAATCCAATCAAAAAAAATAGTGGTTTTCTCAGCATACATTCAGCCCTCCAAAAATTTTTCTCTAATGGAAATAGAAAATTTATTCAAAACACACCACTCCAACACCCCTTCTATCATTTTGGTTGACTTCAACAGCTGGCACTCCACCTGGGGCTAACCACAAGATAACAAAAAAGGAAAAATTTTAGGAAAATATATTTAACGATCCAAACTAATCATTCTCAACGATAAGTCCCCAACCCACTATACAACCCATAATACCTTCCCCCACATAGACTTATCCCTCTGCTCACCTCAACCGTACCCAAACACAAAATGGGAAATGTTTGACGACCTTTACGGGAGTGATCATTTCCCAATTTTAATAACAGTTTTCCTCTATCCGCCTCCATAAAACTTTAGCCGCCAATATTTTAAAACAAAAGAAGCCAACTGGAGTTTATTTACACCACCCTAGATTAATCATAGCTTCTTAAGTTTTATTAACTTTATTAAATAAATAAATAAAATCATAAGTGAAAAAAATAAATTTACGTAAGAACTAAACTAAAAGTGAATAAAATAAAGGGAAAACAACTAAAACTCAAATTTAAGAAAAAAAATATACATAAACCTAAAAATGCAATATTTAAAATCATAAGTGAAAAACATACACAACTGCACGAGACATTCTAGTTAAGTTCTTAGTGTTCAACTAATTGTAATATATTTATTGTGCCCATAAGGGGCATTCGATCAATTTTAAGTGAGGCTATATTGCCTGTGCTGGCTTAGCACATGTGCGATAAAAGCTATACCAACAAAAACGTTAATGTCACTGAGTCTCACAGTAGCTCTTCATCTCCCCTTCTAAAAGCTACCTAAATATGGCAGCCTCGAACGTTTTTGGCAGCACTGTCCAAGTCTGCACAGCTAACAATGAGTGCTTCATCCCTGGCTATAACACTGTTAACTGCAACCCTGTACTGGGTGTCACTGTTAAGCCATCACTATCTGCAACAGCTATTACCTATAACTCAGCAAATGCTTATTTTGCAACACTCACTACTTCTGTGCAGACGACCACAGCTGTCCTATCCACAACTAATACCACTACAACAACTTCGCCTATAATGATATCTGAGCAGCAACATTACTCAGCTGTTACTGACAATTTTGATGTGCGCTGCTTTCAAACGAAAAGAGTAAAGCGAAAAATTAGTAAGACACTATCTCCATCCTCTGCTAAGCGTCCAAATCAACGGAGCTACAGCTCAGGCAATGCTATATTGACGGCTGAAACTGGTAGTTATGGGAAACACTCTACCAATCGTTTCAGTATTCTGCTTTCTGCGACTAATGAGGACACGGATGATGCATCCGAAGCCGAAAATATGTCGGTCGGCTTCGTTGACTCTCCTTCTCCGCTAACAAACATATCTACAGCGCGTGGGCACAAAACTAGTTCCATCGAAGGTAACACAGGGGCGGCTGCGTCCTCTGCCGCCTCTGCCATTTCAAACGCTGCACCATCCTCTGCCACCGTTGTAAATTCAGACTCTGCAAAGACTGCTAAGAGTGCTAATTTCAACGGAAACCAATTCAATACTCTACATGGAGTTAAAAGTTTCCAGTATTTGCAAAATATGCTCAATACCTTTGCCGACTGTCTGAAGAAATTGGGTCAAAAAGCTTCAAATGTGCACTGCCCCATAAACCGCTCCTCCGGATTACCTATGAGTCTCTTCTTTGTTAGGATTGCTCCTGGTAGCAATACAGCTGAGCTTAAAAACATAAGTAAACTAGTTAACCAAAGGGTAAAAATTGAGGAGTCTCGAAAAAAGCAGGATGTAAAGCAGGTCCGTCGATGCCAAGACTTTGGCAACACTGCCACCTATTGCAGACAAACTCCGACCTGTGTACGTTGTGGCGATGAACACAAATCGGCTGACTGCATACGCCAGATAACGGAAAGCACACGTTGCGGGGTGCTAACTGCAATCACGTGTGCCAACCTGCAAACTTTAAAGGCTGCGTATCTAAAATATATTAAAAGAAATCAGCATAATGCTCCTAAATTAAAGCGTCCTCCTGTAGATGATCCCTCTCCTGTGCAAACCAGAATCCAGCGTTCTATTCAGCATCAGTCCACTGTTGTGGACTCTAATGGACCTACATACGCGGAATTGGCTACAGGCAACCGTTCTAATGCGACTCAGAATAAAAAACAGCAGCAGCCACACAGCCAATCTTCAGACTTCACCACTCAGCTAAATAACTTTGCTGACGTTCTCAGCTCGCTTCTCGTGTCCTTCAACTCTCTCAACGAGTCGGTCAGAAGTCTGGTGTCAATGCAGGAGCAGATGACCCGTATGCAGTCCCAGATTCTGGAGCTACTCACTGCGCGTCATTCCAGATGACTCCACACCCAATAAGGATAATGTGTTGGAACGCCAGAAGCGTATCCAACAAGATGCGAGAGCTTGAGTGTTTCGTACAGTTGCATGATATCTATATTATCTTACTGTCCGAAACGTGGTTGACTGGCTCAGAATCCCCTAAGTTATACGGCTACTTATCCTACGCAGCAAATTCACCAGATTCACTTAGTCGAAAAGGAGGCGCTGCAATTTTAATCAGAAGAGACATTCAGCACTTTGGAACTGCCCATCAACGTACCAACTGCTTTCAAGTTGTCTCAGCGATTGTCTCCACCGTCGCTGGCAACGTCGAAATCGGTGCGATTTACTGCCCGCCTCGTACTGTCTGGACCACAAATATAGTCAACCGTCTAATTGGTTCTATGGACAGAAAATTTTTACTTTGCGGAGACTGGAATGCTCACCATCAACTGTGGGGATCCGCCCGCTCTAATGGTAGGGGGCGTGCCCTGGGTGATTAGGCTCTTACAGCATCTATTATCATCTTAGCTACTGGCACCCCAACCAGATACCCAACTGCACAATCACAGCGCCCATCATGTCTGGACTTCGGCCTTTACATACACATTCCGCACTGCCAACTACAACTGTCTCATCGCCCCGAGTTAAGCTCTGATCATCTTCCGCAAGTTCAGCGCCTCATTAGTATAGACACAAATTTGGAAAACTTCAGGACCACACTTAACAATAACTGCTTTCCTAAAGTTGAATTGAGCTCTGGACAAGACATTGACAACACTATCGAGCTCTTCAACCGTAAGATTTATGACGCTGCTACTGAATCTAAACGCCCTACGGAACACCAGCCGCTCCACTTTAATGCACCATTTAAACTAAATGAAAGATTGAGACCCCTTCTTCTAGAGAAGCGTAGACTTCGTAAAATTTTCCAACGTTCTCGTGACCCAGAAGACAAATCAAATTGGAACCATGCATCAGAGCTGCTCAGATCCGAACTCAATACCCAGCGGACACAGCAATGTGATTATATGCTGGAAAACATATCTACGCAGAGGGATGCTGAGTTCTGCTTATGGAAAGCCCCACGCAAGTGCACGAGGCATCCTATTAGGCAGTTGCCAATAATGGATGAAAATGGAAGATGGTGCCGCTCTGATGCCGAGCAAGCCAACTCTTTTGCCGCACATTTAGAACGTCGATTTCAGCCACGAGACCTTTTACAGCCAGAAGAGGTAGCGGAAACTGAACGATTCCTGTCCACGCCCACACAGTTGGACCCACCTGTGAGGCCATTCACGGTCGATGAAGTTAAGGCTGTCATTCGACGTCTAAGACCTAATAAAGCTCCAGGTCATAATATTGTGTGCAATCGCACCATCAAAGCGCTACCACTGAATGCTGTACTCGTTATAGTGGCGATTTTCAACGCCATAATGAGTACACAGCACTACCCCACGGCCTGGAAGTCAGCAATTGTCTCCATGGTCCATAAACCTAGGAAATCGGAGGATGACCCGGAATCCTATCGGCCTATGGGAGCGATTGGTTAGCAACAGATTAGCTGAATTAACTAAGGAAAGAAATCTCATTTCAAACCACCAATTCGGATGCGTGGAGCAGCTGCACAGAACCACTGACCACATACTAAAGGCGTTTGACAGGAAGAAGTTCTGTAATGTAATGTGGTATTCCCAGATGTCGCTCAGGCATTTGATCGCGTATGGCACGAAGGGCTGCTGCAGAAAGTCAAATCCTCCCTCCCTTCGCCGTTCTTTGCACTGATGCGATCCTACTTGGAGGATCGAACCTTCAGGGTCAAAGTGCGGGCGACGCTGTCTCGTCCTCATCCTGTGGTGGCAGGTCTTCCTCAGGGAAGTGTGCTGGGACCTTTCCTATACTCACTATTTCCTGCTGACATGCCAATGCCTGATGATACAGCCCTCGGAATATCGCCAAGGTCCCTGCTTATGGAGTCATATGCGGATGATGTTTGTGTCATGGTGAGCAACCCTTCTAGTGCTACCAGCGCCCTTGTCACACAGAATTATTTGGACAAGCTGACAGTCTGGGCACGGAGATGGAATGTCCAACTCAACCCGAGCAAAAGTACCAACGTTTGCTTCACTCTAAGAAGGAGTATCCCTCCTCCCATCTCGGTTAACGGTGTGATGTTGGAACTCAAAACTGAAGCAAAGTACTTGGGGCTAATCCTGGACAAACGACTCACATTTCGGCGACACATACAAGTCACAGTAGCGACCTGTAGAAGCAGACTGCGTCGTCTCCATTGGTTGTTAGGTAGCAGAAGCCGACTGTCCTTGCAGAGCAAAAGAACGGTCTACAACCAAGTTGTCGTGCCGATATGACGTTATGGCATACAAATATGGGGAACGGCGTCTAGAACTCACCGTACAAAACTTCAAAGGTTTCAGAACTATGCTCTACGCACAATCACCGGCTGTCCTTGGTACGTCAGGAATAGCCGTATACACCATGATCTCAACATAGCCCTAGTTGAGGACGAAATAAATCTACACACAAGTAGATATAACAATAGATTAAGAAATCACGCAAACAGATTGGCTAGGAAACTTGTCCACTCTACACCTATACATCGGCTAAAAAGATGGCATTTCAGACAACTACTGTCATAATCTTAAGATATAGTCGTATAAATAAAGCATAAATTCTAGATATAATAAAATATTCATAAATATTATTACTAGTTATATATACCTAATCTTTAGATTTATATGTGTAAATAATTCTGTATATAATTATTATTAAGTAGTATCTATATACCTGGCGATTTTAAGTATAAAAGCTGCCTAATGGGGTGTCTGTCCCCTGATTGGTAGCAGGAATAAAATTTTAGATTGAAAAGAAAAATAAGTGAAAAAATAACTTTTGCGTAAGAACTAAACCAAAGTGAAAAAAGAAAGAAATAACTAAAATCTGAATTTATGAAAATATATCCAAAACGAAAGGATAAGACCATCAAAAATTTGTCTACATAATAATTATCAATAATAATAAACTTTAAATCAGCTTCCAATTGTCACATCCAAAGAAGTCGCATCCATAGCCGTCGCATTCACAGAAGACGCATCCACAGCAGGCGCAGAAAGCATCAACAACAACTGTTACGACAACGGACTACCGAGATGAACCAGGACAGATTTATTTTAATGTAAGTTACAGTATAAAATAACCGTAACTTAAATCAAAATAAAAAAATTTTCCACCACAGAAAAAACTTCACATTAGCCAATAGACTTCACTAGAAATATTGAAGCTTCTGAAAAAGTACCAAATGGGGTAAAATGTCTTAGGGAATTCTCTGGAAAACCAGGAGAATTTAGTTCATGGAGAAAATCAGTGAATAGAATCTTTTTAATGTACGGACAAAGAAGCTTAAGTATTTCGCTATTCTACACACGATTTGGCACGAAATCGTCTGCGAAGCCGATACTGCACTCGAGTTCTATCGAACTCCACTTAATTTGAGTAAGATAAAGAAATGCCTTATGATGCACTACTCAGATAAGAGAGATACCAGTACCCTAGGGTACCAAATGACAACTTTTACCCAAACTAGTAATAGTATCGAACAATTTTATCATGAGGTTTATCAGTATCTTTTGCTAATTCTAGATAAAATCGTTTGTATGAAACTAAGTGAAGATGCGCTGATAGCGATGACATCAACCTATAGAGATAAAGCCCTGCATTACCGAGTCTACTTAGCGTAAAAGAGCCCACCAGTCTACCACAAGAACAAATCATATAAATAGCATGTCTCGACATCTCTCTACTAAACCACATAACCATGCCCCACGGCACCAATTTGTACAACGTGCGCAACCTCGTCCTATTTATCCAGAGCTTACAAATTTCAACCATAAACAATATCCTAAAACAAATTCGATGCCCCATTACAATCAAAATCAAGAATACTATGCGCCACAAACAAACTTCAACCCACCTAAGTCACCGGTCCCAATGCAAATAGAGAGCTTTATACAAACTAGACACATAAACTATCAAAATTGACCACCATTTGCTCCAAATCAGAATTTCACGCCCCAACAACAGTCAAACTCTAGACCTTATCAACCATACTATAATAACAACTAACAAAATAAACGTCCATACTCACAAAATACACCCTAACCAAATAAATTTCAGAAAGTGTTTAACACCGAAGCAATGTTAGAGTATCCCCTTTTTTTTATAATTAGAGTATAACATTTATCGCAGTAAACTGCATAACAAAATTGTCGGATTAAAAAATCGTGAAAAAAAAATTAGACTAAATTAAAAATGATGCTAATTGCGCCGAAAAGGCAATGTCATAGAAGGCTGATTCCTTCATAGGGGGAGGTCATGCGGGTGTAGAGAGTACCCCCCAGAAGAATATTACGAAATAACAGAATACCACGAAGAATTATTATCGAGACTCACCACCGCGCACACAGGGATGAAAATTTACAAATTTTGGAAAATGATTATTTCCCTGCCATGGCAAAGAAAATAAAACAAATTACAAAATCGTGCAAAGTGTGCAAAGAAAATAAATACGAAAGGCATTCCAGACACCCCAAAATTAGCTCCTACCCCAAGACTGGAATACCCAGGTCAAACCATCCATTTTCGAAATTCACAGTTACAAGGAAAATTGAGGGCAAAAGCATAAGCGATATCAAGAAACCTTTAAGAGAAATCATATTTTACTTCAGAGTACCGAAAAATATTGTTTTCGATAATGAAAAAAACTCAACTCCCAAAACATAAAATTCATGTTGGAAAGTAAATTAAATATTAATACATTTACTGCTTAACCTTGCAAAAGCGAATTAAATGTGCAAGTAGAGAGATTTCATTCCGCTCTGTCTGAGATTATGAGATGCTTGACACACGAATACCCAGGAAAAAACTTTGACGAATTAGTGGAATGGTCAGTAAATGAGTACAATCATTCTATTCATTCAGTCACCGAAAGGAAATCAGCTGACATATTCTTTGGCAGACCAATTGCGCAAAACCCCAACAATTTAGAGAAAGATAGAAAATAAATTTTTGAGAAACTAAAAGAAAAACAGGAGAAAAACTTAAAATACCACAATAAAAATAGACAAGAAACCATTAATTACGAAATCGGGAAAAAGGTCTACATCAAACAAAATAAAATATTAGGTACCTTACTCTCAAAGCGGTATAAAGAAGAAACAATAAAGGAAAATAAACATTCTACAGTTACTACACAAACAGGGAAAGTAATTCATAAAGATAGAACAAGAAACTAATTAAAATATTTTTTAGGTAATTCCTTGCTTCCATCTACCAACCTTTCTGTCATGGTTCTGCCAAAATATTAGACTACTCACAATCAGAAATCGTCACATGTTGAAGATGGCTTCGCAAAAATCCAATCGTCACCTAAAAAATTCTCCACATCATCAAACTTACCACCATCCTGGAAGACAAACAAAAGATTTCCTCAAAAATATTCCCGATTCGCATCCATTGTTCCCGTTCATCCAAGAAGAAATCATAACTACCAACAGCGTCCTAAACAATATTGTTTACATTAGGAATGTGGTATCGCTGTATACAAAGCATGGCAGTACCGCGCGTACATGCTTGTACATTTAAGCGCTGTTTATTATTTGTTTTACTCAGTTCTTCTTATGCCGTCGAAAGAGCAACCTGAAATCATTTATACTAATTTTTCTATCTTTTTGAATAAACCGTTTCTTTTTTGAAAAAATTCAACAAGACGTAGACTGAAGAGGCTACACCCACATGATCTCCCCCTAAGAAGGATTCAGCCTTCTAAATCATTGCCTTTTCGACGCAATTTGCATCGTTTTTAATTTAGTATAAGTCAAATTTTTTTCTCACGTCATTATTTATTTTTAATCAAACAAATGTGTTATGCAGTTTACTGCGATAAATGTTATAATTTAATTATGAAAAAAAAAGAAAAAAAAAGCAAACCATAAAAGTTAAACAGGTTATGTGCCAGTTCACGCGGTTTTGATGTTTATTCTTTAAATGAAGAAGTGTTTATTTTTATGCTGAATATAAAAATGAGTGCGTTATATTCAATTGAGAAATTAGACGCCGGGAATTATGAATCCTGGCACATAAATATGAAAAGCGTGCTGGTGCATGCAAAGTTGTGGTATGTGATAGATGGTGTGCGACTGGCCTCAGACTATACCACCTGGGCTTCTCAAAACAATAAAGCACTGGCGATGTGCAAGACGATTTCAAGACGGCAGCGCGCGCTTGGAAGATGTTGAAATAAATTTACCATTCAAGCAGACCTGTAAGGAAAGTTTGTCTATATACCATCTTATCGGTGTCGTCTCAAATTGATCAACTTCCCCACCTTGTCTAGTCTTAGAACGGTCATTGGTGTAACTTTTATGTAAAACCTCATTTATGGTAGTATTAACACACCTTTCTTACTTAGAATGATTAACTTTAGTGTACCAGCACGTCCAACTAGAAACTATTCTTCTATTATTCTTCCCTTTTATAGAGCTTCTTATTTGCAACATGATCCATTCTATGTCTTATGCAAATCTTTTAATACCCACATTGAGTGTGCTGCTCCTCCCACCTCTTCTTATGTTATAAAAACTAAATTGTTGGCATCATTGAATTAATGCATAACTTATTTCTATACTTGTAACCTAAATTTCGTCCTTGTTTAAATAGATATGTTATGGTAGGTATTGAATTCTAAATTTAATATTAGCTTTAGTTTAATCTTGCATGCTGATTATGTTAATGGCTGATGATGTTTTTGTCTGTAGCCAAATATTTAGTACGTAGACATTAGCTTTGGTATCGCATGATCACCAAAGATATTAGAAATTAAGCTGAGCCCAGTCTATGTGACTGGGTGAATTTTGATGCCACCTGGGCCTGCCCCATGTGAGATCAGTGTGTGGTCATTGCGTACCTACTAAGTCGATGTAAAAAAAAAAAAAATATTGCTCGGATTGCGGTTGAAAGGGGGTGACTCCATGCCAGATCATATTAATAATTTCTGCATTACGATTGACAAGCTCACTGAGCCTAATATAAAGTTGGAAGGAGATCGGGCAGTAATAATGCTGTTGTCCAGCTTGGCCTCAGAATACGAAAATGTTGTTATAGCAATTAAAACAAAGAGTATTCATTTATATAGAGGTTACATTTCTCTCAAAAGCTTTTTGAGCTTTTTTCAAATAAATAGAACCTATGCGAATATATTACTTCTCTGCTATTAACATCGAAGTAGCAGCGCAGCCTCTAACTACTGAACTGAAGTAACTAGGCAAACTGAAATATTAGAAGGTGGGTGGGTGACTGTTGTGAAATCGAAGCAAGCAATGTTTCCCCTTCTTGTGTTGTCTACCACTATTTTGTGTTCTTAGTGCGAATTAGCATGAAAAGGAATTTCTGTATATCACCTTTGTTTTGGTTATTTTAATTACCGTCATCCATTTTTATTTTGATTGTATTGATATTGTTGTGGGAATGATATGATAGCGAAAAAGGAACATGTAAATGTTTGACGCGATTTTTTTATGAATGAGGAACATGATTTTTGTTATTGCAATTCCCACCACCTACTTATATTGGTTTTGGTGGGACTTTTAATGAATAAATAATTATAATAATAACGAATAAATTATTCGTTCGGGCTGTTAGAAATAAAGAAATAAATAAGTAAAATTGATTTAAAATGTATATTTTGCGCTATATATATCGAAAAACCCAAGTTGAATACAGGTAATTCTACCTTGACTACCAGGCAAACAGAAAAAACAGAAAGCAACTGCAAGTGTCCCATGTGAAAACGATATCAAACCACCTGCGCTACTGCGAATACAGGAAAGAAAGAAATAAATTTTGCCTTCGCCCAACAACAAAGCGTGTGACATTTGTTTTTTCCTTATTTGCCGAACATAAGGGAAGACAAAGAAAAGAGATGTTCCTGCGTGAATGAATATGTATACTTTTTGCGTGCACGCAAATTTGAAGTCAACAACGAAACGCGCTCGGGGCCTGACAAGCGAAGATTGACTTGTGGGCTACGATGTGAAGTGGGGCGCGTGCGGGAATAAAAATTCCTCTTTTTTGCTACGCTCACGCAACAACAAAGTCTAGACCATTTGTTTTTTTTTTCATTGCTGATCCCAAGGAAAGAAGAGGAAAGAACACAACACAAAGTAAGGGTGACGAAATTTGCTTTGCGCGACTGAGACTCGAACTTTGCGGACTGTGCGTATATCTCGTACAGTCAACTGCCAAATCTTGAATCACCATAATGAATAACAAAAGTTCAAATTATGGGGATATTCGAGTTATGGAAGACATATTATATTGATTTTTCACTATAAACGTACTCAATTCGAGTCATGGAGATATTCGACTTCTAAAAGTTCAACCTATGCAAATTCGACGATAGTTAAAAATTTCACTTGGGTTTCGTTGGCTGTTCAATAAATGTGAATTCACTGTACTTTCTGTTGAAATGGATTTTGATTTCTGCCACAACCGAAAATTGTCATCAAGAAGTTGAAGTCAAAAATCAAAACTTGCCATTGTGTGGGAGACCTTGTTTTGTAGGTGTGGTACGTGTATGAGATTGTGTTGGTTTGCTGTGTCTCCCTTGCGTGCGAAATGTGATAAGTTTGAGTGTGTTGTGTAGGTATAGTGCGTGTATGAGGTTGTGTTGGTTTCCTTTTTTGCCCTTGCGTACAAAGTGTGATAATTTTGAGTGTATTGTGTAGGTATAGTGCGTGTATAAGAGTGGTTTCTTATTGTGTGGGAATATTTTTGTACGATTTTGCTTTGTTTTCATGTCTTCTTTTTTGCTGGCCGCTTGGTATTTTCATTTCGCTCATATAAATGAATATAGGCAAAATACAAGGCAGCCATGGCTCGATTTCGTTTGTTAAAGAACGATTTCATAAATTAAAGAAAACTCCACACAATTTGCTTAATATTCTTGAACCTTGCAAATAAAAAACATTGAACAAAAAAATCAAAGAAAGACTACAGTCTCTGATTTTTGTTTTTATTATGTCTTTCTTGTGTATTTATTTTCTTCGAATATCATACTCCCGCCCAATTTGTTTATGCAAACCCAAGCAAACCAACAGCAATATGTTACGCTGAATAAGTTGAACAGCCAACAATAATGTTGATGTACAGAATCAGTGTCGGGTTCTAATCGTGTCTGAAGAGTCTCTCCAGCCATTTTTTAAGAGAGAAATGTAACCTCTATATGAATAAGTTCTCTCTGAATTGAAACGCGCGAGAGCTTGCCGACAATGGATATTTTAAAAATAAAATTGTTGGAAGAGGGGAAGCGGAGAAAACACGAAGTGAATTCGCCAGAAAAACGGTATGAGCAACAAGTATTTCATGCGAAGAACAGCCGAAGCGAAGCAAAAGAGAAACGAAAAAAGACGTTGAATTCTACAAATATGGACAGTGAAGCCACTATAAAAGCCAATGCAGAGAGGGAACCGAAAGAAAAAGAGAAGCCGGCAAGACAACAACAACAACGTTCTTTTACAGTTTTAGCAGCTATAGAAGCGGTACGGTTGAACAAATCGACGTGGTGTTTTGACAGCGGGGCGATGACGCATATGTGTTATGATCGCAGCTTTCTCGCAAATTATGTTTGTCAAAATGAAGACGATGGGTTGGCCGACAACAAAACAATATGCGCAGTAGGCGGAGGAGACGTTATAATTCAAACGACATTGTGCGAGTTGAAATTGCAAGATGTACTATATGTTCCCTGAATGAGAGAAAATTTTATCACTGTGAGTCGCGCAGTTGAACGTGGTTGTACAGTACGTTTTAACAGAGAGGGTGCGGTAATTTGCCAGCAAGGCGACCAAATATTGAAAGCACACAAGAGTGATAATTTGTTTGTGTTTGAGTATAAAAACATTGCATGTTTTGTTGTACCGCAACAAAGCGCAGAGTATTGTCCATCTGAATTACGCTAGCTTGGCGAATCTTGACATAAGAATGCTGATAAGTGGAAGAAAAGGTGTGAACTTCACAGATAAGTTGCAATGCAGAACTTGCATGAAAAGTAAGATTCACACACAGCCTTTTCCAGTGGAAACTAGGAATCGCAACAAACGACTGCTTGATGTAATACACACATATATGAGCGGGCCGTTTGAAAAACGATCACCTGGAGGTTCGTCGTATTTTTTAACATTGATCCGTGACTTTTCAAGGTAAATATTTACATATTTTATGAAATCGAAAGATTAAGTGTTCGAAAAACTTCTTGATTTTAAAAACATGGCCGAGCGGCAGACTGGATACAAGATAAAGGCTATTCGAAGCGACAACGGTCGAGAATATATCAACAAGCGATTTGATAATTTCTTACGGCAGCACGGCATAGTACGTCAGCTGATGCTGCCTTATAGTTCTCAACAAAACGCTGTGGCCGAGCGAGCGAATCGTACGTTAGGGGAGATGGCAAAAAGTTTACTAATACCTTCAAACATGCGAGAGTTTTTATGGGCAGAGGTAAGGAAGACAGCGTGCTATATTATAAATTGACCACCAACTGCAGCATTGACCCACATGACACCATATGTAGCTTGGGTTGGTAAGAAACCCAATGTGCAGAATATGCCAATTTTTGGGTCAGTCGCAATTGGCCTAGACAAGACGCAGCACAACAAATTCAAAGCAAAAGGCAGAGAATATTGTTTGGTTGGATACTCGTTAGTGTCGAAGGCATACAGACTGTATGACGCACACAAAAGGCAGATCGTAGAAAAACCGCGACGTTTTGTTCGATGGGACATGTCGCGCAGACGACATGTATGTAAGGGCCTGATGATTAACAACGGTATCTATACATCAGCAGCAGTAGAAGTCGTTGTAGTCAGTCGTCAGCAGTCTACGCGAACAGTCGTAGAGAAGTAAGCCGTAGTGAAGAACAGCAGCAGTGCGTGAAGCAGAGAATACAGTCGCTCCGTTGAAGTTTTCAACTAAATATTCTAATTTGTCATTATTATTGCTAATCCCATATTACGATAATAAAATATTACATTTGGGAAACATAAATAAAAACAAGTTTAAAAGTTGAAATTCAGTTGAAAGTTGTTACACGTCGTTGCGAAATTCAGTTGAACGTTGATACGCGTCGTTGTGAAATTCTGTTGAACGTTGTTACGCGTCGTTGTAAAATTCAGTTGAACTTTGTTGTTGTGTCGTCGCGTAATTCAGTTGAACATTGTAGTGGGGCTCAACCCATTGAACATGATAAAAAGTGAGTGATTTGCGCGAAAAAAGTAGCCCAAAAACTGTCATGACAAGTGGCACTAAAAAAACAGTTGTGAAAGTCGGAAGTAAGAGCGAAACGGTCGGTTATTCCGCGCGAAGTAAAGGGAAGTAAAATGGGAAACGGTGACAAAATAACGGCTGCAGAAGTCAAGGATACATGGGAACGGGATGCACATTATGTTGCCTAATATATAAAAGCACTACAGCAGCTAGTGCAGTTGCTTCTTCAGAAAGAAGAACGCAACGAAAACCAAATTAATGTGTCAGTGGCAGATTTTGCAAACGTGGTGTCCGAATATGATGGTGAATCAATTGCAGTCAAAATGTGTTTCGAAAACTTTATACTAAATGCAGAGGCATACGGACTAAGTGAGAAGCAAATGTTTGTGCAAACAAGAAAAATAAAAAAAACCGCTAAATTGTTTCTGGAGTCAACCCTCGTTAGCAGCTTCCAGGCATTACGGTTCTCATTGGAAACTGAGTTCCATAAAGAGTACGATAGTGTGGAATTGTACAAGCAGTTACGTGAAAAAAAAAAAACGGGACGACGAAAGTTTCTACGAATACGAGTTAAAAATGAAAAAGATTGCCGCTCTTGGAAACATTGAGGACAGTTCGGTTTTACGTTATATAGTGGACGGACTAACAGTAAAGCCAGAATTTCGGAATTTATTACATAGTGCAAAATCTTACGCTCAGCTAAGAGAACAATACGACATTTACGAACTAGTGAACAAGAATGAGACAGTAAACAAAGTGAATAAAACCGTTGGTTACAAGGCCGATAAAAGTGAAACAAGAACAATGAGAAGGCAATTGCGTTGTTCTAATTGTCGATCAGCTGATCATAAACGTAGCGAGTGAAAGGAGAACACGAAATGTTTTAAGTGTAACAAAAGTGACACATTTCGCGGAACTGCACTGAGAAAAAAACGATTTCGGAAGAAACGTGAATGTAGTCGTCAAAGATAATCGTCTAAAGATAGATACGGGGTCTGATGTAATATTGGTCCAAAAAGGAGTTTATATAGATAATATATAACCATTGAGAATGTTACAGATGATGATGATGATTATAAAGACGAATATAATGGTGGAGAAATGAATGATGATGATAACGATGATGCTGATGACATAGTTGCTACCTCTATCGAATCTATTAGACAAGGTGCTGCTGAAAGTAATGGCGATGATGACATTTTCGATGAGGATAATGACAATAATATGTTTGGTAATGATAATGTTGTTGATAACGATGCTGAGGAAATGCAGTTACTGAAGCCGAAAGCCTCACAGCAAGCAGCGACCGGAGAATAAAATCAAGCGCATTCAAATGAAAATATGGACGATAAAGCTGGTAATGAAGAGCCATCATCGTGGGCCGCATCGCTAATAAAGCCCAAAGCACCCAAAAATTCAAAGTTCCCGACGTAGTCTACAGGTAGGGACGAAGTGTTACGACAGCTGGAGAATTGGTCTGACACGTTTGGTACCCCACGTCGTATTATTAGCGATAGAGGACCAGCATTTACATCTACGAATTTTGGCGAATTCTTCAAAAGTAATGTTATTGAACACCTCTTAGTGACGACAGGCATACCAAGAGGGGACGGTCAATCGGAGCGCACCAACAGGGTGATACTATCAATTATTTCCAAGATGTCCGCAGATAATCAGTCAACTTGGTTCAAATATGCCGGTGCAGTACAGAAAGCAGTAAATTCTCATGTGCACAGTTCAACTAAGTTCACCCCGTTTGAATTCAAGTTTGGCGTCAGGATGAGAAGCGACATTAGTAGCGAGTGCCGTGATCTGAGGTGCAATGCTAAGATACAGATTGCGAAAGTTCAGAAAGAATACAAAAAACGAAAGAAAGAGTCTGAGTACGATAGCAGTCTACGCGAGGAGTCGTAAAGAAGTAATCCGTAGCGAAGAACAGCAGCAGTGCGTGAAGCAGACAATTCAGTCGCTCCGTTGAAGTTTTCAATTAAATATTCGAATATGCCGTTATTATTACAAATCCCATATTACTACAATAAAATATTACATGTATGAATTTGTCAAGTTCGACGAATCGGAGGTTAGCAGATTTGCTGAGACGGCAAGATACGATGCAATGAAGCCCGATTCATATACCGATGACCACATACAGCAAGAAGCAGAGAGTGAAGACTACGAAACTCCAGATGAGCCGTTGTATGAGCAGCAGGAAGAGTATCAGGACAAATGGAGAATATTGGGCCAGGTAGGCCAAAACTAATACGGTCAGATAAGCCAAGGCAACCAAAAAAAGGTTTTTAATTTTGTGAACGTGTTGCAAGCCAAAAAAAAACCATTGCCACAGAATTATAGAAAGCAATTTAAAGTGAATATGCACCATATTGGCAGGCCCCCATGAACACAGAATTTGACGCGTTATATTCGAACGAAACATGGACGAAAGTGGTTCTTCCCAATTGTCAATAGGCGATTGTAGATGAGTATTACCATAAAAAGGCACAATGACGACACGGTGGAACGGTGGAATCATGTTTGGTAGCAAAGGTATGTTCACCGAAGTTTGGCGTGAACTATTCAGAAACTTGTTCACCGGTGTGTCGATATGAAACCTGAAAACTGATAATGGCATTATTCGTTGAGTTGAAATTATATTTGCATCAAATGGACGTATGTATTGCGTATTTTAACAGTACATTAAGTGATGAGGCAGCCAGAAGGTTTTGTAGACAAGTCATGTGAGCAAAAGGTGCTCAAACTCAACAAAGCAATATATGCCCTGAAGCAGTGTGGACGAGAATGGAATGCTAAGCTGAACGCAGTGTTATGCGAAATTGGTTTCACTCAATGTCAGAATGATACATGTTTGTATAAGCAAGACATAAATGGTAGTCATCGCTTGGTACTGGTCTATGTGGACGATCTGCTCATATCATGTCAGAAGAAAGCAGATCTTATAAAAATCAAGGCTCAGATAGAAGCAAAGATCGAGTTCGTCTTCTTTGCAGATGTTTTTGGGCGTGCAGATTGAATGAAAAGGCGAAGTAGGTGATATTTCGATGAATCGGACACTGTATACAAAAGACATGGAATGCAGGAATACAAAGGAATGCAGGCTCGCAGCGACACCAGGTGTTGCAAAAATGTTGTGAAAATAAAACAGTATATCAATCAGCAATTTTCGAGCTCGGTTAGCTTTGACGTCACAACCTAACTAAAAATAAAAAAAAACAACTAAAAATTTGTCGTAACAGAAACATTGTTATTTCGTATACTTAATGAATTAGGCAATGTATAAAGTGATATCACATTGAGGAAGAGTGTTGAAAAAAGCAATGTGGCATCATCGTACACAAGATTTGGCAGCAACCCGCGTACATGCTTGACCATTTAACTACAGTTTTCTTATTTGTTCTACACAGTTTTTTCTTATACCGTCGAAAGAGCAATGTGAAATCATTTATAATAAATGCTCTATCATTTTTGAATAAACCGTCTCTTTTTGGAAAAAACAAAACATAAGTCCAACACCAATTAAATACATTTGTAGGAATTTATGTTGACAATCTGACGAAAGCAGGAAGCCGGCTCTATGATAAATTTGTCCTTTCACTTTGAAAGATTGTATGATTTCTGCTGTTGCGATTTCTGCGCCGAACGACATCTTTTGGAACCATGAGTTGTATTTCCTGATATTAGTTAGGAAATGCTTCGATTCTACGGTAAATCCGGAAAGCAAAGTTTTAATAGCTGTGGCGGTTCTTTAAGTTGAGGCAGTTTAATTTGACCGTTAGCACAACACATTCCCTTCATTTATCATTTAAATTTTAGAGCCTTGCAAAGCAGACACACTTTATTCACAGTTCCGATGGAAACATGACGGCTCAAACTGTAATCATTATCTGAGTTCTACCGGAATGCTAGGCGATTGTAATCACGTGGTTGCTGGTCACGAAGTCGTTTTGTACTCTGATCTGCTGTTTCTGAATTTGTATAATGCCTTCGCCGTATTCGCAACGATGCATTCTCAAGCCCTTCGGCACACCGCTCTGCTCTTGGCGATGATTACTCTCATCGTTAAGACGTCGCAGTTGTGCTACCTGAGAAATTGCAATACGTCTACGAGTGCTTGGAAGGCGTTGAAAGACTCACCATCCAAGCAGACCTGTAAGGAAAGTTGCTCAATATAAAAGATTGCTCGGATTGTGGTTGAAGGGGGGTGACTTCATTCCAGATCATATTAATAATTTCTGCATTACGATTGACAAGCTCACTGAGCTTGATATAAAGCAGGAAGGAGATCGGGCAGTAATAATGCTGTTGTCCAGCTTGGCCCCAGAATACGAAAATTTTGTTATAGCAATTGAAACGCGCGACAGCTTGCCGACACTGGGTATTTTAAAAATAAAATTGTTGGAAGAGGGGAAGCGAAGAAAACACGAAGTGAATTCGCCAGAAAAACGGTATGAGCAACAAGTATTTCATGCGAAGAACAGCCGAAGCGAAGCAAAAGAGAAACGAAAAAAGACGTTGAATGCTACAAATATGGACAGTGAAGCCACTATAAAAGCCAATGCAGAGAGGGAACCGGAAGAAAAAGAGAAGCCGGCAAGACAACAACAACAACAACAACGTTCTTTTACTTCTTTAGCAGCTATAGAAGCTGTACGGTTGAACAAATCGACGTGGTTTTTTGACAGCGGGGCGATGACGCATATGTGTTATGATCGCAGCTTTCTCGCAAATTATGTTTGTCAAAATGAAGACGTTGTGTTGGCCGACAACAAAACAATATGCGCAGTAGGCGGAGGAGACGTTATAATTCAAACGACATTGTGCGAGTTGAAATTGCAAGATGTACTATATGTTCCCTGAATGAGAGAAAATTTTATCACTGTGAGTCGCGCAGTTGAACGTGGTTGTACAGTACGTTTTAACAGAGAGGGTGCGGTAAATTGCCAGCAAGGCGACCAAATATTGAAAGCACACAAGAGTGATAATTTGTTTGTGTTTGAGTATAAAAACATTGCATGTTTTGTTGTACCGCAACAAAGCGCAGAGTATTGTCCATCTGAATTACGCTAGCTTGGCGAATCTTGACATAAGAATGCTGATAAGTGGAAGAAAAGGTGTGAACTTCACAGATAAGTTGCAATGCAGAACTTGCATGAAAAGTAGGATTCACACACAGCCTTTTCCAGTGGAAACTAGGAATCGCAACAAACGACTGCTTGATGTAATACACACATATATGAGCGGGCCGTTTGAAAAACGATCACCTGGAGGTTCGTCGTATTTTTTAACATTGATCCGTGACTTTTCAAGGTAAATATTTACATATTTTATGAAATCGAAAGATTAAGTGTTCGAAAAACTTCTTGATTTTAAAAACATGGCCGAGCGGCAGACTGGATACAAGATAAAGGCTATTCGAAGCGACAACGGTCGAGAATATATCAACAAGCGATTTGATAATTTCTTACGGCAGCACGGCATAGTACGTCAGCTGATGCTGCCTTATAGTTCTCAACAAAACGCTGTGGCCGAGCGAGCGAATCGTACGTTAGGGGAGATGGCAAAAAGTTTACTAATACCTTCAAACATGCGAGAGTTTTTATGGGCAGAGGTAAGGAAGACAGCGTGCTATATTATAAATTGACCACCAACTGCAGCATTGACCCACATGACACCATATGTAGCTTGGGTTGGTAAGAAACCCAATGTGCAGAATATGCCAATTTTTGGGTCAGTCGCAATTGGTCTAGACAAGACGCAGCACAACAAATTCAAAGCAAAAGGCAGAGAATATTGTTTGGTTGGATACTCGTTAGTGTCGAAGGCATACAGACTGTATGACGCACACAAAAGGCAGATCGTAGAAAAACCGCGACGTTTTGTTCGATGGGACATGTCGCGCAGACGACATGTATGTAAGGGCCTGATGATTAACAACGGTATCTATACATCAGCAGCAGTAGAAGTCGTTGTAGTCAGTCGTCAGCAGTCTACGCGAACAGTCGTAGAGAAGTAAGCCGTAGTGAAGAACAGCAGCAGTGCGTGAAGCAGAGAATACAGTCGCTCCGTTGAAGTTTTCAACTAAATATTCTAATTTGTCATTATTATTGCTAATCCCATATTACGATAATAAAATATTACATTTGGAAAACATAAATAAAAACAAGTTTAAAAGTTGAAATTCAGTTGAAAGTTGTTACACGTCGTTGCGAAATTCAGTTGAACGTTGATACGCGTCGTTGTGAAATTCTGTTGAACGTTGTTACGCGTCGTTGTAAAATTCAGTTGAACTTTGTTGTTGTGTCGTCGCGTAATTCAGTTGAACATTGTAGTGGGGCTCAACCCATTGAACATGATAAAAAGTGAGTGATTTGCGCGAAAAAAGTAGCCCAAAAACTGTCATGACAAGTGGCACTAAAAAAACAGTTGTGAAAGTCGGAAGTAAGAGCGAAACGGTCGGTTATTCCGCGCGAAGTAAAGGGAAGTAAAATGGGAAACGGTGACAAAATAACGGCTGCAGAAGTCAAGGATACATGGGAACGGGATGCACATTATGTTGCCTAATATATAAAAGCACTACAGCAGCTAGTGCAGTTGCTTCTTCAGAAAGAAGAACGCAACGAAAACCAAATTAATGTGTCAGTGGCAGATTTTGCAAACGTGGTGTCCGAATATGATGGTGAATCAATTGCAGTCAAAATGTGTTTCGAAAACTTTATACTAAATGCAGAGGCATACGGACTAAGTGAGAAGCAAATGTTTGTGCAAACAAGAAAAATAAAAAAAACCGCTAAATTGTTTCTGGAGTCAACCCTCGTTAGCAGCTTCCAGGCATTACGGTTCTCATTGGAAACTGAGTTCCATAAAGAGTACGATAGTGTGGAATTGTACAAGCAGTTACGTGAAAAAAAAAAAACGGGACGACGAAAGTTTCTACGAATACGAGTTAAAAATGAAAAAGATTGCCGCTCTTGGAAACATTGAGGACAGTTCGGTTTTACGTTATATAGTGGACGGACTAACAGTAAAGCCAGAATTTCGGAATTTATTACATAGTGCAAAATCTTACGCTCAGCTAAGAGAACAATACGACATTTACGAACTAGTGAACAAGAATGAGACAGTAAACAAAGTGAATAAAACCGTTAGTTACAAGGCCGATAAAAGTGAAACAAGAACAATGAGAAGGCAATTGCGTTGTTCTAATTGTCGATCAGCTGATCATAAACGTAGCGAGTGAAAGGAGAACACGAAATGTTTTAAGTGTAACAAAAGTGACACATTTCGCGGAACTGCACTGAGAAAAAAACGATTTCGGAAGAAACGTGAATGTAGTCGTCAAAGATAATCGTCTAAAGATAGATACGGGGTCTGATGTAATATTGGTCCAAAAAGGAGTTTATATAGATAATATATAACCATTGAGAATGTTACAGATGATGATGATGATTATAAAGACGAATATAATGGTGGAGAAATGAATGATGATGATAACGATGATGCTGATGACATAGTTGCTACCTCTATCGAATCTATTAGACAAGGTGCTGCTGAAAGTAATGGCGATGATGACATTTTCGATGAGGATAATGACAATAATATGTTTGGTAATGATAATGTTGTTGATAACGATGCTGAGGAAATGCAGTTACTGAAGCCGAAAGCCTCACAGCAAGCAGCGACCGGAGAATAAAATCAAGCGCATTCAAATGAAAATATGGACGATAAAGCTGGTAATGAAGAGCCATCATCGTGGGCCGCATCGCTAATAAAGCCCAAAGCACCCAAAAATTCAAAGTTCCCGACGTAGTCTACAGGTAGGGACGAAGTGTTACGACAGCTGGAGAATTGGTCTGACACGTTTGGTACCCCACGTCGTATTATTAGCGATAGAGGACCAGCATTTACATCTACGAATTTTGGCGAATTCTTCAAAAGTAATGTTATTGAACACCTCTTAGTGACGACAGGCATACCAAGAGGGGACGGTCAATCGGAGCGCACCAACAGGGTGATACTATCAATTATTTCCAAGATGTCCGCAGATAATCAGTCAACTTGGTTCAAATATGCCGGTGCAGTACAGAAAGCAGTAAATTCTCATGTGCACAGTTCAACTAAGTTCACCCCGTTTGAATTCAAGTTTGGCGTCAGGATGAGAAGCGACATTAGTAGCGAGTGCCGTGATCTGAGGTGCAATGCTAAGATACAGATTGCGAAAGTTCAGAAAGAATACAAAAAACGAAAGAAAGAGTCTGAGTACGATAGCAGTCTACGCGAGGAGTCGTAAAGAAGTAATCCGTAGCGAAGAACAGCAGCAGTGCGTGAAGCAGACAATTCAGTCGCTCCGTTGAAGTTTTCAATTAAATATTCGAATATGCCGTTATTATTACAAATCCCATATTACTACAATAAAATATTACATGTATGAATTTGTCAAGTTCGACGAATCGGAGGTTAGCAGATTTGCTGAGACGGCAAGATACGATGCAATGAAGCCCGATTCATATACCGATGACCACATACAGCAAGAAGCAGAGAGTGAAGACTACGAAACTCCAGATGAGCCGTTGTATGAGCAGCAGGAAGAGTATCAGGACAAATGGAGAATATTGGGCCAGGTAGGCCAAAACTAATACGGTCAGATAAGCCAAGGCAACCAAAAAAAGGTTTTTAATTTTGTGAACGTGTTGCAAGCCAAAAAAAAACCATTGCCACAGAATTATAAGAAAGCAATTTAAAGTGAATATGCACCATATTGGCAGGCCCCCATGAACACAGAATTTGACGCGTTATATTCGAACGAAACATGGACGAAAGTGGTTCTTCCCAATTGTCAATAGGCGATTGTAGATGAGTATTACCATAAAAAGGCACAATGACGACACGGTGGAACGGTGGAATCATGTTTGGTAGCAAAGGTATGTTCACCGAAGTTTGGCGTGAACTATTCAGAAACTTGTTCACCGGTGTGTCGATATGAAACCTGAAAACTGATAATGGCATTATTCGTTGAGTTGAAATTATATTTGCATCAAATGGACGTATGTATTGCGTATTTTAACAGTACATTAAGTGATGAGGCAGCCAGAAGGTTTTGTAGACAAGTCATGTGAGCAAAAGGTGCTCAAACTCAACAAAGCAATATATGCCCTGAAGCAGTGTGGACGAGAATGGAATGCTAAGCTGAACGCAGTGTTATGCGAAATTGGTTTCACTCAATGTCAGAATGATACATGTTTGTATAAGCAAGACATAAATGGTAGTCATCGCTTGGTACTGGTCTATGTGGACGATCTGCTCATATCATGTCAGAAGAAAGCAGATCTTATAAAAATCAAGGCTCAGATAGAAGCAAAGATCGAGTTCGTCTTCTTTGCAGATGTTTTTGGGCGTGCAGATTGAATGAAAAGGCGAAGTAGGTGATATTTCGATGAATCGGACACTGTATACAAAAGACATGGAATGCAGGAATACAAAGGAATGCAGGCTCGCAGCGACACCAGGTGTTGCAAAAATGTTGTGAAAATAAAACAGTATATCAATCAGCAATTTTCGAGCTCGGTTAGCTTTGACGTCACAACCTAACTAAAAATAAAAAAAAAACAACTAAAAATTTGTCGTAACAGAAACATTGTTATTTCGTATACTTAATGAATTAGGCAATGTATAAAGTGATATCACATTGAGGAAGAGTGTTGAAAAAAGCAATGTGGCATCATCGTACACAAGATTTGGCAGCAACCCGCGTACATGCTTGACCATTTAACTACAGTTTTCTTATTTGTTCTACACAGTTTTTTCTTATACCGTCGAAAGAGCAATGTGAAATCATTTATAATAAATGCTCTATCATTTTTGAATAAACCGTCTCTTTTTGGAAAAAACAAAACATAAGTCCAACACCAATTAAATACATTTGTAGGAATTTATGTTGACAATCTGACGAAAGCAGGAAGCCGGCTCTATGATAAATTTGTCCTTTCACTTTGAAAGATTGTATGATTTCTGCTGTTGCGATTTCTGCGCCGAACGACATCTTTTGGAACCATGAGTTGTATTTCCTGATATTAGTTAGGAAATGCTTCGATTCTACGGTAAATCCGGAAAGCAAAGTTTTAATAGCTGTGGCGGTTCTTTAAGTTGAGGCAGTTTAATTTGACCGTTAGCACAACACATTCCCTTCATTTATCATTTAAATTTTAGAGCCTTGCAAAGCAGACACACTTTATTCACAGTTCCGATGGAAACATGACGGCTCAAACTGTAATCATTATCTGAGTTCTACCGGAATGCTAGGCGATTGTAATCACGTGGTTGCTGGTCACGAAGTCGTTTTGTACTCTGATCTGCTGTTTCTGAATTTGTATAATGCCTTCGCCGTATTCGCAACGATGCATTCTCAAGCCCTTCGGCACACCGCTCTGCTCTTGGCGATGATTACTCTCATCGTTAAGACGTCGCAGTTGTGCTACCTGAGAAATTGCAATACGTCTACGAGTGCTTGGAAGGCGTTGAAAGACTCACCATCCAAGCAGACCTGTAAGGAAAGTTGCTCAATATAAAAGATTGCTCGGATTGTGGTTGAAGGGGGGTGACTTCATTCCAGATCATATTAATAATTTCTGCATTACGATTGACAAGCTCACTGAGCTTGATATAAAGCAGGAAGGAGATCGGGCAGTAATAATGCTGTTGTCCAGCTTGGCCCCAGAATACGAAAATTTTGTTATAGCAATTGAAACGCGCGACAGCTTGCCGACACTGGGTATTTTAAAAATAAAATTGTTGGAAGAGGGGAAGCGAAGAAAACACGAAGTGAATTCGCCAGAAAAACGGTATGAGCAACAAGTATTTCATGCGAAGAACAGCCGAAGCGAAGCAAAAGAGAAACGAAAAAAGACGTTGAATGCTACAAATATGGACAGTGAAGCCACTATAAAAGCCAATGCAGAGAGGGAACCGGAAGAAAAAGAGAAGCCGGCAAGACAACAACAACAACGTTCTTTTACTTCTTTAGCAGCTATAGAAGCTGTACGGTTGAACAAATCGACGTGGTTTTTTGACAGCGGGGCGATGACGCATATGTGTTATGATCGCAGCTTTCTCGCAAATTATGTTTGTCAAAATGAAGACGTTGTGTTGGCCGACAACAAAACAATATGCGCAGTAGGCGGAGGAGACGTTATAATTCAAACGACATTGTGCGAGTTGAAATTGCAAGATGTACTATATGTTCCCTGAATGAGAGAAAATTTTATCACTGTGAGTCGCGCAGTTGAACGTGGTTGTACAGTACGTTTTAACAGAGAGGGTGCGGTAAATTGCCAGCAAGGCGACCAAATATTGAAAGCACACAAGAGTGATAATTTGTTTGTGTTTGAGTATAAAAACATTGCATGTTTTGTTGTACCGCAACAAAGCGCAGAGTATTGTCCATCTGAATTACGCTAGCTTGGCGAATCTTGACATAAGAATGCTGATAAGTGGAAGAAAAGGTGTGAACTTCACAGATAAGTTGCAATGCAGAACTTGCATGAAAAGTAAGATTCACACACAGCCTTTTCCAGTGGAAACTAGGAATCGCAACAAACGACTGCTTGATGTAATACACACATATATGAGCGGGCCGTTTGAAAAACGATCACCTGGAGGTTCGTCGTATTTTTTAACATTGATCCGTGACTTTTCAAGGTAAATATTTACATATTTTATGAAATCGAAAGATTAAGTGTTCGAAAAACTTCTTGATTTTAAAAACATGGCCGAGCGGCAGACTGGATACAAGATAAAGGCTATTCGAAGCGACAACGGTCGAGAATATATCAACAAGCGATTTGATAATTTCTTACGGCAGCACGGCATAGTACGTCAGCTGATGCTGCCTTATAGTTCTCAACAAAACGCTGTGGCCGAGCGAGCGAATCGTACGTTAGTGGAGATGGCAAAAAGTTTACTAATACCTTCAAACATGCGAGAGTTTTTATGGGCAGAGGTAAGGCAGACAGCGTGCTATATTATAAATCGACCTCCAACTGCAGCATTGACCCACATGACACCATATGAAGCTTGGGTTGGTAAGAAACCCAATGTGTCAATTTTTGGGTCAGTCACAATTGGTCTAGACAAGACGCAGCACAACAAATTCAAAGCAAAAGGCAAAGAATATTATTTGGTTGGATACTCGTTACTGTCGAAGGAATACAGACTGTATGACGCACACAAAAGGCAGATCGTAGAAAAACCGCGACGTTTTGTTCGATGAGACTTGTCGCGCAGACGACATGTATGTAAGGGCCTGATGATTAACAACGATTTCTATACATCAGCAGCAGTAGAAGTCGTGGTAGTCAGTCGTCAGCAGTCTACGCGAACAGTCGTAGAGAAGTAACCCGTAGTGAAGAACAGCAGCAGTGCGTGAAGCAGAGATACAGTCGCTCCGTTGAAGTTTTCAACTAAATATTCTAATTTGTTATTATTATTGCTAATCCCATATTACTATAATAAAATATTACATTTGGGAAACATAAGTAAAAACAAGTTTCAAATTTGAAATTCAGTTGAAAGTTACACGTCGTTGCGAAATTCAGTTGAACGTTGATACGCGTCGTTGTGAAATTCTGTTGAACGTTGTTACGCGTCGTTGTAAAATTCAGTTGAACTTTGTTGTTGTGTCGTCGCGTAATTCAGTTGAACATTGTAGTGGGGCTCAACCCATTGAACATGATAAAAAGTGATTGATTTGCGCGAAAAAAGTAGCCCAAAACTGTCATGACAAGTGGCACTAAAAAAACAGTTGCGAAAGTCGTAAAAATTTCAGTGGAAGTAAGAGCGAAACGGTCGGTTATTCCGCGCGAAGTAAAGGGAAGTAAAATGGGAAACGGTGACAAAATAACGGCTGCAGAAGTCAAGGATACATGGGAACGGGATGCACATTATGTTGCCTAATATACAAAAGCACTACAGCAGCTAGTGCAGTTGCTTCTTCAGAAAGAAGAACGCAACGAAAACCAAATTAATGTGTCAGTGGCAGACTTTGCAAACGTGGTGTCCGAATATGATGGTGAATCAATTGCAGTCAAAATGGGTTTCGAAAACTTTATACTATATGCAGAGGCATACGGACTAAGTGAGAAGCAAATGTTTGTGCAAACAAGAAACAAAATAAAAAAAACCGCTAAATTGTTTCTGGAGTCAACCCTCGTTAGCAGCTTCCAGTCATTACGGTTCGCATTGGAAACTGAGTTCCATAAAGAGTACAATAGCGTGGAATTGCACAAGCAGTTAAGTGAGAAAAAAAAACGGGACGACGAAAGTTTCCACGAATACGAGTTAAAAATGAAAAAGATTGCCGCTCTTGTAAACATTGAGGACAGTTCGGTTTTACGTTATATAGTGGACGGACTAACAGTAAAGCCTGAATTTCGGAATTTATTACATAGTGCAAAATCTTACGCTCAGCTAAGAGAACAATGCCACATTTACGAACTAGTGCACAAGAATGAGACAGTAAACAAAGTGAATAAAACCGTTGGTTACAAGGCCGATAAAAGTGAAACAAGAACAATGAGAAAGCAATTGCGTTGTTTTAATTGTCGATCAGCTGATCATAAACGTAGCGAGTGAAAGGAGAACACGAAATGTTTTAAGTGTAACAAAAGTGACACATTTCGCGGAACTGCACTGAGAAAAAAACGATTTCGGAAAAAACGTGAATGTAGTCGTCAAAGATAATCGTGTAAAGACAGATACGGGGTCTAATGTAACATTGGTCCAAAAAGGAGTTTATATAGATAATATATAACCATTGAGAATGTTACAGATGATGATGATGATTATAAAGACGAATATAATGGTGGAGAAATGAATGATGATGATAACGATGATGCTGATGACATAGTTGCTACCTCTATCGAATCTATTAGACAAGGTGCTGCTGAAAGTAATGGCGATGATGACATTTTCGATGAGGATAATGACAATAATATGTTTGGTAATGATAATGTTGTTGATAACGATGCTGAGGAAATGCAGTTACTGAAGCCGAAAGCCTCACAGCAAGCAGCGACCGGAGAATAAAATCAAGCGCATTCAAATGAAAATATGGACGATAAAGCTGGTAATGAAGAGCCATCATCGTGGGCCGCATCGCTAATAAAGCCCAAAGCACCCAAAAATTCAAAGTTCCCGACGAAGTCTACAGGTAGGGACGAAGTGTTACGACAGCTGGAGAATTGGTCTGACACGTTTGGTACCCTACGTCGTATTATTAGCGATAGAGGACCAGCATTTACATCTACGAATTTTGGCGAATTCTTCAAAAGTAATGTTATTGAACACCTCTTAGTGACGACAGGCATACCAAGAGGGGACGGTCAATTGGAGCTCACCAACAGGGTGATACTATCAATTATTTCCAAGATGTCCGCAGACAATTAGTCAACTTGGTTCAAATATGCCGATGCAGTACAGAAAGCAGTAAATTCTCATGTGCACAGTCTCTTGACGATACTGAAAACATTGAATTTATCTGCGTCAAAATTTCATTCTCTAATCATAACATTTTTATTACTTGTTCATATATTCCTCCTTCATCTTCTGACTCAGTCTACTTGGATCAAGCGAAGGCTATCCAGAATGTATTAAAGCTCATTAAAGACGCTGATATTTTGCTTGTTTTGGGTGATTTTAATCTTCCCTCTATTAATTGGATTCCTTTTAGTGACTCCAATATCGTTCTTCCTTCTGTTGGCAGCGAGTTCGTTGATTTATTGCTGGATCTCTCTCTCCAGCAAATAAACCACATTTCCAACATCAAACATCGTATGCTAGACCTAGTGTTTACTAACTGCCATGAAAATACCTCACTGCGAGTCCTCTCCATTGTCAATTCCAGAAGATACCTATCACCCCACTCTTGAGGTGACACTAACTCTTAACCAACTTCTGTCTGCATCTGACTCAACTTGTGCTAAGCCAAGACAAGCTTTTAATTTTAAACATACTAATTTCAATCGTCTCAACTCATTGCTTGCTTCCACGGATTGGTCAATATTAAGTTCTTCTTCTGATATTGATACTGCCGTGCGGTTTTTCAACACGACTATGCTGGATTATATCAATAAATGTGTGCCTCAAGTACATGTTACCGATGATTCTAAGCGTCCGCCTTGGTTTTGTATAAATTTGGTCCGTCTAAAAAATATTAGAAATCGGTTATTTAAAAAATTTAAACGCTCTTGTTCCGCAACTGATTATGCGAGTTATGCCGCGGCTCGTAGTAAATTCAACATTTTTAATCAATCTTGCTATAGTAGATATTTGTGCAAAGTAAAAGTAAATATTAAACGAGATCCCAAAAATTTTTTTAAATTCATCAAAATCAAAAACAAATCAGAGTTATTTCCAACTAGTATGGAGTTTGATGGAGTTGCAAGTAGCTCTGATGATGGGATTGCGAACCTTTTTGCTAAATAGTGCCTGTGTAAATAGTTCTCCTTACCCTTACAAAATTGATGAATTTAATCACTTCAATATGCCGTTTATTGACGGCAGTATTATTTTACGATATCTAAAATTGGTTAAACCTTCTTTTTCTCCTGGTCCGGATAATATTCCTAGTTGTATCTTAAAAAGCTGTGCTAACAACTTATATATTCCCCTTTATACCTTATTTAATTTATCCCTTATTACTTCATCTATGCCAAGTTGTTGGAAAGAATCCTATATATTTCCCTTATTCAAAAAGGGTAGTAAGTCAGATATATCGAACTACAGAGGTATTGCCAAGCTGTGTGCAATTCCTAAGTTGTTTGAGCAGATTATCACTGATCAATTACAGTTTTATATTCGCCCATTGTTGAGTATGTCTCAGCATGGTTTTGTAAAGAACCGTTCAACGGTAACCAATCTGTTGGAATTTACCTCTATTGTCAATCACGACTTTTCGGTAGGTAGCCAAACTGATATTATCGACACCGACTTCAGTAAAGCTTTCGATACTGTATCGCATGGGTTGCTCATAACCAAACTCAAAGCTTTTGGTTTCCCTTCTCCATTGATCCGATGGCTGGCATCTTACCTAGATCATCGCTCTCAAAGGGTACTTTTTAAGTCTTCAATATCTAAGTCTTTAAAGGTAACATCAGGTGTTCCCCAAGGCAGTCATTTGGGGCCTTTGCTTTTCAACATATTTATTAATGATCTACCTACCGTCATCAAACACTCTCAGATTTTAATGAACGCAGATGATGTAAAACTATGTTTCCGCCTTAATAACCCTTCTCACGGGATTTTCCTTCAGAGTGACATTGACTCTTTATCTCGTTGGTGTTCCAAAAACTATTTAATTCTCAATACCAATAAATGCAAAGTTATGTCCTTTTCTCGCGGAGCCCTTATTTCAAATTCTTATTACATTGACTCAAATAGTTTAGATCGTATTTCCCAGTTTAACGACCTTGGTATTTTGATGGACCCGAAGTTGCATTTCGGTACCCACATTTCCACTTCGGTCTCTAAAGCTAGAGGTATCCTTGGCTATATTAAACGCTGGTCTAAGGAATTTGATGATCCGTATACTACCAAAGTACTATACACTTCACTAGTAAGACCTATTCTGGAGTATGCGTCTTGTGTCTGGGATCCTCAATATCAGATGTATATTGATCGTATTGAGTCGGTGCAAAAGCAATTTCTACTTTTTGCTCTCAAAAACTTGCACTGGGATCCTAATGCTTGCCTACCATCTTATCGGTGTCGTCTCAAATTGATCAACCTCCCTACCTTGTCTAGTCGTAGAACGGTCATTGGTGTAACTTTTATGTATAACCTCATTTATGGTAGTATTAACTCACCTTTCTTACTTAGAATGATTAACTTTAGTGTACCCGCACGTCCAACTAGAAACTATTCTCCTATTATTCTTCCCTTTTGTAGAGCTTCTTATTTGCAACATGATCCATTCTATGTCTTATGCAAATCTTTTAATACCCACTTTGCGTGTGCTGCTCCTCCCACCTCTTCTTATGTTATAAAAACTAAATTGTTGGCATCATTGAATTAATGCATCACTTATTTTCTGTACTGTTAACCTAAATTTTTCCTCCTTGTTTAAATAGTCTATGTTATTGTAGGTATTGAATTCTAAATTTAATATTAGCTTTAGTTTAATCTTGCATGCTGATTATTTTAATGGCTGATGATGTTTTTATCTGTAGCCAAATATTTAGTACGTAGACATTAGCTTTGGTATCGCATGATCACAAAAGATATTAGCAATTAAGACCAGCTGAGCCCAGTCTATGTGACTGGGTGAATTTTGATGCCACCTGGGCCTGCCCCATGTGAGATCATGGTGTGGTCATTGCGTACCTACTAAGTCGATGTAAAAAAAAAAAAAAAAACTAAGTTCACCACGTTTGAATTAAAGTTTGGCGTCAAGATGAGAAGCGACATTAGTAGCGAGTGCAGTGATCTGAGGTGCAATGCTAAGATACAGATTGCGAAAGTTCAGAAAGAATACAAAAAACGAAAGAAAGAGTCTGAGTACGATAGCAGTCTACGCGAGGAGTCGTAAAGAAGTAATCCGTAGCGAAGAACAGCAGCAGTGCGTGAAGCAGACAATTCAGTCGCTCCGTTGAAGTTTTCAATTAAATATTCGAATATGCCGTTATTATTACAAATCCCATATTACTACAATAAAATATTACATGTATGAACTTGTCAAGTTCGACGAATCGGAGGTTAGCAGATTTGCTGAGACGGCAAGATACGATGCAATGAAGCCCGATTCATATACCGATGACCACATACAGCAAGAAGCAGAGAGTGAAGACTACGAAACTCCAGATGAGCCGTTGTATGAGCAGCAGGAAGAGTATCAGGACAAATGGAGAATATTGGGCCAGGTAGGCCAAAACTAATACGGTCAGATAAGCCAAGGCAACCAAAAAAGGTTTTTAATTTTGTGAACGTGTTGCAAGCCAAAAAAATACCATTGCCACAGAATTATAAGAAAGCAATTTAAAGTGAATATGCACCATATTGGCAGGCCCCCATGAACACAGAATTTGACGCGTTATATTCGAACGAAACATGGACGAAAGTGGTTCTTCCCAATTGTCAATAGGCGATTGTAGATGAGTATTACCATAAAAAGGCACAATGACGACACGGTGGAACGGTGGAATCATGTTTGGTAGCAAAGGTATGTTCACCGAAGTTTGGCGTGAACTATTCAGAAACTTGTTCACCGGTGTGTCGATATGAAACCATACGTCTGATAATGGCATTATTCGTTGAGTTGAAATTATATTTGCATCAAATGGACGTATGTATTGCGTATTTTAACAGTACATTAAGTGATGAGGCAGCCAGAAGGTTTTGTAGACAAGTCATGTGAGCAAAAGGTGCTCAAACTCAACAAAGCAATATATGCCCTGAAGCAGTGTGGACGAGAATGGAATGCTAAGCTGAACGCAGTGTTATGCGAAATTGGTTTCACTCAATGTCAGAATGATACATGTTTGTATAAGCAAGACATAAATGGTAGTCATCGCTTGATACTGGTCTATGTGGACGATCTGCTCATATCATGTCAGAAGAAAGCAGATCTTATAAAAATCAAGGCTCAGATAGAAGCAAAGATCGAGTTCGTCTTCTTTGCAGATGTTTTTGGGCGTGAATGTCTTGAATGAAAAGGCGAAGTAGGTGATATTTCGATGAATCAGACACTGTATACAAAAGACATGGAATGCAGGAATACAAAGGAATGCAGGCTCGCAGCGACACCAGGTGTTGCAAAAATGTTGTGAAAATAAAACAGTATATCAATCAGCAATTTTCGAGCTAATGTGGTTAGCTTTGACGTCACAACCTAACTAAAAATAAAAAAAAAACATATCACATTGAGGAAGAGTGTTGAAAAAAGCAATGTGGCATCATCGTACACAAGATTTGGCAGCAACCCGCGTACATGCTGGACCATTTAACTACAGTTTTCTTATTTGTTCTACACAGTTTTTTCTTATACCGTCGAAAGAGCAATGTGAAATCATTTATAATAAATGCTCTATCATTTTTGAATAAACCGTCTCTTTTTTGAAAAAACAAAACATAAGTCCAACACCAATTAAATACATTTGTAGGAATTTATGTTGACAATCTGACGAAAGCAGGAAGCCGGCTCTATGATAAATTTGTCCTTTCACTTTGAAAGATTGTATGATTTCTGCTGTTGCGATTTCTGCGCCGAACGACATCTTTTGGAACCATGAGTTGTATTTCCTGATATTAGTTAGGAAATGCTTCGATTCTACGGTAAATCCGGAAAGCAAAGTTTTAATAGCTGTGGCGGTTCTTTAAGTTGAGGCAGTTTAATTTGACCGTTAGCACAACACATTCCCTTCATTTATCATTTAAATTTTAGAGCCTTGCAAAGCAGACACACTTTATTCACAGTTCCGATGGAAACATGACGGCTCAAACTGTAATCATTATCTGAGTTCTACCGGAACTCGGATTGTGGTTGAAGGGGGGTGACTCCATTCCAGATCATATTAATAATTTCTGCATTACGATTGACAAGCTCACTGAGCTTGATATAAAGCAGGAAGGAGATCGGGCAGTAATAATGCTGTTGTCCAGCTTGGCCCCAGAATACGAAAATTTTGTTATAGCAATTGAAACGCGCGACAGCTTGCCGACACTGGGTATTTTAAAAATAAAATTGTTGGAAGAGGGGAAGCGAAGAAAACACGAAGTGAATTCGCCAGAAAAACGGTATGAGCAACAAGTATTTCATGCGAAGAACAGCCGAAGCGAAGCAAAAGAGAAACGAAAAAAGACGTTGAATGCTACAAATATGGACAGTGAAGCCACTATAAAAGCCAATGTGGAGAGGGAACCGAAAGAAAAAGAGAAGCCGGCAAGACAACAACAACAACAACAACGTTCTTTTACTGCTTTAGCAGCTATAGAAGCTGTACGGTTGAACAAATCGACGTGGTGTTTTGACAGCGGGGCGATGACGCATATGTGTTATGATCGCAGCTTTCTCGCAAATTATGTTTGTCAAAATGAAGACGTTGTGTTGGCCGACAACAAAACAATATGCGCAGTAGGCGGAGGAGACGTTATAATTCAAACGACATTGTGCGAGTTGAAATTGTTCTCTGAATGAGAGAAAATTTTATCTCTGTGAGTCGCGCAATGGAACGTGGTTGTACAGTACTTTTTAACAGAGGGGGTGCGGTAATTTGCCAGCAAGGCGACCAAATATTGAAAGCACACAAGAGTGATAATTTGTTTGCAGAACTTGCATGAAAAGTAAGATTCACACACAGCCTTTTCCAGTGGAAACTAGGAATCGCGCCAAACGACTGCTTGATGTAATACACACATATGTGAGCGGGCCGTTTGAAAAACGATCACCTGGAGGTTCGACGTATTTTTTAACATTGATCCGTGACTTTTCAAGGTAAATATTTACAAGTTTTATGAAATCGAAAGATTAAGTGTTCGAAAAACTTCTTGATTTTAAAAACATGGCCGAGCGGCAGACTGGATACAAGATAAAGGCTATTCGAAGCGACAACGGTCGAGAATATATCAACAAGCGATTTGATAATTTCTTACGGCAGCACGGCATAGTACGTCAGCTGATGCTGCATTATAGTTCTCAAAAAAACGCTGTGGCCGAGCGAGCGAATCGTACGTTAGTGGAGATGGCAAAAAGTTTACTAATACCTTCAAACATGCGAGAGTTTTTATGGGCAGAGGTAAGGCAGACAGCGTGCTATATTATAAATCGACCTCCAACTGCAGCATTGACCCACATGACACCATATGAAGCTTGGGTTGGTAAGAAACCCAATGTGCAGAATATGCCAATTTTTGGGTCAGTCGCAATTGGTCTAGACAAGACGCAGCACAACAAATTCAAAGCAAAAGGCAGAGAATATTGTTTGGTTGGATACTCGTTAGTGTCGAAGGCATACAGACTGTATGACGCACACAAAAGGCAGATCGTAGAAAAACCGCGACGTTTTGTTCGATGAGACTTGTCGCGCAGACGACATGTATGTAAGGGACTGATGATTAACAACGATTTCTATACATCAGCAGCAGTAGAAGTCGTGGTAGTCAGTCGTCAGCAGTCTACGCGAACAGTCGTAGAGAAGTAAGCCGTAGTGAAGAACAGCAGCAGTGCGTGAAGCAGAGAATACAGTCGCTCCGTTGAAGTTTTCAACTAAATATTCTAATTTGTTATTATTATTGCTAATCCCATATTACTATAATAAAATATTACATTTCGGAAACATAAGTAAAAACAAGTTTAAAATTTGAAATTCAGTTGAACGTTGTTACGCGTCGTTGTGAAATTCTGTTGAACTTTGTTGTTGTGTCGTCTCGCAAATCAGTTGAACATTGTAGTGGGGCTCAACCCATTGAACATGATAAAAAGTGATTGATTTGCGCGAAAAAAGTAGCCCAAAAACTGTCATGACAAGTGGCACTAAAAAAACAGTTGCGAAAGTCGTAAAAATTTCAGCGGAAGTAAGAGCGAAACGGTCGGTTATTCCGCGCGAAGTAAAGGGAAGTAAAATGGGAAACGGTGACAAAATAACGGCTGCAGAAGTCAAGGATACATGGGAACGGGATGCACATTATGTTGCCTAATATATAAAAGCACTACAGCAGCTAGTGCAGTTGCTTCTTCAGAAAGAAGAACGCAACGAAAACCAAACTAATATGTCAGTGGCAGACTTTGCAAACGTGGTGTCCGAATATGATGGTGAATCAATTGCAGTCAAAATGTGTTTCGAAAACTTTATACTAAATGCAGAGGCATACGGACTAAGTGAGAAGCAAATGTTTGTGCAAACAAGAAACAAAATAAAAAAAACCGCTAAATTGTTTCTGGAGTCAACCCTCGTTAGCAGCTTCCAGTCATTACGGTTCGCATTGGAAACTGAGTTCCATAAAGAGTACAATAGCGTGGAATTGCACAAGCAGTTAAGTGAGAAAAAAAAACGGGACGACGAAAGTTTCCACGAATACGAGTTAAAAATGAAAAAGATTGCCGCTCTTGGAAACATTGAGGACAGTTCGGTTTTACGTTATATAGTGGATGGACTAACAGTAAAGCCTGAATTTCGGAATTTATTACATAGTGCAAAATCTTACGCTCAGCTAAGAGAACAATACGACATTTACGAACTAGTGCACAAGAATGAGACAGTAAACAAAGTGAATAAAACCGTTGGTTACAAGGCCGATAAAAGTGAAACAAGTACAATGAGAAAGCAATTGCGTTGTTTTAATTGTCAATCAGCTGATTATAAACGTAGTGAGTGAAAGGAGAACACGAAATGTTTTAAGTGTAACAAAAGTGACACATTTCGCGGAACTGCACTGAGAAAAAAAACGATTTCGGAAAAAACGTGAATGTAGTCGTCAAAGATAATCGTGTAAAGATAGATACGAGGTCTGATGTAACATTGGTCCAAAATGGAGTTTATATAGATAATATATAACCATTGAGAATGTTACAGATGATGATGATGATTATAAAGACGAATATAATGGTGGAGAAATGAATGATGATGATAACGATGATGCTGATGACATAGTTGCTACCTCTATCGAATCTATTAGGCAAGGTGCTGCTGAAAGTAATGGCGATGATGACATTTTCGATGAGGATAATGACAATAATATGTTTGGTAATGATAATGTTGTTGATAACGATGCTGAGGAAATGCAGTTACTGAAGCCGAAAGCCTCACAGCAAGCAGCGACCGGAGAATAAAATCAAGCGCATTCAAATGAAAATATGGACGATAAAGCTGGTAATGAAGAGCCATCATCGTGGGCCGCATCGCTAATAAAGCCCAAAGCACCCAAAAATTCAAAGTTCCCGACGAAGTCTACAGGTAGGGACGAAGTGTTACGACAGCTGGAGAATTGGTCTGACACGTTTGGTACCCCACGTCGTATTATTAGCGATAGAGGACCAGCATTTACATCTACGAATTTTGGCGAATTCTTCAAAAGTAATGTTATTGAACACCTCTTAGTGACGACAGGCATACCAAGAGGGGACGGTCAATTGGAGCTCACCAACAGGGTGATACTATCAATTATTTCCAAGATGTCCGCAGACGATTAGTCAACTGTCCGTACAAATATGCCGGTGCAGTACAGACCAAGCAGTAGGTGGCTCAGGTACGACAGTTCAACTAAGTGCACCCCGAATGAATTACAGGATTACCGAGCGTCAAGAGGCCAGATGCGCAACAACAGTAGCGAGTGCACGACATCTAGCAGGTGCAATGCTAAGATAGCAGTCATTGCGAAAGTTCAGACAGAATCAGCAGACAACGCGAGAAAGAGTCTGAGTACGATTTGAATGTACTGCCGATAGAGAGGCGGACACAAGTAGTTGCAGTGCAGAGAAATGGCAGAGCGAGTACAGTCTGCTCCGTACAAGAATTCAATTAAAGATCCAAAGAGGTGGCCGGTACGATCACTAATCCCATATGACTAGCGAATGAATTACAGGATTACCGAGTGTAAGGGCCAGACTGAGCAACAACAGTATCGACGCAACACGGAGCAGTTCAGCAGTAGTAGTCATGAGTACGGTCAGATACGTCATGCAGTCGACGCCCGGAGTCGTACACCGAAGTGAGCCGTACAGACAGCACAGAAGCAGAGCGTGAAGCAGACAATACAGACGCTCCAGATGAAGCTGTCAAGTAAATGAGTCAAATTTGCCGGTAGTATTACTAATCCCGACATTACTACGAAAAATATTACATGTATGAACTAGTCAAGTTCGACGAACCGGAGGTTAGCAGATTTGCTGAGACGGTAAGATACGATGCAATGAAGCCCGATTCATACACCGATGACCACATACAGCAAGAAGCAGAGAGTGAAGACTACGAAACTCCAGATGAGCCGTAGTATGAGCAGCAGGAGAAGTATCACGACAACATGGAGAATATTGAGCCAAGTAGGCCAAAAATATTATGGTCAGATAAGCCAAGGCGACCAAAAAAAGTTTTTAATTTTTTGAACGTATTGCAAGCCAAAGAGATACCATTGCCACAGCATTACAAGGAGGCAATTCAAAGTGAACATGCCCCGTATTGGCAGGCCGCCATGAACACAGAATTTGATGCGTTTAATTCTGCATCATCCCAATTGTCAACAGGCGATTGCCTGTAGATGCGTATTTACCGTAAAGCGGCACAGTGGCGGCACGGTGGAACGCTACAAATTATGTTTGGAAGCAAAGGAATATTCACAAAAGTTTGGCGTGAACTATTCAGAAACTTTTTCACCAGTGTGTCGATATGAAATCATACGTCTGATAATGGCATTATTCGTTGAGTTGAAATTATATTTGCATCAAATGGACGTATGTATTGCGTATTTTAACAGTACATTAAGTGATGAGGTCTACATGAAGCAGCCAGAAGGTTTTGTAGACAAGTCATGTGAGCAAAAGGTGCATCAAATGGACGTATGTATTGCGTATTTTAACAGTACATTAAGCGATGAGGTCTACATGAAGCAGCCAGAAGGTTTTGTAGACAAGTCATGTGAGCAAAGGTGCTCAAACTCAACAAAGCGATATATGGCCTGAAGCAATCTGGACGAGAATGGAATGCTAAGCTGAACGCAGTGTTATGCGAAATTGGTTTCACTCAATGTCAGAATGATACATGTTTGTATAAGCAAGACATAAATGGTAGTCATCGCTTGATACTGGTCTATGTGGACGATCTGCTCATATCATGTCAGAAGAAAGCAGATCTTATAAAAATCAAGGCTCAGATAGAAGCAAAGATCGAGTTCGTCGACTTTGCAGATGTTTTTGGGCGTGCATGTCTTGAATGAAAAGGCGAAGTAGGTGATATTTCGATGAATCAGACACTGTATACAAAAGACATGGACTGCAGCGGCACAGTACGAAGGAATGCAGGCTCGCAGCGACACCAGGTGTTGCAAAAATGTTGTGAAAATAAAACAGTATATCAATCAGCAATTGGCGAGCTAATGGGTAGCTTTGACGTCACAACCTAACTAAAAATAAAAAAAAAACAACTAAAAATTTGTCGTAACAGAAACATTGTTATTTCGTATACTTAATGAATTAGGCAATGTATAAAGTGATATCACATTGAGGAAGAGTGTTGAAAAAAGCAATGTGGCATCATCGTACACAAGATTTGGCAGCAACCCGCGTACATGCTTGACCATTTAACTACAGTTTTCTTATTTGTTCTACACAGTTTTTTCTTATACCGTCGAAAGAGCAATGTGAAATCATTTATAATAAATGCTCTATCATTTTTGAATAAACCGTCTCTTTTTTGAAAAAACAAAACATAAGTCCAACACCAATTAAATACATTTGTAGGAATTTATGTTGACAATCTGACGAAAGCAGGAAGCCGGCTCTATGATAAATTTGTCCTTTCACTTTGAAAGATTGTATGATTTCTGCTGTTGCGATTTCTGCGCCGAACGACATCTTTTGGAACCATGAGTTGTATTTCCTGATATTAGTTAGGAAATGCTTCGATTCTACGGTAAATCCGGAAAGCAAAGTTTTAATAGCTGTGGCGGTTCTTTAAGTTGAGGCAGTTTAATTTGACCGTTAGCACAACACATTCCCTTCATTTATCATTTAAATTTTAGAGCCTTGCAAAGCAGACACACTTTATTCACAGTTCCGATGGAAACATGACGGCTCAAACTGTAATCATTATCTGAGTTCTACCGGAACTCGGATTGTGGTTGAAGGGGGGTGACTCCATTCCAGATCATATTAATAATTTCTGCATTACGATTGACAAGCTCACTGAGCTTGATATAAAGCAGGAAGGAGATCGGGCAGTAATAATGCTGTTGTCCAGCTTGGCCCCAGAATACGAAAATTTTGTTATAGCAATTGAAACGCGCGACAGCTTGCCGACACTGGGTATTTTAAAAATAAAATTGTTGGAAGAGGGGAAGCGAAGAAAACACGAAGTGAATTCGCCAGAAAAACGGTATGAGCAACAAGTATTTCATGCGAAGAACAGCCGAAGCGAAGCAAAAGAGAAACGAAAAAAGACGTTGAATGCTACAAATATGGACAGTGAAGCCACTATAAAAGCCAATGTGGAGAGGGAACCGAAAGAAAAAGAGAAGCCGGCAAGACAACAACAACAACAACAACGTTCTTTTACTGCTTTAGCAGCTATAGAAGCTGTACGGTTGAACAAATCGACGTGGTGTTTTGACAGCGGGGCGATGACGCATATGTGTTATGATCGCAGCTTTCTCGCAAATTATGTTTGTCAAAATGAAGACGTTGTGTTGGCCGACAACAAAACAATATGCGCAGTAGGCGGAGGAGACGTTATAATTCAAACGACATTGTGCGAGTTGAAATTGTTCTCTGAATGAGAGAAAATTTTATCTCTGTGAGTCGCGCAATGGAACGTGGTTGTACAGTACTTTTTAACAGAGGGGGTGCGGTAATTTGCCAGCAAGGCGACCAAATATTGAAAGCACACAAGAGTGATAATTTGTTTGCAGAACTTGCATGAAAAGTAAGATTCACACACAGCCTTTTCCAGTGGAAACTAGGAATCGCGCCAAACGACTGCTTGATGTAATACACACATATGTGAGCGGGCCGTTTGAAAAACGATCACCTGGAGGTTCGACGTATTTTTTAACATTGATCCGTGACTTTTCAAGGTAAATATTTACAAGTTTTATGAAATCGAAAGATTAAGTGTTCGAAAAACTTCTTGATTTTAAAAACATGGCCGAGCGGCAGACTGGATACAAGATAAAGGCTATTCGAAGCGACAACGGTCGAGAATATATCAACAAGCGATTTGATAATTTCTTACGGCAGCACGGCATAGTACGTCAGCTGATGCTGCATTATAGTTCTCAAAAAAACGCTGTGGCCGAGCGAGCGAATCGTACGTTAGTGGAGATGGCAAAAAGTTTACTAATACCTTCAAACATGCGAGAGTTTTTATGGGCAGAGGTAAGGCAGACAGCGTGCTATATTATAAATCGACCTCCAACTGCAGCATTGACCCACATGACACCATATGAAGCTTGGGTTGGTAAGAAACCCAATGTGCAGAATATGCCAATTTTTGGGTCAGTCGCAATTGGTCTAGACAAGACGCAGCACAACAAATTCAAAGCAAAAGGCAGAGAATATTGTTTGGTTGGATACTCGTTAGTGTCGAAGGCATACAGACTGTATGACGCACACAAAAGGCAGATCGTAGAAAAACCGCGACGTTTTGTTCGATGAGACTTGTCGCGCAGACGACATGTATGAAGTTGTCAGGTTCGACGAACCGGAGATTAGCACATATGCCGAGACGTCAAGATACGATGTAATGAAGCCCGATTTATACACCGATGACCACATACAGCAAGAAGCAGAGAATGAAGACTACAAAACTCCAGATGAGCTGTTGTATGAGCAGCAGGAAGAGTATCAGGACAACATGGAGAATATTGGGCCAGGTAGGCCAAAAATAATACGGTCAAATAATAAATTTTCAATTTTTTGAACGTATTGCAAGCGAAAGAGATACCATTGCCACAGAATTATGAGAAGGCAATTGGAAGTGAATATGCACCATATTGGCAGGCCACTATGAACACAGAATTGGGTGCGTTGAATTCGAACGAAACATGGACAAAAGTGGATCTTCCCAATTGTCAACAACCGATTGGCTGTAGATGAATATTTACCATAAAAAGGCACAGTAACGGCACGGTGGAACGCTACAAATCATGTTTTGAAGCAACGGAACACTCACAGAAGTTTGGCGTGAACTATTCAGAAACTTTTTCACCATTGTGTCTATATGAAATCATACGTCTGATAATGGCATAATTCGTTGAGTTGAAATTATATTTGCATCAAATGGATGTATGTATTACGTATCTTAACAGTGCATTAAGTGATGAGGTCTACATGAATCAGCCAGAAGGTTTTGTAGACAAGTCATGTGAGGAAAAAATGCTCAAACTCAACAAAGCGATATATGGCCTGAAGCAATCTGGACGAGAATGGAATGCTAAGCTGAACGCAGTGTTATGCGAAATTGATTTCACTCAATGTCAGAATGATACATGTTTGTATAAGCAAGACATAAATGGTAGTCATTGCTTGATACTGGTCTATGTGGACGATCTGCTTATATCATGTCAGAAGAAAGCAGAACTTATAAATATCAAGGCTCAGATAGATCCAAATTTGGAGTGCGTCGACAAAGGTCGTTTGCATATGTTTTTGGGAATGCAGATTGAATAAAAAGGCGAAGTAGGTGATATTTCGATGAATCAGGCACTGTATAAAAAAGACATGCTTCAGCGGCACAGTAGGACCAATGCAGGCTCGCAGATACACCATGATGTAGATGCAGGTTTTCAAGTGGCATGCAACAAAGAGTGCTGTTCTATGAAAGATAAAGCAGCATATCAATCAGCAATTGGCGGGCTAGTGTGGTTAGCTTTGCCGTCACAACCAGGCAATTACCACTCTGTTGTAAAGCTCGCACAAACAAACAGTGATCCGCACAGTGATCATTTTACAGGCGTTAAACATGTGGTGCGTTATCTAGCAGCAACAACAGACCTAAAGCTACAGTATCGCGCGAACGGCCAGGAAGTCGAAGGCTATGTTGATGCAGACTGGGGCGGAGATACAGTTCAACGCAGATTATACACAGGGTATATATTTTTCTTGGCAGCTGGGCCCATTTCATGGAAATCGCATAAGCCGGACTGTTTGACTTTGAGTAGTACAGAAGCTGAATGTACTGAGTCGTATTATCATTGAGATTAGCTATAGAAACCCGGACACTGCAATAGTCATCTATGGAGGCAATCTCAGCCCACAGAACCTGGCAAAGGACCCGGTTTACCACGCAGAGTCGAAGCACATCAACATCAAGCATCATTTCGTCCTTGAAGTAATCCAGAGGGGCGACATCGAGTTGAAACACGTTCCGACGAGCAACATGGTTGCAGATATACTTACTAAAAATTTGTCGAAACAGAAACATTGTTATTTCGTATACTTAATGAATTTAAGTAATCAGGCCATGTATAAAGTGATATCACATTGAGGGAGAGTGTTGAAAAAAAAATGTGGCATTATCGTACACAATATTTGGCAGAACCCCGCTTACATGTTTGTACATCTTGTTTTTATTTTTTTTTATATTTATTTTTTTTTAATTTTCCCAAAAGAAGAGTACATTGTCTATTATAGAAAAATAAATCGATTATTGTACAGATTAATATTTAGGACAAGTAGGTGAATTTCAATTTTACAATCAGTTTGTAAATCCGTGTTGTGACTGGAATTTAACTAAACATGTATTTTAACAATAAATAAACAATTAAAGATAACACCAATTAACAATTATTAATTGGAAGTAATGTGTTATGTGAGGTCCACTGTTCTCACCCTTTTTATTCTACGTTGCCGAGTTAGTTCTTCTAATGGTAATGTGTTCACACCATCGTTCGAATGCTGGGAAGGTTTGGTTTGGTATTTTCTGCTTAAATTAATTATTTCCTCATCTACTGTCGCAATTCGTAGGTCTCGACAAAGGTCCGTGTTGGTAATATACCATTGGGCTTTTGTGATGGTGCGAATAATTTTTGATTGTTGCCTCTGGATTAACATTATATTTGATTTCTTGGCAAATGCCCATAAATGCCCATATGTCCAAATTGGTTTAATAATTGTCTTATAGATTAGGAGCTTGTTTTCAAATAAAATGTTTGAATTTGGTTTGAGCAGCCAGTGCAGTTGTCTTACTTTCATTTTGATTTGAAAAAAAAAAAAAAATCTGAATGTTAAAAAAATAGTAAATAAAAGCGGGTTTTGTAAAATTAAAAAGTTAAATTAAGAAGTAAAAGTCAAAGTTGCAAAAAATATGAAACTAGAATTGAAAAGTGGAGTGAAAATTATTAATCAATCTATCAATGATTTATTTCCTTAAAATTGACCAATTTCAGTTAAGCTGGTGATTTTACATTATTATTACCAGAGTTTAGTAAGAAAGTTTTTACTTATATATGTGTATTAATTTTGCTTAAAATATGTAATTGATATTAAGATAACTGGAATAACCTTAAACAATTTTAACTGACCTACTTAATAGTACTAGTGAAGTAGATAGTAAATTAAGTACTGAATAGCACCATCGCTATGCAATATGACATTTCCTAATGTGAAAATTGGTTTTTGTGCGCAATATTTGATTATGGATCATTTGGACGTTCGTTTCAAGAAGCAGTCTGGATGTTGAGTAATAGAATGGAACGTTAAGAATCATTTGAAGTAGTTAATTTTGATCAGTAGTTTTTATTAGTTTTCATACTCTTGTTTAAATCAGACAGTATATTTAATTCCATATATGCGAGGGAGTAAACTTGAATTAAACTGTTGTGCCAATACTTTATTTGAGCACTGTATATGCTTCGTTTCGATATTTAACTGCTTTCCAACACTCAAAGCATTTCTAGATTGCAGAATAGCATCGTGTGTGTTTGTTTTGCGGATGTGGTTCGACTTTTTTAATTAAATATTGGAAATATTCGTTCGTTAATACCAAAATAAAAAAAGAATATACCGGTTATTTAGGTAATACAAAAATGAGTGATGTTATGAATATCGATAGTATAATTTCACGACTCTTGGAAGTACGTGGTGCAAGGCCTGGAAAAAATGTACAATTATCTGAAAGCGAAATACGTGGTCTATGCCTGAAGTCGCGTGAGATATTTTTATCGCAACCAATTTTGTTGGAGTTGGAAGCACCTTTAAAGATATGTGGTGATATTCACGGTCAATACTACGATTTGTTGCGGCTTTTTGAGTATGGTGGCTTTCCCCCCGAGTCCAACTACCTGTTTTTGGGAGATTATGTAGATCGTGGAAAACAAAGTTTGGAGACAATATGTCTGCTCTTGGCTTACAAGATAAAATACTCTGAAAATTTTTTTTTACTACGAGGAAATCATGAATGCGCGAGTATTAATCGAATATATGGGTTCTATGATGAGTGCAAGCGACGTTATACCATCAAGCTATGGAAGACCTTCACTGATTGTTTTAACTGCTTGCCTGTGGCTGCGATAGTTGACGAGAAAATTTTTTGCTGCCATGGTGGATTAAGTCCCGACCTATCTTCCATGGAACAAATTCGTCGCATTATGAGACCAACGGATGTTCCCGATCAGGGTTTACTGTGCGACTTACTGTGGTCTGATCCGGATAAGGACACTATGGGCTGGGGTGAAAATGATCGTGGTGTCAGCTTTACATTCGGCGCCGAAGTTGTTGGAAAATTCTTACAAAAGCACGAGTTCGACCTCATATGCCGTGCTCATCAAGTGGTTGAAGACGGATACGAATTTTTTGCAAAGCGACAGCTGGTCACTCTCTTTTCAGCCCCAAATTACTGCGGAGAATTTGACAACGCCGGTGCTATGATGTCTGTTGATGACACATTAATGTGTTCTTTTCAAATTTTGAAGCCTGCTGATAAACGAAAGAAGTAAAGAATATAACTTCAAACATTAATCAAAACAATGTTTTCTATTTAATGAACCTTTGGAAGTAAGTAGAGAATATTTTAAAATCATCACGTAATATAAATTAATGTTGAATTTTTAGTTTAGAAAATTAAATCTGCAAAATAAAATGGAGAAAAAATATCCTATGTAACTAAGGATGACAATGGACTATTTAACTTGAAGCAAAACTTGAGATTTGAATCGGCCCATAAAAAAACGCATCATTATCAACTTTTTGAATGATTTAACAATACTAATATTCTTTGTAATTAAGGACATGAATACGTCTATCTAAAATAAAACGACCTATTTTATCGCAGCGATGCGCTTATGTCTATGATAGCTTGTCTGAATGGCATAAGTCCAAAACACTTGCCAAATCTATATGTGAAAAATTGGAATGGAAGCTCAAAAAAGTGAAGAATACGAAATGCCACCACGAATTGTCAAACACTATAAGATTGTTGAGAAAATTGCAGCAGTAGGCAGAGCGCAGAGCTGCTGAAACATCCGTTGAGCGGGCCGCACGCGAAGGCAGCAACGCGATTATTTCAAATGGGTACCAACACTTTTTTTTTTTTACGCGAAATATATTGAAATTAATTTTATTATTGTATGTGGGCAGCGAATATCTACTAGAAAAGAAATGAGAAACAAACTATTGTGTTCGCAGTAGAGTCTTGTACGACGGCCGTTTCAAATGGCCTTGTTTTGTTATGGGCGAAGCAAGCTTTAACTCGACAAAAAACGCAAGTAATTGGAAGTATAAGGGTTTTAAAACAAATTTAGTGTACTTCGGGTCGAGCACCAAATCGTTTGGTTCGCTTTCTCACATGCCGCTTCATCATTCCCGATGGTTGCCAAATAACGCATGGGTCTTTCGCACTTCTATCTTCGCATTCTTTCTCACTTGTATATTGCGTCAGTGGATTGGGATTATTTTTTCTTTATTATTAATTAAATACAATTCACCCCCGACTTAACGGATATAAAAAAACATTGATTTTACAAAAGCTAAATAGAAAGTGACAGCTGACTTAAGGTCTAAACAATTTACAAAGAAAATGTTTGTTTTAGACAAACTGCGGCTTCTTCAACAGCCTTCGCATCAAAAATTTCTGGACGCGAACACCAATTAATAAGTGAATTGTTGGCCTTACAGTTTGCTAATGACATTTTATTTACTTAAATCTAACTTATATGTCATACAATTCAAATGTAATAAAATGAGAACAACTGACTGCAAAATGCACTCAAAGCCGGTTTTCGGCACTACAGCCTATGACACTCCAATAATGTCCAATAAATTATTTCTAATATAAAGGTCTAAACAATATTTAACAAAGAACAAAATTTGACATTCAAAATTAGAGTCTACGTCCTCTTTGGCGCCGTGTAACCAAAGAGCATTTGGGTGAAGGTTTTTGAGCCTTCCCCTGGAGGTGTTTGTAGCCAGATCAGATGCTAGTCTATTGACATGAATCCTTAGCCGGTTATTATACCGGCTTGTGTGCCGAATGATCTACTCATGCATTGAGGCGATTCAAAGGTCCCGGGAAATTATATCATTACGCACGTACCAAGGTGCATGAGAAAGACATTAGTCTCAGCAGAGGAAAAAAGGAATACTATACTATATTGATGGCACAGCTGTAGCCATATATATAATTAGTTTATTGCTAAGGTTAAGTTGACTGGTAGGCTGGTATGCAGCAGTCCGGTTGGACAGGATTATTTCCTAAGTGCGAACGTACAATGCTGCGATTTTGTACTATTAACAGCGATGTTCCAGACCGATGGATCCCACCTACTGAAGTCGTCCACAAACTCCAGACTGCGCTCAGATGCTTCGATTGCACTGTAGGAGCTGGCAATGAACGCAGTGTCTACAGCGTATGTGGCTAGGGTAACAACCCCCAAAAATAGTAAAAATAACACAGCGGGATAATATCAAGTCTATTATGATTCTTTATTCAGTAAGCTCACCAGAATTAATTCTTGTTCATCGCTGCTTCGTCATCAGCCTGTGCTCTTGCGAGAGATCACACACCAGAGAGAACTAATTCATATAGAGTTTACGTTTCTCTCAAGTTTTTTTATGAATTTTCTAGGAGTCAGGCGCTATTAGCTTATGTTATTTTTCTGCTATTAACATCGAAGTACCAGCACAGACCGCAGCGCATTGTGCTAAATACTAAACTGAAGTAATCATGCAAACAGAAATTTTAGAATGTGGGTGCCTTTTGTGAAATCGAAGCAAGCAATGTTTCCCCTTCTTGCAGGGTCTTCCACCATTTTGTGTGTTTTGTGCGAATAAGATATACCTGCGTAAATGAATATGTATATGTCGTAGCGCAGTTTAATGTGCGCAGTTTATTCTGTATGTTGTATGGCAATTAATATACGCATGTTTATCGAAGCACAAGCAAATATGCGTAGTTATACCAATATGTTATGTATTTAGGGTAAGTGTGAATAAAGTAAATGAAATCGAGTGTTCCCTTCTTGCCATTATTGAGTATATTATATTTCGTTGCAACGTTGCAAGAGAGGAAGAAGGATGTCTCTCTGCCGAGCGTGGCCCGGACGTTGTTGTGCGGAAGAAACGACGGGAAGCACAGTGTTTGTGTGTGTGGGTAAGTGTGTCGAGAGCGAAGCACGAGTACGACTTAAATCAATGATTTGAAAAGTTTGAAAAGCAGGAGTCAGTTGAGTTTAGTTGGGAGAACTGAATAGCACACAACGTACCGGGACTCGTTGAGTTCAAGTTAAACAATGGAAAACGATATCCCCTCCCCGACACCAGAAGCGTGATTCGCCCCGTCTCAAATAAATACTGACGATCGTTTGCGTATTCTTTTGGAGTCACAACACCGCAACTTCTTAGAATTAATTAAACCCGTGCAAAGTACGCAACAAGAGTCGAAAGAGGCGAAAATATTTACGCTTCCAATATATAACCCTGATCGTGATGGTGCCGACGCTCTTGCTTGGTGCTCGACTGTCGACTTGATTATGTCTGAAAATCAATTAGAGGGCAGCGCTCTTCTTATAGCCCTAAGTAAATCTTTACAGGGAAGTGCGTCTCATTGGAAGGTTCAGATATATTTCGCCGGTATGACATGGGAACAATTCAAGGAAATGTTCTTGCAGCACTTTGATTGCAACGAAACTCCAGCAGCTACAATGATAAACATGTTTAACGGTCGCCCAAAAGAAGGAGAGTGTCTTTCAGTGTATGGACGTCGCTTCGTCACATCACTTATATCCAGGTGGAAGTCACATTCGGCTCAAATAGATACTCGACTGCAACGTCTGGCGTTCACAGCAAGCATCAAAACGCGAAGCGCATTGCAGCAAGAATTGAAAGCATTTGCATATGGAAAGAGAAGGGAGTATTCGACTGCGGAAAATTCCTCATGTTCAGGTGGAATTAAAAGAGTGAAATTCTCCACTAATTTAAAATGCCATTTCTGCGGAAAGACCGCACATAAGATTGTTGACTGTCGTTCGAGAAGGGACACAAGAAAGCAACTGCCAAAAGTAACCAGAGCCTCGATCATCGATTGGAGGAGGTCGGTCATCTCTAGTTTGCTATAAATGTGGAAACCTTGGATGCTTTGCATCAGCCTGTCCCGAGAGCAATTCATCACCGAGCAAAAACAAAGCCGACGTAAAACATGTGAACTTTTGTACAGTGGCCGAACCAAAGGGTAATTTACTTCAATCCGGTGAATCATTTTTATTTTGTTTCGACTCTATGGCTGAGTGTTCTCTCATCAAGGAATCTGTATCTCAAAGGCTAGCTGGCAAAAGATTCAACAATGTTGTTATTCTTATTCTTTATGTTTAATATTGTACAGAATGACTTTTTAAGATTCGATATCATGATTGGCCGTGAAATTCTGGGCCAGGGTTTTGGCGTTACTATTCCTTGTACCAACTTTGAACTTTTCAAAGAAAAATGTGTGTGTGCCTTTTCAGCGTCCGACATTTCTGTTGATCTTACCAACATTGACACCGAACTGGTTGGGCCTGATAGAACTTATTTATTAAACATTCTGAAAGAATATTCAAATTCATTTATAGATGGCATACCGAAAAACCGTGTTACTACTGGACACTGTGAGATACGTTTAGTTGACCCAAGAAAAACTGTACTAAGACGATCCTACAGACTTAGTGCAGAAGAAAAGGAATTGGTTAGACATAGAATTAAAGAATTAATTGAATCAAATATCAGCTGTTCTCCTTTTCCTAGTTCCATGCTTTTAGTTATGAAGAAAAATGGAATTAAATACAAATACAATATCCGATAAATACCCATTACCTCTTATATCCGACCAAATTTCTAGACTGCATGGAGCAAAGTTCCAAATACCTATTTACCCTGATTCAATTGAGAGTACCGCGTTCGTCACACCAGAAGGACAGTATGAGTTCTTCACCATGCCTTTGGGCTGAAAAATGCCCCATCTGTGTTTTAGCGTGCATTGGTGAATGCTTTGGGTGAGCTTGCCAACTCGTCTATGTGGATGATATTTTGATTGCTGCTAGTACCAAAGAGGAAGCATTCTCTAGACTACGCACGGTTTTGAAGACTTTATCCTTGACGGGCTTTTCATTCAATATCACGAAATGTTCATTTCTTAAATCAAGTGTGGAATATCTCGGATTTCAAATTAAGGATGGTGAAATTCATCCCAATCCACGCAAGATACAGGCTCTAACTGAATTACCCCCTCCGCGGTCTGTCACCCAAGTAAGGCAGTTCATCGGCTTGGCTTCCTATTTCCGACAATTTGTTCATAAGTTTTCACAGTATATGAAACCACTTTATAGTCTCACCTCTAAAATAACTTCATTTAATTGGAAACCTGAGCATGAACAGATCCGCCAGAGAATAATATCTACATTGACTAATATACCAGTGTTAACTATTTTTGATCCTCAACACCCTATTGAGTTACATACTGATGCTAGCTCTGATGGTTATGGTGCAATTCTATTGCATAAAATTGATAATAAGCCACACGTAATTGAGTACTATACATCATCAAACATATTTAATAGAATCTCGTTACCATTCATACGAATTGGAAACTTTGGCTGTATTCAATTCAATCAAACATTTCCGGCATTATTTACATGGGCGTCATTTTATTGTTCTCACAGACTGTAACTCCTTAAAGGCCTCTCGTAGTAAAATTCACTTTACACCTAGAGTCCACTACTGGTGGACCATGTTGGCATCCATATATGCAATCTTTTGATTTTGATATGTAATATAGACCTGGAAGTAGAATGGCTCATATGGATTTCTTCTCCCGAAATCCATTACTATCAGAATCTCAAACGACTACTAAGATTCCTGAGAAGAAGATTCATTTGACCGAAATCACGGATAATTGGCTTCTTGCCGAGCAACAACGAGATCCAGAAACATCTTCGATCGTTTCTATCGAAATTCCAAGACATTCTGTTTACCTGTCATTCCTAGGCCTTTCAGATGGTCTGTGGTTAATCATGTCCACGAGGATATTATGCATCTCGGTAGGGAAAAGATCTTAGATAAACTATATGGATATTACTGGTTCGAAAATATATCCAAATATATTCGTCAGTCCGTTAGAGTTACTGATAGGAAAAGAAGCACGATCTATGGGTTTAATACCAATACATAATGACGAAAACAATATTGAAGTAATCTCTTTAAGAAATATGGCAAAAAATAATATGAAAAAAATGCTTGCTTTGATAAAACTAGATTCGATAGAAATAAGTGTAAGATTGAAAAACACAAGGTTGGCGATTATGTGTTGCTCAAAAATGAGGAAAGACATCAAACGAAACTTGATCCGAAATTCAGAGGTCCATTTTTAATGGCAGAAATTGTAGATGGAGATAGATATATCTTGAAATTGTTAAATAGCAAAGGAACTTATAAGTATTCACACGAGTTTTGCACCCTATGCCTGCAGGGGGATCCTTGCGGAATTGGACACAGATCACGTCAGTAAAGGCGTTGAAAGAGACGTCAACGATGGTGTCGCAGGAGACGACAGTATGTAATATCAATATCATTGTAACCCGAGGTTAGACCGTAGTGTCCATGCGTAAGCACAAATGTGGTCACGAGTTATGCTGATCAATTTGTTGTAGAATAATTGGCATTATGGTAAGGATCTTGGTGTGGCAATGTAGTGTGAAATTGTATTATTACACAGAAAAATAGGTACAGTTGAGTGTCTTGATTTGTGGGATTCGTTGACTGGAGGCATTCCGTGGCGGTTTGTAATGCGGAATTTCTGTTACTATATTGGATTCTTTTTTTAAACTGAATAACTAATTTATTTTCATTATTTTTACTTTGTTTCTTAGATGTCAAACAAGTGAAGTAAAGTTATACAGGAAAAATTTTTTTTTTCACAACTTTGTTTAATAAATTATTAAAAAGAAATATTTTAATCCCACGTAATCTTTTGAAAACGCTTATTTGTTGTTTCCACGGATCTGCACTGGTCATTCTGACATGAGTGACCAGGCAAACCACAGAGCCACTATCATCAAAAAACATAACTTTCCTTCCATTGACAACACACTTGCTTTTTCGAACGAAGCTGCTGCTCCGTTGTTGGAGTGGTTTTCGTTGCCCTCATCAAGTAACCGTATAAAAAAGAAGCGTAAACCAAGTTTGTCCAAACAGACAAGTATTAATAAAGTTAGCAGAAACAACTTTTGGATGCAAATCGATTCGCACCACTTAGTAGCGATTCTGACGCTTCTAACATGGAGCTTTCTTTTAAAGAAGTGTGCACCAATAAGAGCGAAACTCCTTTTCTGGACATTGTTAACGCCAATGAAACCGCTGCTTCGACCAGTCGGCCTGAGACCACTACTCATACTCCTATTATAAATAATCTAGCTGATTCAAGGATTCATAACAAATCTCCGACGTCACCACCCATTTTCATTGTCGGCATCACAAACATTGACGGTTTGTTAGCCAACCTTGACACTGTGACGGAACCCGAATCATACATGCTGAAGCCATCTCCTAAAGGGGGTTTGAGAATCCTGCCCTCCACCAGTGATGCCTATCGTAGTATTATACGCCATCTTGAGCTGCTGAACATTACGTTCCATTCGTATCAGTTAAAAGATTAAAGGGCGTACAGTATTGTTATTCGCGGCCTTCACCACTCAATCCTCGTCGAGAATATTAAACGAGAACTTGCCGACAAAGCTCATTCTGTATACAACGTGAACAACCTAAAAAGCAGAGCTGATGGTCATCCGCTCAACCTGTTTTTTGTGGACCTTGAGCCTAACGCCAGCAACAAAGGTGCTTATGATATAACGAGGCTTTGCCGTCAAATAGTTAAAATCGAGCAGCCTAATCCATTCAAAGATGTAACTCAATGCCATAGCTGCCAGGAGTTCTCGCATACTAAGAGGTACTGCCGCAAACAATTTAAGTGTGTCAAATGTGGCGAAGCTCCCGCCACAACTTCTTGCACCAAAACACCTGATGAGCCACCTAAATGCGCACTTTGCGGCGAGGAGCACACTGCGAATTATAAAGGCTGCATTAAATACAAGGAAGCGATTGCCAGGAGAGTCCCGGCGAGGGCGCCCTGCACCAGGCGCCTCTCAACACCATGAGCTATCTTGTCACAATTCTGGCACAACAGATACTCCTACGTGAGCAGCAGAAGCTACGTCAGCAACAACAAAAATCAATCCAACTACCTATTCAATCTCACTCCGAGCTACAACAGTTACCAAGCAAGACATCTCTACCTAAGAGTCGTCAAAAGTCTCATCCGTTATCAAGTCAACGTCAAATCGCATTCGCTCACCCTGTAGGCAATAATGGATCGAATTGTCATCATTATCCCTCGCTCAGCCTAGATAATACCCAATCATTCTCATCTCCTGAACAGGACATTTATTGTCCTCCAGGACCCCAAATATCAGAGCAGCAGTTCGACATCTTCAATCAACTCGGACCTAAATTCTTAGTCGGCGGGGATTGGAACGCCAAACATCGACATCGGGTCCAGACTCGCTACCCCAAGAGGCAATCAACTTCACAAGTAATAAACTCTTCCAGAAAGGTTCTCTCCACCGGAGCACCCACCCTTTACGCATACGATTCCTAAAAATCGCCCGACGCAGTAGACTTTACTATATACAGTAGCATTCATCCAACAGCTCTGGACATTGTGGAGTCATCTGACCTTAGCTCAGACCAGATCCCACTATTTATTAAACTTGGGTTGATTCCAGATAGCATCGTATGCATCGTGCTCCCTCCCCACGCTAACATAACGGTATTTCATCAGTGTCTAAACGAACGAATCAACCTCAATATGGAAATCAATTCGGACAAATATGTAGATGATTCGGTTGACCTGTTCACCAAAATCATTCATGAGTCCGTCGAATTAGCCTCTTCATACCGATTCCAATGTTCACCCAACCCATCTCAGGCTCTCTTAAAACCTTAAGTTCTGGAGTTGGTGAGACATAAACGCAGGCTACGACGTCGCTATATGAGATCACGGAATGAATTTGACAAGGCTGCATGGAGGAGAGCTGCCCGAGAACTGAGGCATGTAATGCAAGCTGTGCGATCGGAACATTTCAACAATCTGTTGGCTAATGCGGATCCAATGAAAAAGTCTGGCTTCAATCTATGGCGTGCCGCCAAGTGCATCAAACAACAGCCTCACAGACATGCTCCAATCCGTGGGCCTCTAAACCAGTGGCTGCGTACGGAGACAGCGAAAGCAGAAGCATTTGCTAATGAGTTGGAGAGCCGGTTCACGCCTTTTAGCCTGGCTGACCCTGGAGACGTTGAGGAAACAGCTGAAGTCCTATCGATATGTATCTTAGACCACAGTCCAACTAAACATGTCACCCCTGAAGAGGTTGGGACTCAAATTCAGAGACTGAAATCTAAGAAGTGCCCCGGACATGACCATATTGACAACAAGGTGGTGAAAGCACTCCCTTGGAAGGGAGTGTTGTTCCTGACGTTGCTGTTCAACAGCATGCTGCGGATCTGCCATTTTCCCACACAGTGGAAGTGTGCAACGATATCCATGATACCTAAACCTGGTACTCCGGAGAACCGTGTCACGTCATATAGGAACATAAGTCTGGTTCCAGCTTTTTTAAAAATTTTTGAAAGAATATTTTTGAGTACATTGTTGGCAGTAGGGGGTGTTCAAGAAGCCATTCCTGATCACCAGTTTGGATTTAGATGACAGCATGGCACTCCTGAACAACTGCATCGAGTCGTTAATCACATACTTACTGCGCTTGAGACGAAACAGTATTCCTCTGCAGTCTTCCTAGATGTCAAACAATCATTCGATAGGGTATGGATCGATGGATTTCTGCATAAATTAAAATTACTCTTGCCTGGCAAACAGTTTTTACTAATACGAAGCTTTCTTCAACGACGAACATTCTCTGTGGCGGTAAGAGATAAAATTTCCACCATCAGGCACATTAGAGCCGGTGTCCCGCAGGGGAGTGTCTTAGTTCCAGGCTTCTACTCCTTAAATACGTCTGATACGCCTACAGAGATGAGCATTCGATTATTGCTACTTACGCGTACGATACGGCAATTATATTCAACTCTGCCTCTCTGAACGAAGCCGCGGTGAAATTGTCCAGGTACCTGGATATATACCACCCGTGGGCCAGGCGCTGGAATATAGCTATAAATTCTGAGGAATCAGCTCACTGCACCTTCACATTAGGGCAAGGCGTCTGTCCGGTTGTGACTTACACCACAAGCATCATTCCGCAAATGGAGCAAATTCGGTATCTCAGTGTGATCCTGTATAAGCGTCTTACCTGGCGTGCATACATTAAGGTAGTTACAGCGCGCTGCTACCAAAACCTCAAGTAGTGGCACCTGCTTGGCGCTACGCCATACAAATTTGGGGCACTACTGCTGCCTACAACATCATAAGAGTGTAGCCGTGTCAGAGCAAGGCTCTCAGAAGATTTACGGGCGCCCCTTGGTACGTCCGCACTACCACGCTGCACAGGGATCTTGCCGTGCCAACTGTTATGGAGGTGATTAATTCTCACAGCTGCCGCTATCACTACAGACTTTTATCGCACCCAAATCCGCTGTCGTCCTCCCTCACCCGTATCACAACAAGGCGTAGACTGAAGAGGCTAAACCCGCATGATCTCCCCCTAAGAAGGAATCAGCCTTCTACGTCATTGCCTTTTCGGCGCAATTACCATCATTTTTAATTTAGTCTGCCTACTTTTTTTCACGTCATTATTTTTTTTTATTCCGACAAATGTGTTATGTAGTGTTCTGCTATAAATGTTATACTCTAATTATATAAAAAAAAAAGTTTCTTAGATAAGCGATAAAGTAAGAATGAAATCTTAATTAAATGGAACATAATGCCAATCCTTTTGATCTTAATCAATAAAACACCCGAGGACGTGTGTCATTCAGGCTGGGCGTGTCGTAGCGCAGTTTATTCTGTATGTTGTATGGCAATTAATATACGCATGTTTATCGAAGCACAAGCAAATATGCGTAGTTATACCAATATGTTATGTATTTAGGGTAAGTGTGAATAAAGTAAATGAAATCGAGTGTTCCCTTCTTGCCATTATTGAGTATATTATATTTCGTTGCAACGTTGCAAGAGAGGAAGAAGGATGTCTCTCTGCCGAGCGTGGCCCGGACGTTGTTGTGCGGAAGAAACGACGGGAAGCACAGTGTTTGTGCGTGTGGGTAAGTGTGTCGAGAGCGAAGCACGAGTACGACTTAAATCAATGATTTGAAAAGTTTGAAAAGCAGGAGTCAGTTGAGTTTAGTTGGGAGAACTGAATAGCACACAACGTACCGGGACTCGTTGCGTTCAAGTTAAACAATGGACATATACTTTATGCGGGCACACAAATTTGAACTCAACAACGAAACACACGCTCGGGACCTGACCCCTGATAAATTTTGTACGTTAATCGAAAATTGACTTGAAAACTTTGTTTTGAAGTGGGGTGCGTGCGGGAATAAAAATTCCTATTTTTTGCTTCGACATTCTTCCCTTTGCACGACTTAGCAACTGTGTTTTTTCTAATGCCATCGCCTTTTTGTTGTCAAGGAAAGAGGGAGTGAACAGCGAAGGAGGGGTAATAAAAATAGATTTGGCTGGACTCGATAAGAAGTTGAAATCAAAAATCAAAAGCTAGTCAATATTTGAGTGTGTTGTGTAGGTATATTGCAAGTATAAGATTGTATTGGTTTCTTATTGTGTTTATCACCCGGAATATTTTTGTATGATTTTGTTTCATGATTTTGCCTTCTTTTTTTGTTGGCCGCCTGGTATTTTCATTTTATTCATATAAATGAATATATCTTTTTTTCTTGTCCTCCCTTAAAATTAGAAAATAAGAAAAAAACAAATGTCACACGCTCTGTTGTTGTGTTGCGAAGGCACAATTTATTTCTTTCTTTCCTCATATTGGCAGAAGCGCAGCTGGTTTGATTTCGGTTTTGTATTCGACACTTGCTGGTTCTTGCTGTTTTTTCTGTTTGCCTGGTAGTAAAGGTAGAATTAGCTTTATTCATCATGAACTTTGCACAAAAAATAGAACTTTAATTTTTATTACGTACTACATGAATTTTAAATCATTATGCATTGACTGCATAGAGTTCCTGCTTGAAGCGCCAACGTACTAAACCTACCCGCCCATTGAGCAGGCACCTAATATGTTTCCCCCGACTACTTTCGGCCTATCAACTAGTTATCACCTATCCATTTATACCAAAAAATATCAAACTAACAAAAACCTGACTTTACTTTACCCACCATGGAAAGAAATCCAAGTAAACGCAATGAGCACCTGCGCCAAACCAATACGTGTTCCCTTTTCGCTACCATTCCCACAAAAATATCAATACAATCAAAATAAAAATGGGTGACGGCAAATAAAACAACCAAAACAAAGGTCATATACAGAAATGCCTTTTCACTCTAATTCGCGCCAATAATTCGCGTTCAGTAATTAGATTGCAACACACAGGCTTACACTGCTATTTCGATGTTAATTGCAGACAAATAACATAAGTCAATGTCTTCTGATTAATTGAAAAAAGCTCAAAAAGCTCGTGAGAGAATTGTAACCCCTATATATTTCATACTCTTTGGGTGTGCGTGTGTCTTGGCTTCTTCGATCGGCACGGGTTACCAGAGGTACTGTTGTATTTTCAGCGACTGGTACTGGCATATCAGCAGTATACAATGTGTATACGTTGTTATGTGTTGTAAAAGTTAAAAGCGTTGTTACCCAATTTTAATATTAAAAGAATTGTATTTTTATACCAAATAATAAATAGTGATCATATTCTTTTTATCAGTTAAGCGACGCATCTAAATAAATTCTTCAATCGTAAACAGAATAAAATTACCTTTCAGAAAACATTATATTTGTTGGTGATATCTGCCCTGAGGTACACCCGTATTAATGCAACGGGTACTCGATCGCTCGTCTCGCACCTCAACCATAAAGCTGCGTCCTTTCCTTTGTTTGGTTTTTGTTTCAATTGACCCATTTTAAAAATTGCTACTTTGCTTGCAAACCTTTTTGTTCGTTTAGAAGAGTAATACCAAGCCCACGGGGTATCAGCAATAGCTTGCAACTTGTTGGCATTATTCTTTGTGTTCGCCCGGTTTTTGAACCGTTGCTTCATTTCCGTTCGTTTTTTTTAGGGGGAGTATGTGCGAAAATTAATGGAGTTGTGTTGTTGGACAACCATCGGAATAATTAAATGATTACCAATTAATTAAGAAGTTAATAGTTCAGTTATTCGGGGCTGTCAGGAAATCCGATCGTTGACAGAATTGGAATTGAACCGACAAAAAAAGTTTTTGTGTCATGAATTCTGATTTGTCGGTTTTTTGTTTGAATCGGAATTAGTATAGGAAATTGGTGTCATGCAAACCGATTTCTTGGATTTGTTTGTCGGAAACAAACCGAGAAGCTGTTAGCTGTTACAATTCGTTTCCATTGTAATTTTTCTGTGTTCGCTTTTACTTTTTATTACAATGTAAGTAAATTAATTACTTTTTAAACAAAAATAGGATAAAAATTAATTTAATTGTTTAATTTTTTTTAGTATGTAATATTTATGAATACAAATAGGGGAAAACATATAAATAAAACCCAGAATTCCATAACTCTTGAGTTTAAGGAAAATAATATCCATTTTGTTAAGGGGTTCACGAAACGTGAAAAGCCATTAGTGGATTCATTGTGGCAGGAACTGGCTGATTCATTGATCAGTGTAGGACTACCCAATAATCACGCTAATAGCTGGAAAAGTAAATGCAAATGCAAATGATATACTTAAACTGAATACTTTCTTGTGAAAAGGTCTGGACAGAATTGAAAAAAAAAATAAACAACAATTAGATCTCGAAATAATAAGATCTCGAAATAAGCATGAAAAGAAAAAATTAAAAGAGCAAAGAAATTATACAAAGAAAAAAAATTATTTTCATATCTTAATAAAAGGCTCATCTATCTGCAAGTAGTGGCACTTGCTTGGCGCTACGCCATACAAATTTGGGGCACTATTGCTGCCTACAACATCAGAAGAGTGCAGGCGTGTCAGAGCAAGGCTCTAAGAAGATTTACGGGCGCCCCATGGTACGTCCGCAACACCACGCTGCATAGGGATCTTGCCGTGCCAACTGTTATGGATGTGATTAATTCTCACAGCTGCCGCTATCACTACAGACTTTTGTCGCACCCAAATCCGGTAGCTTTCTCCCTCACCCGTATCTCAACAAGGCGTAGACTGAAGAGGCTACACCCTCATGATCACCCCCTAAGAAGGAATCAGCCTTCTATGTCATTGCCTTTTCGCGCAATTAGCATCATTTTTAATTTAGTCTAAGTCTAATTTTTTTTTTTTCACGTCATTTTTATTTTTATGCCGACAAATGTGTTATGCAGTTTACTGCGTTAAATGTTATTATTTAATTATGAAAAAAAAAAAAATTTCATATCTTGCCACATCAATAAAAAGGTTACCAGAGCAATTAACATTTTGCATTTATTAAATTTTCTAATAGTCGCGACTAAACAGTGAAAGCGAACAGACGCAAATGAGTTGCGCTCTCATTACCGTGTTTACTCGCGAAGTTCTGATTACAAAATGTAATAAGTTCCTTTACCCTATTTGCGGACATTTAGGGGCAGTATGGTGCAGTTTACCTGTTCCTTAATTAAATCATTAAATCAATTCATATTGCAAGTGAATATACACGCGGTCCTAATAAACGTGAGCTTTGCTAAAACTGTTCTTTTCTTTTTGCTGTGTTTTCTAGTCTCTGCTTTGTGCTTTGGTCGTGAACAACACAACAAAAGATTACCTGTGTTGTGGCCTCGTACCGGCAGTTATGCATAAGATCAAACCATAACAACAACTACAGCTGTTGAAGTAAGCGCCGTTATTAATCGGTATTAATTATCAATGAGCGCGTTCAGCAGTGTTTCAGAAGTGTTTTCGCGCATTGTGAATGCTAAATTCACAATTTTGTTTACAATTTAATGATTGCGATGATTAAAATTCATCACAAAAATTCTTTGATAACCAAGGCATCACATTTCAATAATATGTTTTCCGTTTGTAAACAAAGCAATAAAGACACGAATTTTAAAGAAAAAAAATTGAGTGTTGTTATTAGTTGCTTTAAAAGTGAAATGTAATGATATTTATTCATTTAATTTTTGTTTATATGTATTTATGTTTTTAATATGTATTTAACATATGAGTGGAATGGAGAACACGTTAATTGTTGGCAAATTATTTAATGCAGAAATGAAAAAGGCTATTTGCACAGTAGCTAAACGCCGTAATTTTCATCACTGCGTTCAGCAGAGACAAATCAGTAATCGATTATTAAGTCAGAAAAAATGATGAGTGATGACTTCTGCTGAACGCGTCCAATGCTTAAAGTGTTACAAATACGGGCAAACAAAGAATGAGCGCAAGTTCAAGCGACACCACTGCTATTAACAGCAGCAATAACAACAACACTCATTAACTTATTGAGCAAAGCATTTCTACGCAGCACAAGCAACAACAAAAATAGTAACACTAATCAGTTAATGAGCGCAGGCTCGAGTGCAACTGTTGCTCCCAGTAACAACTATAATAACACAGAACAACGAAGCCATCGTCTCCTTCATCGACTCAGACGTGCAACTTTTTCTGATAAGGAAGCGAAAGACGACTAAGTGTCATCTGTCGGCAGCCCGCAACACTAATCAAACAGGGTTATCACCAGCTGCAGTGACAAAAGGGTCTGGTCTATTAACAGTTTTAAAATCGGTCCGTAGAGCAACCGCTTCGTCACTCTTGCCGACGAGGACGACAGTGCATGTATGGAGACTGAGCCCATTGTATCGGACATCTTTGCTGATCCCGTTGTGGTGACATAGACGGTTCGTCATCGCGCTGTTCAACGGTCAAACCTGATTACCGCACCGAGCATACCGGCGCGCCAATTAAACCCGTCAAAACCGCCTCCTATAGCATTGCGCGGCATCTTTAATCTGCCGGTAATCCTCAAAATGGTTGGTACGATCACTAGCCTCACACTGACTAACGTGGAGTATAGAACGTCGGTAAGAGGCACCACCCAACTGTACGCCAAGGACAGCGTCACATTTAGAGCTATCAAAAGACAATTTAACGAGAAAGGAGTAGACCATTTCACCTACCAGCTCGCCGAAGATCTGCCATATAAAATAGTGATCAAGGGATTTCATCACTCTACGCCTGAGAGCCAAATTCAAAGCGTGTTCAACGACCTTGGCCACAGTGTCCTGCATTTTTATTGCCCTCTAACCAGGAATACCAAAGACCCGATGAGCCCCTTTTACATCAATTCACATTTTTAAGCGTTCGACATGGTCTGTTAAATCCGCTCTTCCGTCGTCATACTTCGGACTAATACTGTCCTATCTGAAGGACCGTACTTTCTGTGTCAAATAACGGTCAACACTCTCAGATATCCATCCGGTGCTAGCAGGTATTCCACATGAGCATTAACACCAATAAAATGCAGGTAGAATCGTGCATGCATGAGAGTATATAAGATTATTCTTCAACATAAGGTTGACAAATATTTGGGACTAATATTTGGGCCAAAGGCTGTCTTTCCAAATACACATAACCACGGTGTTTCATAGCCGCCGACTCAAGGTGCCCAAACTATACTGGCTCCTAAACTCCTAAACTCAGCCTACGCAACAAACGTACAGTGTACCAAAAGATTGTTGCTCCGGTTTGGAAGTACGGAATCTGAATTTGAGGTGCTGCCTCCAGGACTCAGATTAGATTGGTGCAAACCCTCTGTTGCAGAACAAAAATTTGAATTTAAATTGCTATAAGTTGTAACTGACAAGTACCGAGTACTTCTATTAAATGTCTACAGTCTGTAATATTAACATAATAAGGTCTCCAAAAAAGACTCTCAAGTGAGCAAGTTACAGTACAAGGCTGGACACCCTCCAAAATAAAACATTTCGCATCATCACTGGGTACTCCTGGTATGTGAAAGACTCCACATTGCACAAAGACCTAGAGGTGGAATACGTGAAGGACATCATTGCTTCATTTACATGCAGGTGCAATGACATAGCAACTAACCTGCCAGAGTGCTGGCCACTACAACGTACATCACAGGCTTTAAGAGAAAGGACTACGGAAGGATCCTCCATTGAAGCAGGTGGCGCCAGATCCGTAGACTAACGAGCATCGATCGTACCCCACAGTCAACATAACCACGTATGGTCTTAAATTGTTTTCTTTTTTCGTCATTTATATGTTGTAAAAATTATGTTTTAAGAAAACTTAGAGATATTAAAGCAGCCACAAAGTGCATTGTAGGCCATTATTGATGTCGTGTTTAATGCTTAAATAAATACATTTAAAAAAATAATCACGTTTTATTCATGTAGTTTAAAGAATAATTCTTAAATATTATAAAATTTTTTTTATTTTTTATTTCGTCGTGTTAAGTCGATTGGTCGTTTGTTTTCACGCTCCGAGGTTGACGAAGCAAAAAAAAAAAAAAATATATATATAAAAAAATAAGCAACAATAAGAATATAGGAGGATTAAAACTGTTTTAAATACAAAAATGCTTGTTGAACGCAGTCCCCCGACTGCGCGAGTTAAGTACCACGTCGGGGGGAAATACTTTAGGCGACTTTTCTTTATTAGCTAGTATGTACGTAGAGGAAGCTTTACTATTTCGATTGACAACAATAGCTCAAAAAAGCCCTGTGTGCGGCTCGAGCTTGCCTATTTATACTCGCCAGCAGCCGAAGCGATGCGACGAAGTAAACCGACTGCGAACGAACGATGTGCACCGAAAGGGGCATTTCTGATGTACCGAACGGGGCCTTTTTGACTCCCTTCGTTGCTGCAGCTTGTGCAGGAAATTGGTCAGCCCTATGGCTGTTCGTCTGTTCGTATTTACGTTGAGTATGTAACTCGCACAGCTTACAAAATCACCATCAGCCCTACACTATGGTGCTATCTCTCCCTCCCACTTAACTCCTAGCAATCAACTACCCAACATCTACAACAACAACAACGTCAACCAGCACTGCAAACATACGAAGAGCATGTTCTTGCTCTCCTGCAATCCTGGAAAATAACTCGACTAACAACAACACCCCGTGGAGTGCGCAATATGCATCACTCACCACAGCGTCAACAACCGCTACAACAGCGTTTGAATCAACAGCAACAACAACAACTACGACTCATAGTTCATCGCAACAACTATAGCAACAACACTGCACACATCTCAGAGAAAACTAGTGGCACTCAATCCACAACTCACGGTAATTCTAACTCTGATTGTCTTACAGCAGTACCACAAACAACCTCAGGTACTCACCTCAACGCATTCGCCAATAAAATCACTACGTCAACTCTACTGAACAACGAATAGATTGCGGCACCAAAAGGTTTGCAAATACAGATTGGAATTGATCGCTACGTGCAGATTACACAAATATGCAGTCCGCAAAAGCCAAGCTTTGCTAACAACTCCAAAAAAGTAAACATCATTTCCGCCCCAACCCACGAAAACGAACCCTATAGCATAGATGAAATAGATTTGCCATTGTAAGTGAAGACAATGACGACATAGACAAAGAAGCGGCCCCAACAGTCAAGCAAACCAAGCCTTCCCCAATTTACATCCGTGGATGCAGTTCAAATAATTTTTTAGCTCAGCTCTCTCAACTCATCGGCAACAACACATTCACATTGTCTCGCTAATGAAAAGCATTGTACACGAAACTAAACAGCAAATATATACTGGGCATAATTACAGAATAGCTTCAAAATTCCTCAGCGATGCAAACAAAAACTTCTTCAGATGTTAACTTAAGAGCAGCAAAGACTGATAGTGGTCATAAAAGGAATAGAAAGTGGTGTTGACCTCAAGGAAATTAAAAGTGCCCTTAACGAAAAACGGTTCCCAACTTAAATACAAGTAAAATCCCGCAACCCATATTCAAAATCGAGCTTTCACCTAAAAATAAACCTGCGAAGGGAACCTCACAAGCGCACAGACTCTGTGCAGTGCTCAAACTATCAAGAAATCGGCCATACGTAAGCGTAGTGTAGACCCTCTGTCTGTGTATCTTGTGGAAACCTCCATGAGCCTTCAAGCTGCCGTGTAAGCAAAACAGACGCTACATCGAAAAAATGCGGCAACTGCGGGGGTAAGCACACTGCAAATTATAGAGATTTCCCAGTCTTTAAGGAACTGAAAATCCGGATGAGTCAGTGCAAAACCATAGCCCGTAGCGGGTACGAGGCTACCATACACAACACAACGAAAAATCCACGCACATTCCAAAATACCATCCCCAACATTACATACGCATCCGTATTGAAGTCTGGACCTCAACAAATACCCAACACAATCCCAGAGAAAATAACAAACAACTCACTCCAACAACCTCAGAAAAGTGAACTTCCACAGCATTGTGTAACCCAAACAACTCCAACTACACTATATAGCCGTCTTGAACAAATGATTGCTAGTTTTATACAATCCCAAAGAACTTTAATGATGCAAAGCATGCTTCAGGAGATGCTGAACATGCAAAGCCTTATCCTAGAAAAACTTGGTAATCAAAATGTCCGCGGTTAAAATAACCTATGGGAACGCAAATGGCGTATCGAATAAAAAACTTGAGCTCACAAAATACCTCTCCGAAACAGATGTTTTATTGCTAAGGGCCACCACTGGGGCTTTCGACTTGCAGAAACTGAACCACGTTTTTGGACCTTCTCCCAATATGGATTATTCCAATAGCAACACTCAACGCACTCATAAAAGTTTACAACAAAACACCTGTAACAGTAACACTCCCTCTCCACATGATAACACCAGTGAGAGCGACGAAGTGCGTGTAAACAACTAGCAGTTTTTTCGTGGGCCTCTCGTATAACAGTTTTGCCTTAGATATTTTCTGCACAAAATTGGAGAGAATATGTTTTTCTACTGTTAGTGTAAGCCGTATGTTTGTAATTGGTATTAAAATTTTATACCACCTTTTTTTGTATTTCCCCTGTAAATTTCCGTGTATCTTATTATAGTGACGAAGAGAACTGCCATTCATATTATTGGCGCGTTACTTAGAATGTTTTTTATGCTACGCAATAATCATGTTAAATCAGCCTAGTACTCTTGCAGCACCTTCCAAAGGCAGTAATTTCAACTTAATTCGCAGAGTCGCTAAGCAAAGAAGTGATTTCAAGGTTTGTCACTTAAACCTACAAAGCCTCAGTAACAAAGTTGATGAGTATAGATATGTTTTGGAATGTTCTGGTGTAGACACTATTTCTGTCAGTGAAACGTGGTTTAATTCGGATTTGCCAGACTCTCTGTTTACGGTTGGTCACGCTAATGGAAGCTCTAGGTTTGTTCACCGTAAACACGGCATTGCCAACTCACTACACTAAGTCAAATAATAACTTTTTCTTCGATAATAACATAACAAAAGTACTCTTATATGACCAACTAACTGTGCCCGCAACTTCGTCCGCAACTAATGCAAATTTATCTCTATAATACCCCTATAGTTTACCCTAAAGCTTCTCTGTATACTATGTACGGGAGAGAGCCACACAACCACATAACTGACCGTGCGAAAAGCAACTCATACTCAAATCTACACCTGCTACTTATAGAGTTTTTCTTTGGGCTTTGTTTGTGGGAAATTATTAGGAATTAGATTAATTCGAGGTATGTAAACGATATTTCCTGTGCCGCAACCTGTCAAAATCTCTGCTTCGATGACGTTTGGTTGTAAGGCCTTTACTTTCAATCTGGTGCCGTTATATAGCTTAGGCGGATTTAAATTTCATAAAAGGATAACCAATACTCCCACTTTTAATTTGATAATGTGTGTTGGCAGACCGGGGGCACTCAGAGACTTTAAAACTTCTATAGTATAGTGGGTAGCGTCTTCTTGTTCCATTACTCTGTTAATAGAGCGATATTCAGTTCTTTCCCCCGGAATACTCGTCAATATCCTATCATTAATTGCTGTGGCCTGATCGTTGCGTGTTGTCAGAATTGTTCTTTCGCATAGCCATGAATTTGGTTGATTTGCTGTTAGGTAATCATAGACATGCACAATAAGGTCCTGCAGTGATGACACAGTATTACACAAACTTTGAGGTAATGCAAAATCCAAAGGCGACATTATCATTGTGATGGGGGCCCTTAATGTCAAGTTAGGCAGCGACAACGAAGGGATCAAACATGTTATGGAACGGCACGGATTAGGACGACAACGACGAAAGATTTGTTGACTTTTGCAACGCAAACCGTCTTGTCATAGGTGGCACCATGTTTGAGCACAAGGCCTGCCATAAAATCAGTTGGGTTTCAACTGACAGGCAAGCAACCTCCAACCAAATCGACCATTTGGCCATCAGTCGCCGTTTTCGAAGTAGTCTTCTAGACATCCGAAACAGACGAGGAGCAGACATGGGGTTGGTACGAGATCACCGTCTTGTGATACTCTACAATTACGCACTGCTGCCGTTCGACGATCTAACGACACAAGCATACCTAGGTTCAACATAAATCGACTAAGAGTTTCCACAGTACTCCAAGAACTAAGGGACCATCTCTCACGTGGAGTGGAAACAATCAACAGATCACTGCCTGCCACCATCCAACACCATTGGTGTGCTGCGTAATCTGTTTTCGCATCAGATGTTGAAAGGATTGTCGGTCAATCGCAAGGAAGCCATAGGGCGTGGCGTTACGAGGATACCTGGAGAAGGATCAACGAACGAAAACAGGGCTCCAATTGCAGTAGCTCCAGCAGCAGGGATGATCGAACTAGAGTCCGTATATCGCATGAAGATGAGCAGCGAGGTGAGAAAACAGAACCATTTACAGAATCACCAAAGACCTTAAAGGTGGCCGTAGCTTTACCCAACACCCAGTGAAAGGCTTAGCCGGCTCTTTGCTAATATCGGATGAGGATCAACTGAAGAGATGGAAGGAGCATTTTGCTTCGGGTCTTAACCGAGTATTCGCCAGCAATATGCACCCAAGTCAGACTGAAGTGTCCGTAGAAAAAAATTCCCGAATTCGTACCACAACCCTCAGTAAGGAAGAGATTATTACCACGATCAAAACACTGAAAACTAAGAAGGCGGTAGGACTTGACGGCATACCAGCGGAGCTGTTTCTAGCTGCGCCAACGGCATCAACTGTGCTACTGTTCCCACGATGGGTCCACATGTCATGTCTTACACAGAGGAAGGCTGTCTGAGGAATTCGAAGTCCAAAGTGGGGTTCGGCAAGGCTGCATACTTTCACCAATACTGTTTCTATTGGTGATTAGTGTTGTGCTGAATGCGCCCTTGTCAACAGGAAATGGAGGAATCGTGGGCTCTTACATCTGAACTTAAACACCTTCACGGAATATACCTGTATTCCTTCTGTCTCACAGAATAATGGACCTTCACCAAATGACAGCAAATGTGGAGAGGGAAGCAGTCGTCGTTGGGCTGAACATTATCTCGGCAAAAACAAAAAGGATCAGACTAAGACCAAACCCATCAACTCATATATGTATTGCTGGACAGAGGGTTGAAAGAGTAGAGAGTTTCCAATACCTTGGGAGTATTGTCTCAACCGATGGTGGAACCGAAATAGATATAGGCAACCGCATTGACAAAGCAAAATCTGTGTTTGGGTTGCTATTCACAGTTTGGTGAACTAAGGGAATTATCTTAAACACCAAGCTACGACTGTTCCGTTCCATCGTTGAATCCGTTCTACTATATGGATGTTGTACCTGGGAGGGTGACCATCACCTTCACGTGGAAGCTGCAAGCGTTTGTCAATAGGTGCCTACGCTACATCTTAAGGATATTCTGGCCTAGCCGTATCTCTAACGAACAGCTTTATCAGAGAACGGACGATTAACATATAGGCACAACCATACGACGACGAAAGTGGCAGTGGATTGGTCACACACTCCGAAAGGGTGACATGTCCATAGCTATCTAAGCGATTCCATGGAACCCAGTTACTCAGGATGGCAGGATACGCGGCGGTCCTAAGAGTACGTGGCGCAGAACAGTTGAAAAGGAAGCACGGCAGCTGGGAAAAATTTGGGGAGAGCTGAGGCACATTTCCAGAAACCGCACTCGATGGCGAGTAGGCATTGTAGAGGCGCTAGGACCCACAAGGAGATATATGACATAGTAGTATTGTTTAGCTGCATATTTCTGAAAAAGTCTTCCAACAATTTTCCTTGATAGTTTTGCCATAACTGTGCAGCATCCGAAAGACCTCAAAATACTCACATTATTACAAACAAATACCGCAAGTATTGCGGAGTGTCGTTGATGCATGCTTCGGCCATTGCGCCATCTCAGTGTTCATCTCCATGAAGCAAATGATGCGCATTTCAGGCAGCTTGGTAAGTAGGATACAGGATACCATCAACTTTTCGCAGTTCAGCAAAATAAGTAGATCCTCGAACTGTATGTAAAAGTAAGCGTAAGTAATACCATTCGAAGTTGTTGCCAAGTTCACCATCAACAGCTGCCCCACGTCTTCTACGATTGAACGTACCTTGTTGCTTGTTATATGTGTAATATGACGGTACTTCATCGTATAACAGAGTTTATGCGAAATTATCTGTTTCACAAATTCGGAAAAATGCCAACAAAGTTGTTTGTCTCGGGTTATCTAACTCTTCTGTAACACTTTCAGGATTGAAGTGAATTCTTTGGCCACCTTCAACATGTACATCTAAGTGTTCGACTGCCGGATGTCGCTCGTGGATAGGAAAACTTAAACGGCGCCAAACCGCTTCAGAAGAACTTATGTATCGGCAAGATTGAAACTCCGTGACCTCGTTACGTTCATTCTTCAACGCAAAAGTGGCTTAATCGCTTCCATTATTAATATATTTATATATATATTTGATAGATTAAACACAGTCGCACATTTTGAAGTTAATATTATTTTGAAATGTTCTTGATAATACCGGAGTATAAGGTACAACCCACCTATTTTCCAAAATGAATTCCTGACCATGTAGCCTACTTGTAGCTGTAAAACCGCCCTTTTGAGGTGACCTTCGACGATACAAAGGATACCCGTTTTCTTCTGATATCGTAGAATTGGATAGAGCTCCAGGGTACTTTTAGAACAACGATTGTCCTGCATGCGAGGAGAATTTCTATTTAGGTTGCCGTACGGCCCATGAACCATATGCATTTTAATTATATTGTGCTATATTGGGTCGTAACTTCTCTCAGGAAATTCAGCACTTATGTCTGGTCATATGGTCAGCGAGCGTACGCTCGTACATATAACTTGGCCCACCCGTAAAACTGGACGGATTTTTTGTTGGATTGTTGGACCAACTGATTCAACCAACAAGTTCATATATAAGTTCGTGGTTCGGTTGTGGAAAATTTATATTTCTGATATTAGTTTGTTGAATGTAGTGCGATACAAAATAAATGTGTAGAACATATTGCTCATCTTGTGATAGTAACGATCCTATAAGATGATAAACTTGGCCTTGTATTTTAAAGGTTGGCATAAATGGCTCCTCTTTAATTTCTTCCGCTCCAAAAGACGCCATTTGAAATGCGCAATTGTATAAGCGGATATTCTTAAAAAAGTGATTAGAGTGGATGTTCACCACTTAAAAGTGTTTTTATATTTATAATTATAATTTAATTATAATTTATAATTTATAATTATAATTATAATATAATTTCCACATAAACTCCATTTGAGAAGCATAATCCATTTGACTCCTTTCTCCAAAAGGTCTAGCAACGTTTTGGTATTTATGATCTTCTGTATTATGTTCTTCACCATTTTGAAGTTTTTGAGAAGCCGGAGTACACGTGCTTCGTGTTCCTGGTTAGTCTCGTAATAAGTAGAAGTTGCAATGGGAACACTTTGCATTCTAAACCGAGACTCACCTTGAATTAAATTTTGTACGCGGGATGTGGCCGGCCTTTCTCTAGCAGCGAGTCGTGCTTCTAGACTTTCATCACTTTGTTGAGATCTACTGAGTCTCATACGTCTAGAATTGTTGCAATTTTTTGAGAGATTCGACTTTTTTTTATATTCATTTTATATGATTAATTTAGTAAACTTGTATACACTATTAAACTATGTATGTAATAAATTCGTATACTTTCCGTGTCGGTATATAAAATATTAGCAAAAAAAAAAACCGCAATCCGCAAAATATAAATAATAGAACTTTAAAAACACTTTTTTATTTTATTTTGCGCAGGCACATCCGTTGTTTAGGTTCTTATGCTTTTTCACGTTTTAATTCTTGTTTGAAAATTTGGTATTTAGGCAAGGGAAATGAGGTATTGCTTATATGTAATATGAGCTCGTATGTGTATTTAATAAATTCGTAGACTTTTCGCGTCTATACATAAAACATTTTAGCAAAGAAATTCTGGAATCTACAAAATATAAATAAAATAACTTTAAAAAACACTTTGAAATTTTACTTGAACTTTGCGCGCTCCAAAGTTTTTTTCGCTCTAAATGCTTCTTCACCTTTTAGTTCTTAACCGAAACTTTAGTTTTAGGCAAAGGACACACGCCCATATCGATGCTTTTTCTTTGCTTTGGCTTTGTTTACACTCAGCGACAATTGACATTTCCCACTCTCTCTCACAACCGCCCAATAACGGATGACGAAATACGCAAAAGAAAAAGAAAAACGTTGGCAAGGTTTTCAAGTAGCATACAAAATGTTTGTATTGAAATAGTCAAATAGTGAAAAGTAAAAAAGACAAACATGAACAGTTTTGAATCCTTAATTTATTAACTAAACGAACCCTATGGCATAGATGAAATAGATTTGCTGTTGTAAGTGAAGACAATGACGACATAGACAAAGAAGCGGCCCCAACAGTCAAGCAAACCAAGCCTCCCCCAATTTACATCCGTGGATGCAGTTCAAATAATTTTGTCGCTCAGCTCTCTCAACTCATCGGCGACAACACATTCTCATTGTCCTGCTAATGAAAAGCATTGTACACGAAACTAAACAGCAAATATATACTGATCATAATTACAGAATAGCTTCGAAATTCCTAAGCGATGCAAACAAAAACTTCTTCAGATGTTAACTTAAGAGCAGCAAAGGGCTGATAGTGGTCATAAAAGGAATAGAAAGTGGTGTTGATCTCAAGGAAATTAAAAGTGCCCTTAACGAAAAACGGTTCCCAACTCAAATACAAGTAAAATCCGGCAACCCATATTCAAAATCGAGCTCTCACCTAAAAATAAACCTGCGAAAGGAACCTCACAAGCGCACAGACTCTGTGCAGTGCTCAAACTATCAAGAAATCGGCCATACGTAATCGTAGTGTAGACCCTCTGTCTGTGTATCTTGTCGAAACCTCTATGAGTCTTCAAGCTGCCGTGTAAGCAAAACAGACGCTACATCGAAAAAATGCGGCAACTGCGGGGGTAAGTACACTGCAAATTATAGAGGTTTCCCAGTTTTTAAGGAACTAAAAATCCGGATGAATCAGTGCAAAACCATAGCCCGTAGCGGGTACGAGGCTACCATACACACCACAACGAATAATCCACGCACATTCTAAAGTACCATCCCCAACATTACATACGCATCCATATTGAAAGCTGGACCTCAACAAATAACCAACACAAAGCCAGAGAAAATAACAAACAACTCACTCCAACAACCTCAGAAAAGTGAACTTCCACAGCATTGTGTAACCCAAACAACTCCACCTACACTACATAGCCGTCTTGAACAAATGATTGCTAGTTTTATACAATCCCAAAGAACTTTAATGATGCAAAGCATCCTTCAGGAGATACTTAAAATGCAAAGCCTTATCCTAGAAAAACTTGGTAATCAAAATGTCCGCGGTTAAAATAACCTCTGGGAACGCAAATGGCGTATCGAATAAAAAACTTGAGCTCACAAAATACCTCTCCGAAACAGATGTTTAATTGCTAAGGGCCCCCACTGGGGATTTCGACTTGCAGAAACTGAACCACGTTTTTGGACATTCTCCCAATATGGATTATTCCAATAGCAACGCTCAACGCACTCTTAAAAGTTTACAACAAAACACCTGTAACAGTAACACTCCCTCTCCACATGATAACACCAGTGAGAGCGACGAAGTGCGTGTAAACGACTAGCAGTTTTTTCGTGGGCCTCTCGTATAACAGTTTTGCCTTAGATATTTTCTGCACAAAATTGGAGAGAATATGTTTTTCTACTGTTAGTGTAAGCAGTATGTTTGTAATTGGTATTAAAATCTTATACCACTTTTTTATGTATTTCCCCTGTAAATTTCCGTGTATCTTATTATAGTGACGAAGAGAACTGCCATTCATATTATTGGCGCGTTACTTTGAATGTTTTTTATGCTACGTAATAATCATGTTAAATCAGCCTAGTACTCTTACAGCATGTTCAAAAGGCAGAAATTTCAATTTAATTCGCAGACTCGTTAAGCAAAAAGTGATTCCAAGGTTTGTCACCTAAACGTACAAAGCCTCAGTAACAAAGTTGATGAGTATAGATATGTTTTGAAAGGTTCTGGTGTAGACACTATTTCTGTCAGTGAAACGTGGTTTAATTCGGATTTGCCAGACTCTCTGTTTACGGTTGGTCACGCTTGTGGAAGCTCTAGGTTTGTTCTTCGTAAACACGGCATTGCCAACACACTGCACTAAGTCAAATAATAACTTTTTCTTCGTTAATAACATAACAAATGTACTCTTATATGACCAACTAACTGTGCCCGCGACTTCGTCTGCAACCAATGCAAATTTATATCTATAATACCCCTATAGTCTACCCTAAAGCTTCTCTGTATACTATGTTAGAAGTTGAATTTCCAGGAATGTGCACATATAAATTTTTTGAATTGCTATTACGGGAGAGAGCCACACAACCACATAACTGACCGTGCGAAAAGCAACTCACACTCAAATCTACAGCTGCTACTGATAGAGTTTGTCCTTGGGCTTTGTTTATGGGCATTGCATAACATAAGCTGACCGGAAACTGTACGCGTTTAAAATGAAATGGGAAATTATTAGGAATTAGATTAATTCGAGGTATGTAAACGATATTTCCTGTGCCGCAACCTGTCAAAATCTCTGCTTCGATAACGTTTGGTTGTAAGGTCTTTACTTTCAATCTGGAGCCGTTATATAGCTTAGGCGGATTTAAATTTCATAAAAGGATAACCGGTACTCCCACTTTTAATTTGATAATGTGTGTTGGCAGACCGGGGGCACTCAGAGACTTTAAAACTTCTATAGTATAGTGGGTACCGTCTTCTTGTTCCATTACTCTGTTAATAGAGCGATGTTCAGTTCTTTCCCCCGGAATACTCGTCAATATCCTATCATTAATTGCTGTGGCCTGATCGTTGCGTGTTGTCAGAATTGTTCTTTCGCATAGCCATGAATTTGGTTGATTTGTCAATGCTGTTAGGTAATCATAGACATGCACAATAAGGTCCTGCAGTGATGACACAGTATTACACAGACTTTGAGGTAATGCAAAATCCAAAGGCGACATTATCATTGTGATGGGGGCCCTTAATATCAAGTTAGGCAGCGACAATGAAGGGATCAAACATGTTATGGAATGGCACGGATTAGGACGACAACGACGAAAGATTTGTTGACTTTTGCAACGCAAACCGTCTTGTCATAGGTGGCACCATGTTTGAGCACAAGGTCTGCCATAAAATCAGTTGGGTTTCAACTGACAGGCAAGCAACCTCCAACCAAATCGACCATATGGCCATCAGTCGCCGTTTGAGAAGTAGTCTTCTAGACATCCGAAACAGACGAGGAGCAGACATGGGGTTGGTACGAGATCACCATCTTGTGATACTCTACAATTACGCACTGCTGCCGTTCGACGATCTAACGACACAAGCATACCTAGGTTCAACATAAATCGACTAAGAGTTTCCACAGTACTCCAAGAACTAAGGGACCATCTCTCACGTGGAGTGGAAACAATCAACAGATCACTGCCTGCCACCATCCAACACCATTGGTGTGCTGCGTAATCTGTTTTCGCATCAGATGTTGAAAGGATTGTCGGTCAATCGCAAGGAAGCCATAGGGCGTGGCGTTACGAGGATACCTGGAGAAGGATCAACGAACGAAAACAGGGCTCCAATTGCAGTAGCTCCAGCAGCAGGGATGATCGAACTAGAGTCCGTATATCGCATGAAGATGAGCAGCGAGGTGAGAAAACAGAACCATTTACAGAATCACCAAAGACCTTAAAGGTGGCCGAAGCTTTACCCAACACCCAGTGAAAGGCTTAGCCGGCTCTTTGCTAATATCGGATGAGGATCAACTGAAGAGATGGAAAGAGCATTTTGCTTCGGGTCTTAAACGAGTATTAGCCAGCAATATGCACCCAAGTCAGACTGAAGTGTCCGTAGAAAGAAATTCCCGAATTCGTACCACAACCCCCAGTAAGGAAGAGATTATTACCACGATCAAAACACTGAAAGCTAATAAGGCGGTAGGACTTGACGGCATATCAGCGGAGCTGTTTCTAGCTGCGCCAACGGCATCAACCGTGCTACTGTTCCCACTTGTTGGGAGAACATGGGAAGCGAAAGTTTTCCGGACGAGTGGAAGAAGGAAATGATTGTCAAGCTCCCTAAAAAGGCAATCTAATGCAGTGCGATAGCTGGAGAGGTATCTGCGTGCTTCCTGCTGTGGCCAAAATAATAGCTATAATCATCCAGGAGAGAATTAAAGCACAACTCGAAACACACTCGACTCCGAACAAGCAGGTTTCCGCTCTGGATCCTCCTGTGTTGACCACGTCAACACCTTGCGGATCATCATCGAGCAGTGTGTTGAGTATCGATCACCACTTCACCTGCGGTTCATCGATTTTAAAAAGGCGTTTGACAGTGTCAACCGGGAATTTATATGGCCTTACGCATTCCTGATAAATTAATAGCAATTATTAAAGCTACATATGATGGGTCCACATGTCATGTCTTACACAGAGGAAGGCTGTCTGAGGAATTCGAAGTCCAAAGTGGGGTTCGGCAAGGCTGCATACTTTCACCAATACTGTTTCTATTGGTGATTAGTGATGTGCTGAATGCGCCCTTGTCAACAGGAAATGGAGGAATCGTGGGCACATCTGAACTTAAACACCTTGACTACGCCGACGATGTATTCCTTCTGTTTCACAGAATAATGGACCTTCACCAAATGACAGCAAATGTGGATAGGGAAGCAGTTGTCGTTGGGCTTAACATTATCTCGGCAAAAACAAAAAGGATCAGACTAAGACCAAACCCATCAACTCATATATGTATTGCTGGACAGAGGGTTGAAAGAGTAGAGAGTTTCCAATACCTTGGGAGTATTGTCTCAACCGATGGTGGAACCGAAATAGATATAGGCAACCGCATTGACAAAGCAAAATCTGTGTTTGGGTTGCTATTCACAGTTTGGTGAACTAAGGGAATTATCTTAAACACCAAGCTACGACTGTTCCGTTCCATCGTTGAATCCGTTCTACTATATGGATGTTGTACCTGGGAGGGTGACCATCACCTTCACGTGGAAGCTGCAAGCGTTTGTCAATAGGTGCCTACGCTACATCTTAAGGATATTCTGGCCTAGCCGTATCTCTAACGAACAGCTTTATCAGAGAACGGACGATTAACATATAGGCACAACCATACGACGACGAAAGTGGCAGTGGATTGGTCACACACTCCGAAAGGGTGACATGTCCATAGCTATCTAAGCGATTCCATGGAACCCAGTTACTCAGGATGGCAGGATACGCGGCGGTCCTAAGAGTACGTGGCGCAGAACAGTTGAAAAGGAAGCACGGCAGCTGGGAAAAATTTGGGGAGAGCTGAGGCACATTTCCAGAAACCGCACTCGATGGCGAGTAGGCATTGTAGAGGCGCTAGGACCCACAAGGAGATATATGACATAGTAGTATTGTTTAGCTGCATATTTCTGAAAAAGTCTTCCAACAATTTTCCTTGATAGTTTTGCCATAACTGTGCAGCATCCGAAAGTCCTCAAAATACTCACATTATTACAAACAAATGCCGCAAGTATTGCGGAGTGTCGTTGATGCATGCTTCGGCCATTGCGCCATCTCAGTGTTCATCTCCATGAAGCAAATGATGCGCATTTCAGGCAGCTTGGTAAGTAGGATACAGGATACCATCAACTTTTCGCAGTTCAGCAAAATAAGTAGATCCTCGAACTGTATGTAAAAGTAAGCGTAAGTAATACCATTCGAAGTTGTTGCCAAGTTCACCATCAACAGCTGCCCCACGTCTTCTACGATTGAACTTACCTTGTTGCTTGTTATATGTGTAATATGACGGTACTTCATCGTATAACAGAGTTTATGCGAAATTATCTGTTTCACAAATTCGGAAAAATGCCAACAAAGTTGTTTGTCTCGGGTTATCTAACTCTTCTGTAACACTTTCAGGATTGAAGTGAATTCTTTGGCCACCTTCAACATGTACATCTAAGTGTTCGACTGCAGGATGTCGCTCGTGGATAGGAAAACTTAAACGGCGCCAAACCGCTTCAGAAGAACTTATGTATCGGCAAGATTGAAACTCCGTGACCTCGTTACGTTCATTCTTCAACGCAAAAGTGGCTTAATCGCTTCCATTATTAATATATTTATATATATATTTGATAGATTAAACACAGTCGCACATTTTGAAGTTAATATTATTTTGAAATGTTCTTGATAATACCGGAGTATAAGGTACAACCCACCTATTTTCCAAAATGAATTCCTGACCATGTAGCCTACTTGTAGCTGTAAAACCGCCCTTTTGAGGTGACCTTCGACGATACAAAGGATACCCGTTTTCTTCTGATATCGTAGAATTGGATAGAGCTCTAGGGTACTTTTAGAACAACGATTGTCCTGCATGCGAGGAGAATTTCTATTTAGGTTGCAGTACGGCCCATGAACCATATGCATTTTAATTATATTGTGCTATATTGGGTCGTAACTTCTCTCAGGAAATTCAGCACTTATGTCTGGTCATATGGTCAGCGAGCGTACGCTCGTACATATAACTTGGCCCACCCGTAAAACTGGACGGATTTTTTGTTGGATTGTTGGACCAACTGATTCAACCAACAAGTTCATATATAAGTTCGTGGTTCGGTTGTGGAAAATTTATATTTCTGATATTAGTTTGTTGAATGTAGTGCGATACAAAATAAATGTGTAGAACATATTGCTCATCTTGTGATAGTAACGATCCTATAAGATGATAAACTTGGCCTTGTATTTTAAAGGTTGGCATAAATGGCTCCTCTTTAATTTCTTCCGCTCCAAAAGACGCCATTTGAAATGCGCAATTGTATAAGCGGATATTCTTAAAAAAGTGATTAGAGTGGATGTTCACCACTTAAAAGTGTTTTTATATTTATAATTATAATTTAATTATAATTTATAATTTATAATTATAATTATAATATAATTTCCACATAAACTCCATTTGAGAAGCATAATCCATTTGACTCCTTTCTCCAAAAGGTCTAGCAACGTTTTGGTATTTATGATCTTCTGTATTATGTTCTTCACCATTTTGAAGTTTTTGAGAAGCCGGAGTACACGTGCTTCGTGTTCCTGGTTAGTCTCGTAATAAGTAGAAGTTGCAATGGGAACACTTTGCATTCTAAACCGAGACTCACCTTGAATTCAATTTTGTACGCGGGATGTGGCCGGCCTTTCTCTAGCAGCGAGTCGTGCTTCTAGACTTTCATCACTTTGTTGAGATCTACTGAGTCTCATACGTCTAGAATTGTTGCTATTTTTTGAGAGATTCGACTTTTTTTTATATTCATTTTATATGATTAATTTAGTAAACTTGTATAAACTATTAAACTATGTATGTAATAAATTCGTATACTTTCCGTGTCGGTATATAAAATATTAGCAAAAAAAAAACCGCAATCCGCAAACTATAAATAATAGAACTTTAAAAACACTTTTTTATTTTATTTTGCGCAGGCACATCCGTTGTTTAGGTTCTTATGCTTTTTCACGTTTTAATTCTTGTTTGAAAATTTGGTATTTAGGCAAGGGAAATGAGGTATTGCTTATATGTAATATGAGCTCGTATGTGTATTTAATAAATTCGTAGACTTTTCGCGTCTATACATAAAACATTTTAGCAAAGAAATTCTGGAATCTACAAAATATAAATAAAATAACTTTAAAAAACACTTTGAAATTTTACTTGAACTTTGCGCGCTCCAAAGTTTTTTTCGTTCTAAATGCTTCTTCACCTTTTAGTTCTTAACCGAAACTTTAGTTTTAGGCAAAGGACACACGCCCATATCGATGCTTTTTCTTTGCTTTGGCTTTGTTTACACTCAGCGACAATTGACATTTCCCACTCCCTCACAACAGCCCAACAACGGATGACGAAATACGCAAAAGAAAAAGAAAAACGTTGGCAAGGTTTTCAAGTAGCATACAAAATGTTTGTATTGAAATAGTCAAATAGTGAAAAGTAAAAAAGACAAACATGAACAGTTTTGAATCCTTAATTTATTAACTAAACGAACCCTATGGCATAGATGAAATAGATTTGCTGTTGTAAGTGAAGACAATGACGACATAGACAAAGAAGCGGCCCCAACAGTCAAGCAAACCAAGCCTCCCCCAATTTACATCCGTGGATGCAGTTCAAATAATTTTGTCGCTCAGCTCTCTCAACTCATCGGCGACAACACATTCTCATTGTCCTGCTAATGAAAAGCATTGTACACGAAACTAAACAGCAAATATATACTGATCATAATTACAGAATAGCTTCGAAATTCCTAAGCGATGCAAACAAAAACTTCTTCAGATGTTAACTTAAGAGCAGGAAAGGGCTGATAGTGGTCATAAAAGGAATAGAAAGTGGTGTTGATCTCAAGGAAATTAAAAGTGCCCTTAACGAAAAACGGTTCCCAACTCAAATACAAGTAAAATCCGGCAACCCATATTCAAAATCGAGCTCTCACCTAAAAATAAACCTGCGAAAGGAACCTCACAAGCGCACAGACTCTGTGCAGTGCTCAAACTATCAAGAAATCGGCCATACGTAATCGTAGTGTAGACCCTCTGTCTGTGTATCTTGTCGAAACCTCTATGAGTCTTCAAGCTGCCGTGTAAGCAAAACAGACGCTACATCGAAAAAATGCGGCAACTGCGGGGGTAAGTACACTGCAAATTATAGAGGTTTCCCAGTTTTTAAGGAACTAAAAATCCGGATGAATCAGTGCAAAACCATAGCCCGTAGCGGGTACGAGGCTACCATACACACCACAACGAATAATCCACGCACATTCTAAAGTACTATCCCCAACATTACATACGCATCCGTATTGAAAGCTGGACCTCAACAAATAACCAACACAAAGCCAGAGAAAATAACAAACAACTCACTCCAACAACCTCAGAAAAGTGAACTTCCACAGCATTGTGTAACCCAAACAACTCCACCTACACTACATAGCCGTCTTGAACAAATGATTGCTAGTTTTATACAATCCCAAAGAACTTTAATGATGCAAAGCATCCTTCAGGAGATACTTAAAATGCAAAGCCTTATCCTAGAAAAACTTGGTAATCAAAATGTCCGCGGTTAAAATAACCTCTGGGAACGCAAATGGCGTATCGAATAAAAAACTTGAGCTCACAAAATACCTCTCCGAAACAGATGTTTAATTGCTAAGGGCCCCCACTGGGGATTTCGACTTGCAGAAACTGAACCACGTTTTTGGACATTCTCCCAATATGGATTATTCCAATAGCAACGCTCAACGCACTCTTAAAAGTTTACAACAAAACACCTGTAACAGTAACACTCCCTCTCCACATGATAACACCAGTGAGAGCGACGAAGTGCGTGTAAACGACTAGCAGTTTTTTCTTGGACCTCTCGTATAACAGTTTTGCCTTAGTTATTTTCTGCACAAAATTGGAGAGAATATGTTTTTCTACTGTTAGTGTAAGCCGTATGTTTGTAATTGGTATTAAAATTTTATTCCACTTTTTTATGTATTTCCCCTGTAAATTTCCGTGTATCCTATTATAGTGATGAAGAGAACTGCCATTCATATTATTGGCGCGTTACATAGAATGTTTTTTATGCTACGCAATAATCATGTTAAATCAGCCTAGTGGTCTTGCAACACGTTCCAAAGGCAGTAATTTCAACTTAATTCGCAGACTCGCTAAGCAAAGAAGTGATTTCAAGGTTTGTCACTTAAACGTACAAAGCCTCAGTAACAAAGTTGATGAGTATAGATATGTTTTGGAATGTTCTGGTGTAGACACTATTTCTGTCAGTGAAACGTGGTTTAATTCGGATTTGCCAGACTCTCTGTTTACGGTTGGTCACGCTAATGGAAGCTCTAGGTTTGTTCACCGTAAACACGGCATTGCCAACTCACTACACTTAGTCAAATAATAACTTTTTCTTCGATAATAACATAACAAAAGTACTCTTATATGACCAACTAACTGTGCCCGCAACTTCGTCCGCAACTAATGCAAATTTATCTCTATAATACCCCTATAGTTTACCCTAAAGCTTCTCTGTATACTATGTACGGGAGAGAGCCACACAACCACATAACTGACCGTGCGAAAAGCAACTCATACTCAAATCTACACCTGCTACTTATAGAGTTTTTCTTTGGGCTTTGTTTGTGGGAAATTATTAGGAATTAGATTAATTCGAGGTATGTAAACGATATTTCCTGTGCCGCAACCTGTCAAAATCTCTGCTTCGATGACGTTTGGTTGTAAGGCCTTTACTTTCAATCTGGTGCCGTTATATAGCTTAGGCGGATTTAAATTTCATAAAAGGATAACCAATACTCCCACTTTTAATTTGATAATGTGTGTTGGCAGACCGGGGGCACTCAGAGACTTTAAAACTTCTATAGTATAGTGGGTAGCGTCTTCTTGTTCCATTACTCTGTTAATAGAGCGATATTCAGTTCTTTCCCCCGGAATACTCGTCAATATCCTATCATTAATTGCTGTGGCCTGATCGTTGCGTGTTGTCAGAATTGTTCTTTCGCATAGCCATGAATTTGGTTGATTTGCTGTTAGGTAATCATAGACATGCACAATAAGGTCCTGCAGTGATGACACAGTATTACACAAACTTTGAGGTAATGCAAAATCCAAAGGCGACATTATCATTGTGATGGGGGCCCTTAATGTCAAGTTAGGCAGCGACAACGAAGGGATCAAACATGTTATGGAACGGCACGGATTAGGACGACAACGACGAAAGATTTGTTGACTTTTGCAACGCAAACCGTCTTGTCATAGGTGGCACCATGTTTGAGCACAAGGCCTGCCATAAAATCAGTTGGGTTTCAACTGACAGGCAAGCAACCTCCAACCAAATCGACCATTTGGCCATCAGTCGCCGTTTTCGAAGTAGTCTTCTAGACATCCGAAACAGACGAGGAGCAGACATGGGGTTGGTACGAGATCACCATCTTGTGATACTCTACAATTACGCACTGCTGCCGTTCGACGATCTAACGACACAAGCATACCTAGGTTCAACATAAATCGACTAAGAGTTTCCACAGTACTCCAAGAACTAAGGGACCATCTCTCACGTGGAGTGGAAACAATCAACAGATCACTGCCTGCCACCATCCAACACCATTGGTGTGCTGCGTAATCTGTTTTCGCATCAGATGTTGAAAGGATTGTCGGTCAATCGCAAGGAAGCCATAGGGCGTGGCGTTACGAGGATACCTGGAGAAGGATCAACGAACGAAAACAGGGCTCCAATTGCAGTAGCTCCAGCAGCAGGGATGATCGAACTAGAGTCCGTATATCGCATGAAGATGAGCAGCGAGGTGAGAAAACAGAACCATTTACAGAATCACCAAAGACCTTAAAGGTGGCCGAAGCTTTACCCAACACCCAGTGAAAGGCTTAGCCGGCTCTTTGCTAATATCGGATGAGGATCAACTGAAGAGATGGAAGGAGCATTTTGCTTCGGGTCTTAACCGAGTATTCGCCAGCAATATGCACCCAAGTCAGACTGAAGTGTCCGTAGAAAAAAATTCCCGAATTCGTACCACAACCCTCAGTAAGGAAGAGATTATTACCACGATCAAAACACTGAAAACTAAGAAGACGGTAGGACTTGACGGCATACCAGCGGAGCTGTTTCTAGCTGCGCCAACGGCATCAACTGTGCTACTGTTCCCACGATGGGTCCACATGTCATGTCTTACACAGAGGAAGGCTGTCTGAGGAATTCGAAGTCCAAAGTGGGGTTCGGCAAGGCTGCATACTTTCACCAATACTGTTTCTATTGGTGATTAGTGTTGTGCTGAATGCGCCCTTGTCAACAGGAAATGGAGGAATCGTGGGCTCTTACATCTGAACTTAAACACCTTCACGGAATATACCTGTATTCCTTCTGTCTCACAGAATAATGGACCTTCACCAAATGACAGCAAATGTGGAGAGGGAAGCAGTCGTCGTTGGGCTGAACATTATCTCGGCAAAAACAAAAAGGATCAGACTAAGACCAAACCCATCAACTCATATATGTATTGCTGGACAGAGGGTTGAAAGAGTAGAGAGTTTCCAATACCTTGGGAGTATTGTCTCAACCGATGGTGGAACCGAAATAGATATAGGCAACCGCATTGACAAAGCAAAATCTGTGTTTGGGTTGCTATTCACAGTTTGGTGAACTAAGGGAATTATCTTAAACACCAAGCTACGACTGTTCCGTTCCATCGTTGAATCCGTTCTACTATATGGATGTTGTACCTGGGAGGGTGACCATCACCTTCACGTGGAAGCTGCAAGCGTTTGTCAATAGGTGCCTACGCTACATCTTAAGGATATTCTGGCCTAGCCGTATCTCTAACGAACAGCTTTATCAGAGAACGGACGATTAACATATAGGCACAACCATACGACGACGAAAGTGGCAGTGGATTGGTCACACACTCCGAAAGGGTGACATGTCCATAGCTATCTAAGCGATTCCATGGAACCCAGTTACTCAGGATGGCAGGATACGCGGCGGTCCTAAGAGTACGTGGCGCAGAACAGTTGAAAAGGAAGCACGGCAGCTGGGAAAAATTTGGGGAGAGCTGAGGCACATTTCCAGAAACCGCACTCGATGGCGAGTAGGCATTGTAGAGGCGCTAGGACCCACAAGGAGATATATGACATAGTAGTATTGTTTAGCTGCATATTTCTGAAAAAGTCTTCCAACAATTTTCCTTGATAGTTTTGCCATAACTGTGCAGCATCCGAAAGTCCTCAAAATACTCACATTATTACAAACAAATACCGCAAGTATTGCGGAGTGTCGTTGATGCATGCTTCGGCCATTGCGCCATCTCAGTGTTCATCTCCATGAAGCAAATGATGCGCATTTCAGGCAGCTTGGTAAGTAGGATACAGGATACCATCAACTTTTCGCAGTTCAGCAAAATAAGTAGATCCTCGAACTGTATGTAAAAGTAAGCGTAAGTAATACCATTCGAAGTTGTTGCCAAGTTCACCATCAACAGCTGCCCCACGTCTTCTACGATTGAACGTACCTTGTTGCTTGTTATATGTGTAATATGACGGTACTTCATCGTATAACAGAGTTTATGCGAAATTATCTGTTTCACAAATTCGGAAAAATGCCAACAAAGTTGTTTGTCTCGGGTTATCTAACTCTTCTGTAACACTTTCAGGATTGAAGTGAATTCTTTGGCCACCTTCAACATGTACATCTAAGTGTTCGACTGCCGGATGTCGCTCGTGGATAGGAAAACTTAAACGGCGCCAAACCGCTTCAGAAGAACTTATGTATCGGCAAGATTGAAACTCCGTGACCTCGTTACGTTCATTCTTCAACGCAAAAGTGGCTTAATCGCTTCCATTATTAATATATTTATATATATATTTGATAGATTAAACACAGTCGCACATTTTGAAGTTAATATTATTTTGAAATGTTCTTGATAATACCGGAGTATAAGGTACAACCCACCTATTTTCCAAAATGAATTCCTGACCATGTAGCCTACTTGTAGCTGTAAAACCGCCCTTTTGAGGTGACCTTCGACGATACAAAGGATACCCGTTTTCTTCTGATATCGTAGAATTGGATAGAGCTCTAGGGTACTTTTAGAACAACGATTGTCCTGCATGCGAGGAGAATTTCTATTTAGGTTGCCGTACGGCCCATGAACCATATGCATTTTAATTATATTGTGCTATATTGGGTCGTAACTTCTCTCAGGAAATTCAGCACTTATGTCTGGTCATATGGTCAGCGAGCGTACGCTCGTACATATAACTTGGCCCACCCGTAAAACTGGACGGATTTTTTGTTGGATTGTTGGACCAACTGATTCAACCAACAAGTTCATATATAAGTTCGTGGTTCGGTTGTGGAAAATTTATATTTCTGATATTAGTTTGTAGAATGTAGTGCGATACAAAATAAATGTGTAGAACATATTGCTCATCTTGTGATAGTAACGATCCTATAAGATGATAAACTTGGCCTTGTATTTTAAAGGTTGGCATAAATGGCTCCTCTTTAATTTCTTCCGCTCCAAAAGACGCCATTTGAAATGCGCAATTGTATAAGCGGATATTCTTAAAAAAGTGATTAGAGTGGATGTTCACCACTTAAAAGTGTTTTTATATTTATAATTATAATTTAATTATAATTTATAATTTATAATTATAATTATAATATAATTTCCACATAAACTCCATTTGAGAAGCATAATCCATTTGACTCCTTTCTCCAAAAGGTCTAGCAACGTTTTGGTATTTATGATCTTCTGTATTATGTTCTTCACCATTTTGAAGTTTTTGAGAAGCCGGAGTACACGTGCTTCGTGTTCCTGGTTAGTCTCGTAATAAGTAGAAGTTGCAATGGGAACACTTTGCATTCTAAACCGAGACTCACCTTGAATTAAATTTTGTACGCGGGATGTGGCCGGCCTTTCTCTAGCAGCGAGTCGTGCTTCTAGACTTTCATCACTTTGTTGAGATCTACTGAGTCTCATACGTCTAGAATTGTTGCAATTTTTTGAGAGATTCGACTTTTTTTTATATTCATTTTATATGATTAATTTAGTAAACTTGTATAAACTATTAAACTATGTATGTAATAAATTCGTATACTTTCCGTGTCGGTATATAAAATATTAGCAAAAAAAAAACCGCAATCCGCAAAATATAAATAATAGAACTTTAAAAACACTTTTTTATTTTATTTTGCGCAGGCACATCCGTTGTTTAGGTTCTTATGCTTTTTCACGTTTTAATTCTTGTTTGAAAATTTGGTATTTAGGCAAGGGAAATGAGGTATTGCTTATATGTAATATGAGCTCGTATGTGTATTTAATAAATTCGTAGACTTTTCGCGTCTATACATAAAACATTTTAGCAAAGAAATTCTGGAATCTACAAAATATAAATAAAATAACTTTAAAAAACACTTTGAAATTTTACTTGAACTTTGCGCGCTCCAAAGTTTTTTTCGTTCTAAATGCTTCTTCACCTTTTAGTTCTTAACCGAAACTTTAGTTTTAGGCAAAGGACACACGCCCATATCGATGCTTTTTCTTTGCTTTGGCTTTGTTTACACTCAGCGACAATTGACATTTCCCACTCCCTCACAACAGCCCAACAACGGATGACGAAATACGCAAAAGAAAAAGAAAAAAGTTGGCAAGGTTTTCAAGTAGCATACAAAATGTTTGTATTGAAAGAGTCAAATAGTGAAAAGTAAAAAAGACAAACATGAACAGTTTTGAATCCTTAATTTATTAACGAAACGAACCCTATGGCATAGATGAAATAGATTTGCTGTTGTAAGTGAAGACAATGACGACATAGACAAAGAAGCGGCCCCAACAGTCAAGCAAACCAAGCCTCCCCCAATTTACATCCGTGGATGCAGTTCAAATAATTTTGTCGCTCAGCTCTCTCAACTCATCGGCGACAACACATTCTCATTGTCCTGCTAATGAAAAGCATTGTACACGAAACTAAACAGCAAATATATACTGATCATAATTACAGAATAGCTTCGAAATTCCTAAGCGATGCAAACAAAAACTTCTTCAGATGTTAACTTAAGAGCAGCAAAGGGCTGATAGTGGTCATAAAAGGAATAGAAAGTGGTGTTGATCTCAAGGAAATTAAAAGTGCCCTTAACGAAAAACGGTTCCCAACTCAAATACAAGTAAAATCCGGCAACCCATATTCAAAATCGAGCTCTCACCTAAAAATAAACCTGCGAAAGGAACCTCACAAGCGCACAGACTCTGTGCAGTGCTCAAACTATCAAGAAATCGGCCATACGTAATCGTAGTGTAGACCCTCTGTCTGTGTATCTTGTCGAAACCTCTATGAGTCTTCAAGCTGCCGTGTAAGCAAAACAGACGCTACATCGAAAAAATGCGGCAACTGCGGGGGTAAGCACACTGCAAATTATAGAGGTTTCCCAGTTTTTAAGGAACTAAAAATCCGGATGAATCAGTGCAAAACCATAGCCCGTAGCGGGTACGAGGCTACCATACACACCACAACGAATAATCCACGCACATTCTAATGTACCATCCCCAACATTACATACGCATCCGTATTGAAAGCTGGACCTCAACAAATAACCAACACAAAGCCAGAGAAAATAACAAACAACTCACTCCAACAACCTCAGAAAAGTGAACTTCCACAGCATTGTGTAACCCAAACAACTCCACCTACACTACATAGCCGTCTTGAACAAATGATTGCTAGTTTTATACAATCCCAAAGAACTTTAATGATGCAAAGCATCCTTCAGGAGATACTTAAAATGCAAAGCCTTATCCTAGAAAAACTTGGTAATCAAAATGTCCGCGGTTAAAATAACCTCTGGGAACGCAAATGGCGTATCGAATAAAAAACATGAGCTCACAAAATACCTCTCCGAAACAGATGTTTAATTGCTAAGGGCCCCCACTGGGGATTTCGACTTGCAGAAACTGAACCACGTTTTTGGACATTCTCCCAATATGGATTATTCCAATAGCAACGCTCAACGCACTCTTAAAAGTTTACAACAAAACACCTGTAACAGTAACACTCCCTCTCCACATGATAACACCAGTGAGAGCGACGAAGTGCGTGTAAACGACTAGCAGTTTTTTCGTGGGCCTCTCGTATAACAGTTTTGCCTTAGATATTTTCTGCACAAAATTGGAGAGAATATGTTTTTCTACTGTTAGTGTAAGCAGTATGTTTGTAATTGGTATTAAAATCTTATACCACTTTTTTATGTATTTCCCCTGTAAATTTCCGTGTTTATTATTATAGTGATGAAGAGAACTGCTATTCATATTATTGGCGCGTTACATAGAATGTTTTTTATGCTACGCAATAATCATGTTAAATCAGCCTAGTGGTCTTGCAACACGTTCCAAAGGCAATAATTTCAACTTAATTCGCAGACTCGCTAAGCAAAGAAGTGATTTCAAGGTTTGTCACTTAAACGTACAAAGCCTCAGTAACAAAGTTGATGAGTATAGATATGTTTTGGAATGTTCTGGTGTAGACACTATTTCTGTCAGTGATACGTGGTTTAATTCGGATTTGCCAGACTCTCTGTTTACGGTTGGTCACGCTTATGGAAGCTCTAGGTTTGTTCACCGTAAACACGGCATTGCCAACTCACTACACTAAGTCAAATAATAACTTTTTCTTCGATAATAACATAACAAAAGTACTCTTATATGACCAACTAACTGTGCCCGCAACTTCGTCCGCAACTAATGCAAATTTATCTCTATAATACCCCTATAGTTTACCCTAAAGCTTCTCTGTATACTATGTACGGGAGAGAGCCACACAACCACATAACTGACCGTGCGAAAAGCAACTCATACTCAAATCTACACCTGCTACTTATAGAGTTTTTCTTTGGGCTTTGTTTGTGGGAAATTATTAGGAATTAGATTAATTCGAGGTATGTAAACGATATTTCCTGTGCCGCAACCTGTCAAAATCTCTGCTTCGATGACGTTTGGTTGTAAGGCCTTTACTTTCAATCTGGTGCCGTTATATAGCTTAGGCGGATTTAAATTTCATAAAAGGATAACCGGTACTCCCACTTTTAATTTGATAATGTGTGTTGGCAGACCGGGGGCACTCAGAGACTTTAAAACTTCTATAGTATAGTGGGTAGCGTCTTCTTGTTCCATTACTCTGTTAATAGAGCGATATTCAGTTCTTTCCCCCGGAATACTCGTCAATATCCTATCATTAATTGCTGTGGCCTGATCGTTGCGTGTTGTCAGAATTGTTCTTTCGCATAGCCATGAATTTGGTTGATTTGTCAATGCTGTTAGGTAATCATAGACATGCACAATAAGGTCCTGCAGTGATGACACAGTATTACACAAACTTTGAGGTAATGCAAAATCCAAAGGCGACATTATCATTGTGATGGGGGCCCTTAATGTCAAGTTAGGCAGCGACAACGAAGGGATCAAACATGTTATGGAACGGCACGGATTAGGACGACAACGACGAAAGATTTGTTGACTTTTGCAACGCAAACCGTCTTGTCATAGGTGGCACCATGTTTGAGCACAAGGCCTGCCATAAAATCAGTTGGGTTTCAACTGACAGGCAAGCAACCTCCAACCAAATCGACCATTTGGCCATCAGTCGCCGTTTGAGATGTAGTTTTCTAGACATCCGAAACAGACGAGGAGCAGACATGGGGTTGGTACGAGATCACCATCTTGTGATACTCTACAATTACGCACTGCTGCCGTTCGACGATCTAACGACACAAGCATACCTAGGTTCAACATAAATCGACTAAGAGTTTCCACAGTACTCCAAGAACTAAGGGACCATCTCTCACGTGGAGTGGAAACAATCAACAGATCACTGCCTGCCACCATCCAACACCATTGGTGTGCTGCGTAATCTGTTTTCGCATCAGATGCTGAAAGGATTGTCGGTCAATCGCAAGGAAGCCATAGGGCGTGGCTTTTCGAGGATACCTGGAGAAGGATCAACGAACGAAAACAGATAAGGGCTCCAATTGCAGTAGCTCCAGCATCAGGGATGATCGAGCTAGATTCCGTATTTCGCATGAAGATGAGAGAAGCGCAGCGTAGCGTGATACGTGACAAACGCAATCACATCAATGTGCTGGCCACTAAAGCAGAAGAAGCAGCAGCGAGGTGAGACAACAGAACCGTTTACAGAATCACCAATAGCTTAAAGGTGGCCGAAGCTTTACCCAACACCCAGTGAAAGGCTTAGCCGGCTCTTTGCTAATATCGGATGAGGATCAACTGAAGAGATGGAAGGAGCATTTTGCTTCGGGTCTTAACCGAGTATTCGCCAGCAATATGCACCCAAGTCAGACTGAAGTGTCCGTAGAAAAAAATTCCCGAATTCGTACCACAACCCTCAGTAAGGAAGAGATTATTACCACGATCAAAACACTGAAAACTAAGAAGGCGGTAGGACTTGACGGCATACCAGCGGAGCTGTTTCTAGCTGCGACAACGGCATCAACTGTGCTACTGTTCCCACGATGGGTCCACATGTCATGTCTTACACAGAGGAAGGCTGTCTGAGGAATTCGAAGTCCAAAGTGGGGTTCGGCAAGGCTGCATACTTTCACCAATACTGTTTCTATTGGTGATTAGTGTTGTGCTGAATGCGCCCTTGTCAACAGGAAATGGAGGAATCGTGGGCTCTTACATCTGAACTTAAACACCTTCACGGAATATACCTGTATTCCTTCTGTCTCACAGAATAATGGACCTTCACCAAATGACAGCAAATGTGGAGAGGGAAGCAGTCGTCGTTGGGCTGAACATTATCTCGGCAAAAACAAAAAGGATCAGACTAAGACCAAACCCATCAACTCATATATGTATTGCTGGACAGAGGGTTGAAAGAGTAGAGAGTTTCCAATACCTTGGAAACAGCTGGTGGAACCGAAATAGATATAGGCAACCCCATTGGCAAAGCAAAATCTGCGTTTGGGATGCTATTCAAAGTTTGGTGAACTTATGGAATTATCTTAAACACCAAGCTACGACTGTTCCGTTCCAACGTTGAATCCGTTCTACTCTATGGATGTTGTACCTGGGAGGGTGACCATCACCTTCACGTGGAAGCTGCAAGCGTTTGTCAATATCTAGCCTACGCTAGATCTTAAGGATATTCTGGTCTAGCCGTATCTCTAACGAACAGCTTTATCAGAGAACGGACGATTAACATATAGGCACAACCATACGACGACGAAAGTGGCAGTGGATTGGTCACACACTCCGAAAGGGTTACATGTCCATAGCTATCCAAGCGATTCAATGGAACCCGCTTACTCAGGATGGCAGGATACGCGGCGGTCCTAAGAGTACGTGGCGCAGAACAGTTGAAAAGGAAGCACGGTAACTGGGAATAATTTGGGGAGAGCTGAGGCACATTTCCAGAAACCGACTTGATGGCGCGTAGGCATTGTAGAGGCCCTAGGACCCACAAGGGGATACAGGACATAGTAGTAGTATTGTTTAGCTGCATATTTCTGAAAAAGTTTTCCAACAATTTTCCTTCATAGTTTTGCCATAACTGTTCACCATCCGAAAGTCCACAAAATACTCACATTATTACAAACAAATGCCGCAAGTATTGCGGAGTGTCGTTGATGCATGCTTCGGCCATTGCGCAATCTCAGTGTTCATCTCCATGAAGCAAATGATGGGCATTTCAGGCAGCTTGGTAAGTAGGATACAGGATACCATCAACTTTTCGCAGTTCAGCAAAATAAGTAGATCCTCGAACTGTACGTAAAAGTAAGCGTAAGTAATAGCATTCGAAGTTGTTGCCAAGTTCACCATCAACAGCTGCCCCACGTCTTCTACGATTGAACGTACCTTGTTGCTTGTTATATGTGTAATATGACGGTACTTCATCGTATAACAGAGTTTATGCGAAATTATCTGTTTCACAAATTCAGAAAAATGCCAACAAAGTTGTTTGTCTCGGGTTATCTAACTCTTCTGTAACATTTTCAGAATTGAAGTGAATTCTTTGGCCACCTTCAACATGTACATCTAAGTGTTCGACTGCCGAATGTGTCTCGTGGATAGGAAAACTTAAACGGCGCCAAACCCCTTCAGAAGAACTTATGTATCGGCAAGATTTAAACCCCGTGACCTCGTTACGTTCATTCCTCAACGCAAAAGTGGCTTAATCGCTTCCCTTATTGATATATTTATATATATATTTGATCGATTAAACATAGTCGCACATTTTGAAGTTAATATTATTTTGAAATGTTCTTGATAATACCGGAATATAAGGTACAACCCACCTATTGTCCAAAATGAATTCCTGACCATGTAGCCTACTTGTAGCTGTAAAACCTCCCTTTTGAGGTGACCTTCGATGATACAAAGGATACCCGTTTTCTTCTGATATCGTAGAATTGGATAGAGCTCTAGGGTACTTTTAGAACAACGATTGTCCTGCATGCAAGGAGAATTCCTATTTAGGCTGCCGTACGGCCCATGAACCATATGCATTTTAATTATATTGTGCTATATTGGGTCCTAACTTCTCTCAGGAAATTCAGCACTTATGGCTGGTCAGGTGGTCAGCGAGCGTACACTCGTACATATAACTTGGCCCACCCGTAAAACTGGTCGGAAGGATAACCAACTGATTCAACCAACAAGTTCAGATATAAGTTCGTAGTTCGGTTGTGGAAAATTTATATTTCTGATATTAGTTTGTTGAATGTAGTGCGATACAAAATAAATCTGTAGAAAATATGGCTCATCTTGTGATAGTAACGATCCTATAAGATGATAAACTTGGCCTTGTATTTTAAAGGTTGGCATAAATGGCTCCTCTTTAATTTCTTCCGCTCCAAAAGACGCCATTTGAAATGCGCAATTGTATAAGCGGATATTCTTAAAAAATGGATTGGAGTGGATTTTCACCACTTAAAAGTGTTTTTATATTTATAATAATAATTAAATTATAATTTATAATTATAATTATAATATAACTTCCACATAAACTCCATTTGAGCAGCATAATCCATTTGACTCCTTTCTCCAAAAGGTCTAGCAACGTTTTGGTATTTGTGATCTTCTGTATTATGTTCTTCACCATTTTGAAGTTTTTGAGAAGCCGGAGTACACGTGCTTCGTGTTCCTGGTTAGTCTCGTAATACGTAGAAGTTGCAATGGGAACACTTTGCATTCTAAACCGAGACTCACCTTGAATTAAATTTTGTACGCGGGATGTGGCCGGCCTTTCTCTAGCAGCGAGTCGTGCTTCTAGACTTTCATCACTTTGTTGAGATCTACTGAGTCTCATACGTCTAGAATTGTTGCTATTTTTTGAGAGATTCGACTTTTTCTGAGAGGCATTTTATATGATTAATTTAGTAAACTTGTATAAACTATTAAACTATGTATGTAATAAATTCGTATATTTTCCGTGTTTGTATATAAAATTTTAGCAAAAAAAAAAAAAAACTGCAATCCGCAAAATATAAATAATAGAACTTTAAAAACACTTTTTTATTTTATTTTGCGCAGGCACATCCGTTGTTTAGGTTCTTATGCTTTTTCACGTTTTAATTCTTGTTTGAAAATTTGGTATTTAGGCAAGGGAAATGAGGTATTGCTTATATGTAATATGAGCTCGTATGTGTATTTAATAAATTCGTAGACTTTTCGCGTCTATACATAAAACATTTTAGCAAAGAAATTCTGGAATCTACAAAATATAAATAAAATAACTTTAAAAAACACTTTGAAATTTTACTTGAACTTTGCGCGCTCCAAAGTTTTTTTCGTTCTAAATGCTTCTTCACCTTTTAGTTCTTAACCGAAACTTTAGTTTTAGGCAAAGGACACACGCCCATATCGATGCTTTTTCTTTGCTTTGGCTTTGTTTACACTCAGCGACAATTGACATTTCCCACTCCCTCACAACAGCCCAACAACGGATGACGAAATACGCAAAAGAAAAAGAAAAACGTTGGCAAGGTTTTCAAGTAGCATACAAAATGTTTGTATTGAAATAGTCAAATAGTGAAAAGTAAAAAAGACAAACATGAACAGTTTTGAATCCTTAATTTATTAACTAAACGAACCCTATGGCATAGATGAAATAGATTTGCTGTTGTAAGTGAAGACAATGACGACATAGACAAAGAAGCGGCCCCAACAGTCAAGCAAACCAAGCTTCCCCCAATTTACATCCGTGGATGCAGTTCAAATAATTTTGTCGCTCAGCTCTCTCAACTCATCGGCGACAACACATTCTCATTGTCCCGCTAATGAAAAGCATTGTACACGAAACTAAACAGCAAATATATAATGAGCATAATTACGGAATAGCTTCGAAATTCCTCAGCGATGCAAACAAAAACTTCTTCAGATGTTAACTTAAGAGCAGCAAAGGGCTGTAGTGGTCATAAAAGGAATAGAAACTGGTGTTGATCTCAAGGAAATTAAAAGTGTAAAAGTACAAGTAAAATCCCGCAACCCATATTCAAAATCGAGCTTTCACCTAAAAATAAACCTGCGAAGGGAACCTCACAAGCGCACAGACTCTGTGCAGTGCTCAAACTATCAAGAAATGGGCCATACGTGATTGTAGTGTAGACCCTCTGTCTGTGTATCTTGTGGAAACCTCCATGAGTCTTCAAGCTGCCGTGTAAGCAAAACAGACGCTACATCGAAAAAATGCGGAAACTGCGGGGGTAAGTACACTGCAAATTATAGAGGTTTCCCAGTTTTTAAGGAACTGAAAATCCGGACGAGTCAGTGAAAAACCATAGCCAGTAGCGGGTACGAGGCTACCATACACACCAAAACGAATAATCCACGCACATTCTAAAGTACCATCCCCAACATTACATACGCATCCGTATTGAAACCTGGACCTCAACAAATACCCAACACTAAGCCAGAGAAAATAACAAACAACTCACTCCAACAACCTCAGAAAAGTAAACTTCCACAGCATTGTGTAACCCAAACAACTCCACCTACACTATATAGCCGTCTTGAACAAGTGAATACTAGAGTTATACAATCCCAAAGAACTTTAATGATGCAAAGCATGCTTCAGGAGATACTTAAAATGCAAAGCCATATCCTAGAAAAACTTGGTTAAAATAACCTCTGGGAACGCAAATGGCTTATCGAATGAAAAACTTGAGCTCACAAAATACCTCTCCGAAACAGATGTTTTAATGCTAAGGGCCCCCACTTGGGCTTTCGACTTGCAGAAACTGAACCATGTTTTTGGACCTTCTCCCAATATGGATTATTCCAATAGCAACGCTCAACGCACTCTTAAAAGTTTACAACAAAACACCTGTAACAGTAACACTCCCTCTCCACATGATAACACCAGTGAGAGCGACGAAGTGCGTGTAAACGACTAGCAGTTTTTTCTTGGGCCTCTCGTATAACAGTTTTGCCTTAGTTATTTTCTGCACAAAATTGGAGAGAATATGTTTTTCTACTGTTAGTGTAAGCCGTATGTTTGTAATTGGTATTAAAATTTTATTCCACTTTTTTATGTATTTCCCCTGTAAATTTCCGTGTATCTTATTATAGTGATGAAGAGAACTGTCATTCATATTATTGGCGCGATACATAGAATGTTTTTTATGCTACGCAATAATCATGTTAAATCAGCCTAGTGGTCTTGCAACACGTTCCAAAGGCAGTAATTTCAACTTAATTCGCAGACTCGCTAAGCAAAGAAGTGATTTCAAGGTTTGTCACTTAAACGTACAAAGCCTCAGTAACAAAGTTGATGAGTATAGATATGTTTTGGAATGTTCTGGTGTAGACACTATTTCTGTCAGTGAAACGTGGTTTAATTCGGATTTGCCAGACTCTCTGTTTACGGTTGGTCACGCTTATGGAAGCTCTAGGTTTGTTCACCGTAAACACGGCATTGCCAACTCACTACACTAAGTCAAATAATAACTTTTTCTTCGATAATAACATAACAAAAGTACTCTTATATGACCAACTAACTGTGCCCGCAACTTCGTCCGCAACTAATGCAAATTTATCTCTATAATACCCCTATAGTTTACCCTAAAGCTTCTCTGTATACTATGTACGGGAGAGAGCCACACAACCACATAACTGACCGTGCGAAAAGCAACTCATACTCAAATCTACACCTGCTACTTATAGAGTTTTTCTTTGGGCTTTGTTTGTGGGAAATTATTAGGAATTAGATTAATTCGAGGTATGTAAACGATATTTCCTGTGCCGCAACCTGTCAAAATCTCTGCTTCGATGACGTTTGGTTGTAAGGCCTTTACTTTCAATCTGGTGCCGTTATATAGCTTAGGCGGATTTAAATTTCATAAAAGGAAAACCGGTACTCCCACTTTTAATTTGATAATGTGTGTTGGCAGACCGGGGGCACTCAGAGACTTTAAAACTTCTATAGTATAGTGGGTAGCGTCTTCTTGTTCCATTACTCTGTTAATAGAGCGATATTCAGTTCTTTCCCCCGGAATACTCGTCAATATCCTATCATTAATTGCTGTGGCCTGATCGTTGCGTGTTGTCAGAATTGTTCTTTCGCATAGCCATGAATTTGGGTGATTTGCTGTTAGGTAATCATAGACATGCACAATAAGGTCCTGCAGTGATGACACAGTATTACACAAACTTTGAGGTAATGCAAAATCCAAAGGCGACATTATCATTGTGATGGGGGCCCTTAATGTCAAGTTAGGCAGCGACAACGAAGGGATCAAACATGTTATGGAACGGCACGGATTAGGACGACAACGACGAAAGATTTGTTGACTTTTGCAACGCAAACCGTCTTGTCATAGGTGGCACCATGTTTGAGCACAAGGCCTGCCATAAAATCAGTTGGGTTTCAACTGACAGGCAAGCAACCTCCAACCAAATCGACCATTTGGCCATCAGTCGCCGTTTGAGAAGTAGTCTTCTAGACATCCGAAACAGACGAGGAGCAGACATGGGGTTGGTACGAGATCACCATCTTGTGATACTCTACAATTACGCACTGCTGCCGTTCGAAGATCTAACGACACAAGAATACCTAGGTTCAACATAAATCGACTAAGAGTTCCCACAGTATGCCAAGAACTAAGGGACCATCTCTCACGTGGAGTGGAAACAATCAGCAGATCACTGCCTGCCACCATCCAACACTATTGGTGTGCTGCGTAATCTGTTTTCGCATCAGGTGCTGAAAGGATTGTCGGTCAATCGCAGGGAAGCCATAGGGCATGGCTTTTAGAGGATACCTGGAGAAGGATCAACGAACGAAAACAGATAAGGGCTCCAATTGCAGTAGCTCCAGCAGCAGGGATGATCGAGCTAGAGTCCGTATATCGCATGAAGATGAGAGAAGCGCAGCGTAGCGTGATACGTGACAAACGTAATCACATCAATGTGCTGGCCCCTAAAGCAGAAGAAGTAGCAGCGAGGTGAGACAACAGAACCGTTTTCAGAATCACCAAAGAGCTTAAAGGTGGCCGAAGCTTTACCCAACACCCAGTGAAAGGCTTAGACGGGTCGTTGCTAATATCGGATGAGGATCAACTGAAGAGATGGAAGGAGCATTTTGCTTCGAGTCTTAACCGAGTATTCGCCAGCAATATGCACCCAAGTCAGACTGAAGTGTCCGTAGAAAGAAATCCCCGAATTCGTACCACAACCCCCAGTAAGGAAGAGATTATTACCACGATCAAAACACTGAAAACCAATAAGGCTGTAGGACTTGACGGCATACCGACGGAGCTGTTTCCAGCTGCGCGAACGGCATTAGCGGAGCTACTGTTCCCACTTGTCGGGAGAACATGGGAAGCCGAAAATTTTCCGGACGAGTGGAAGAAGGGAATGATCGTCAAGCTCCCTAAAAAAGGCAATCTAATGCAGTGCGATAAATGTAGAGGTATCTGCGTGCTTCCTGCTGTGGCCAAGATAATAGCTAAAATCATCCAGGAGAGAATTAAAGAACACCTCGAAGACACACTCGACGCAGAACAACAGGAAATAGAGGAATTGTGAGCTCTTACATCTGAACTTAAACACCTTGACTACGCCGACGATGTATGCCTTCTGTATCACAGAATAATGGACCTTCACCAAATGACAGCAAATGTGGAGAGGGAAGCAGTCGTCGTTGGGCTGAACATTATCTCGGCAAAAACAAAAAGGATCAGACTAAGACCAAACCCATCAACTCATATATGTATTGCTGGACAGAGGGTTGAAAGAGTAGAGAGTTTCCAATACCTTGGGAGTATTGTCTCAACCGATGGTGGAACCGAAATAGATATAGGCAACCGCATTGGCAAAGCAAAATCTGCGTTTGGGATGCTATCCACAGTTTTGTGAACTAATGGAATTATCTTAAACACCAAGCTACGACTGTTCCGTTCCAACGTTGAATCCGTTCTACTATATGGATGTTGTACCTGGGAGGGTGACCGTCACCTTCACGAGGAAGCTGCAAGCGTTTGTCAATAGGTGCCTACGCTACATCTTAAGGATATTCTGGCCAAGCCGTATCTTTAACGAACAGCTTTATCAGAGAACGGACGATTAACATATAGGCACAACCATACGACGACGAAAGTGGCAGTGGATTGGTCACACACTCCGAAAGGGTGACATGTCCATAGCTATCCAAGGGATTCAATGTAACCCGCTTACTCAGGATGGCAGGATACGCGGCGGTCATAGGAGTACGTGGCGCAGAACAGTTGAAAAGGAAGCACGGCAACTGGGAAAAATTTGGGGAGAGCTGAGGCACATTTCCAGAAACCGCACTCGATGGCGCGTAGGCATTGTAGAGGCCCTAGGACCCACAAGGGGACACAGGACATAGTAGTAGTATTGTTTAGCTGCATATTTCTGAAAAAGTTTTCCAACAATTTTCCTTCATAGTTTTGCCATAACTGTGCAGCATCCGAAAGTCCACAAAATACTCACATTATTACAAAGAAATGCCGCAAGTGTTGCGGAGTGTCGTTGATGCATGCTTCGGCCATTGCGCAATCTCAGTGTTCATCTCCATGAAGCAAATGATGCGCATTGCAGGCAGCTTGGTAAGTAAAATACATCAACTTTTCGCAGTTCAGCAAAATAAGTAGATCCTCGAACTGTATGTAAAAGTAAGCGTAAGTAATAGATTCGAAGTTGTTGCCAAGTTCACCATCAACAGCTGCCCCACGTCTTCTACGATTGAACGTACCTTGTTTCTTGTTATATGTGTAATATGACGGTACTTTATCGTATAACAGAGTTTATGCGAAATTATCTGTTTCACAAATTCGGAAAAATGCCAAAAAAGTTGTTTGTCTCGGGTTATCTAACTCTTCTGTAACATTTTCAGGATTGAAGTGAACATGTACATCTAAGTGTTCGACTGCCGGATGTCTCTCGTGGATAGGAAAACTTAAACGGCGCCAAACCGCTTCAGAAGAACTTATGTATCGCAAGATTGAAACCCCGTGACCTCGTTACGTTCATTCTTCAACACAAAAGTGGCTTAATCGCTTTCCTTATTAATATATTTATATATATATTTGATAGATTAAACACAGTCGCACATTTTGAAGTTAATATTATTTTGAAATGTTCTTGATAATACCGGAGTATAAGGTACAACCTACCTATTGTCCAAAATGAATTCCTGACCATGTAGCCTACTTGTAGCTGTAAAACCGCCCTTTTGAGGTGACCTTCGATGATACAAAGGATACCCGTTTTCTTCTGATATCGTAGAATTGGATAGAGCTCTAGGGTACTTTTAGAACAACGATTGTCCTGTATGCAAGGAGAATTCCTATTTAGGCTGCCGTACGGCCCATGAACCATGTGCATTTTAATTATATTGTGCTATATTGGGTCCTAACTTCTCTCAGGAAATTCAGCACTTATGGCTGGTCAGGTGGTCAGCGAGCGTACACTTGTACATATAACTTGGCCCACCCGTAAAACTGGTCGGAAGGATAACCAACTGATTCAACCAACAAGTTCAGATATAAGTTCGTGGTTCGGTTGTGGAAAATTTATATTTCTGATATTAGTTTGTTGAATGTAGTGCGATACAAAATATATCTGTAGAAAATATGGCTCATCTTGTGATAATAACGATCCTATAAGATGATAAACTTGGCCTTGTATTTTAAAGGTTGGCATAAATGGCTCCTCTTTAATTTCTTCCGCTCCAAAAGACGCCATTTGAAATGTGCTATTGTATAATTGGATATTCTTAAAAAAGTGATTAGAGTGGATGTTCACCACTTAAAAGTGTTTTTATGTTTATAATTATAATTTGATTATAATTTATAATTTATAATTATAATTATAATATAATTTCCAGATAAACTCCATTTGAGCAGCATAATCCATTTGACCCCTTTCTCCAAAAGGTCTAGCAACGTTTTAGTATTTCTGATCTTCTGTATTATGTTCTTCACCATTTTGAAGTTTTTGAGAAGCCGGAGTACACGTGCTTCGTGTTCCTGGTTAGTCTCGTAATAAGTAGAAGTTGCAATGGTAACACTTTGCATTCTAAACCGAGACTCACCTTGAATTCAATTTTGTACGCTGGATGTGGCCGGCCTTTCTCTAGCAGCGAGTCATTCTTCTAGACTTTCATCACTTTGTTGAGATCTATTGAGTCTCATACGTCTAGAATTGTTGCTATTTTTTGAGAGATTCGTCTTTTTCTGAGAGGCATTTTAAATGATTAATTTAGTAAACTTGTATAAACTATTAAACTATGTATGTAATAAATTCGTATACTTTCCATGTCAGTATATAAAATTTTAGCAAAAAAAAAAAACTACAATCCGCAAAATATAAATAATAGAACTTTAAAAACACTTTTTTATTTTATTTTGCGCAGGCACATCCGTTGTGTAGGTTCTTATGCTCTTTCACGTTTTAATTCTTGTTTGAAAATTTGGTTTTTAGGCAAGGGAAATGAGGTATTGCTTATATGTAATATGAGCTCGTATGTGTATTTAATAAATTTGTAGACTTTTCGCGTCTATACATAAAACATTTTAGCAAAGAAATTCTGGAATCTACAAAATATAAATAAATATAAACTTTAAAAAACACTGAAATTTTACTTGAACTTTGCGCGCTCCAAAGTTTTTTTCTAAATGCTTCTTCACCTTTTAGTTCTTAACCGAAACTTTAGTTTTAGGCAAGGGACACACGCCCATATCGATGCTTTTTCTTTGCTTTGGCTTTGTTTACACTCAGCGACAATTGACATTTCCCACTCTCTCTCACAACCGCCCAATAACGGATGACGAAATACGCAAAAGAAAAAGAAAAAAGTTGGCAAGGTTTTCAAGTAGCATTCAAAATGTTTGTATTGAAATAGTCAAATAGTGAAAAGTAAAAAAGACAAACATGAACTGTTTTGAATCCTTAATTTATTAACGAAAAACGGTTCCCAACTCAAATACAAGTAAAATCCCGCAACCCATATTCAAAATCGAGCTCTCACCTAAAAATAAACCTGCGAAGGGAACCTCACAAGCGCACAGACTCTGTGCAGTGCTCAAACTATCAAGGAATGGGCCATACGTAATCGTTTGTCTGTGTATCTTGTCGAAACCTCCATGAGTCAGACGCTACATCGAAAAAATGCGGCAACTGCGGGGGTAAGCACACTGCAAATTATAGACGTTTCCCAGTTTTTGAGGAACTGAAAATCCGGATGAGTCAGTGAAAAACCATAGCCCGTAGCGGATACGAGGCTACCATACACAACACAACGAATAATCCACGCATATTCTAAAGTACCATCCCCAACATTACGTACGCATCCGTATTGAAACCTGGACCTCAACAAATACCCAATACAAAGCCAGAGAAAATAACAAACAACTCACTCCAACAACCTCAGAAAAGTGAACTTCCACAGCATTGTGTAACCCAAACAACTCCACCTACACTACATAGCCGTCATGAACAAATGATTGCTAGTTTTATACAATCCCAAAGAACTTTAATGATGCAAAGCATGCTTCAGGAGATACTTAAAATGCAAAGCCATATCCTAGAAAAACTTGGTTAAAATAACCTCTGGGAACGCAAATGGCGTATCGAATGAAAAGCTTGAGCTCACAAAATACCTCTCCGAAACAGATGTTTTAATGCTAAGGGCCCCCACTTGGGCTTTCGACTTGCAGAAACTGAACCATGTTTTTGGACCTTCTCCCAATATGGATTATTCCAATAGCAACGCTCAACGCACTCTTAAAAGTTTACAACAAAACACCTGTAACAGTAACACTCCCTCTCCACATGATAACACCAGTGAGAGCGACGAAGTGCGTGTAAACGACTAGCAGTTTTTTCTTGGGCCTCTCGTATAACAGTTTTGCTTTAGTTATTTTCTGCACAAAATTGGAGAGAATATGTTTTTCTACTGTTAGTGTAAGCCGTATGTTTGTAATTGGTATTAAAATTTTATACCACTTTTTTATGTATTTCCCCTGTAAATTTCCGTGTATCTTATTATAGTGATGAAGAGAACTGCCATTCATATTATTGGCGCGTTACATAGAATGTTTTTTATGCTACGCAATAATCATGTTAAATCAGCCTAGTGGTCTTGCAACACGTTCCAAAGGCAGTAATTTCAACTTAATTCGCAGACTCGCTAAGCAAAGAAGTGATTTCAAGGTTTGTCACTTAAACGTACAAAGCCTCAGTAACAAAGTTGATGAGTATAGATATGTTTTGGAATGTTCTGGTGTAGACACTATTTCTGTCAGTGAAACGTGGTTTAATTCGGATTTGCCAGACTCTCTGTTTACGGTTGGTCACGCTTATGGAAGCTCTAGGTTTGTTCACCGTAAACACGGCATTGCCAACTCACTACACTAAGTCAAATAATAACTTTTTCTTCGATAATAACATAACAAAAGTACTCTTATATGACCAACTAACTGTGCCCGCAACTTCGTCCGCAACCAATGCAAATTTATCTCTATAATACCCCTATAGTTTACCCTATGCAAATTTATCTCTATAATACCCCTATAGTTTACCCTAAAGCTTCTCTGTATACTATGTACGGGAGAGAGCCACACAACCACATAACTGACCGTGCGAAAAGCAACTCATACTCAAATCTACACCTGCTACTTATAGAGTTTTTCTTTGGGCTTTGTTTGTGGGAAATTATTAGGAATTAGATTAATTCGAGGTATGTAAACGATATTTCCTGTGCCGCAACCTGTCAAAATCTCTGCTTCGATGACGTTTGGTTGTAAGGCCTTTACTTTCAATCTGGTGCCGTTATATAGCTTAGGCGGATTTAAATTTCATAAAAGGATAACCGGTACTCCCACTTTTAATTTGATAATGTGTGTTGGCAGACCGGGGGCACTCAGAGACTTTAAAACTTCTATAGTATAGTGGGTAGCGTCTTCTTGTTCCATTACTCTGTTAATAGAGCGATATTCAGTTCTTTCCCCCGGAATACTCGTCAATATCCTATCATTAATTGCTGTGGCCTGATCGTTGCGTGTTGTCAGAATTGTTCTTTCGCATAGCCATGAATTTGGTTGATTTGCTGTTAGGTAATCATAGACATGCACAATAAGGTCCTGCAGTGATGACACAGTATTACACAAACTTTGAGGTAATGCAAAATCCAAAGGCGACATTATCATTGTGATGGGGGCCCTTAATGTCAAGTTAGGCAGCGACAACGAAGGGATCAAACATGTTATGGAACGGCACGGATTAGGACGACAACGACGAAAGATTTGTTGACTTTTGCAACGCAAACCGTCTTGTCATAGGTGGCACCATGTTTGAGCACAAGGCCTGCCATAAAATCAGTTGGGTTTCAACTGACAGGCAAGCAACCTCCAACCAAATCGACCATTTGGCCATCATTCGCCGTTTGAGAAGTAGTCTTCTAGACATCCGAAACAGACGAGGAGCAGTCATGGGGTTGGTACGAGATCACCATCTTGTGATACTCTACAATTACGCACTGCTGCCGTTCGAAGGTCTAACGACACAAGAATACCTAGGTTCAACATAAATCGACTAAGAGTTCCCACAGTATGCCAAGAACTAAGGGACCATCTCTCACGTGGAGTGGAAACAATCAGCAGATCACTGCCTGCCACCATCCAACACTATTGGTGTGCTGCGTAATCTGTTTTCGCATCAGGTGCTGAAAGGATTGTCGGTCAATCGCAGGGAAGCCATAGGGCATGGCTTTTAGAGAATACCTGGAGAAGGATCAACGAACGAAAACAGATAAGGGCTCCAATTGCAGTAGCTCCAGCAGCAGGGATGATCGAGCTAGAGTCCGTATATCGCATGAAGATGAGAGAAGCGCAGCGTAGCGTGATACGTGACAAACGTAATCACATCAATGTGCTGGCCCCTAAAGCAGAAGAAGTAGCAGCGAGGTGAGACAACAGAACCGTTTTCAGAATCACCAAAGAGCTTAAAGGTGGCCGAAGCTTTACCCAACACCCAGTGAAAGGCTTAGACGGGTCGTTGCTAATATCGGATGAGGATCAACTGAAGAGATGGAAGGAGCATTTTGCTTCGAGTCTTAACCGAGTATTCGCCAGCAATATGCACCCAAGTCAGACTGAAGTGTCCGTAGAAAGAAATCCCCGAATTCGTACCACAACCCCCAGTAAGGAAGAGATTATTACCACGATCAAAACACTGAAAACCAATAAGGCTGTAGGACTTGACGGCATACCGACGGAGCTGTTTCCAGCTGCGCGAACGGCATTAGCGGAGCTACTGTTCCCACTTGTCGGGAGAACATGGGAAGCCGAAAATTTTCCGGACGAGTGGAAGAAGGGAATGATCGTCAAGCTCCCTAAAAAAGGCAATCTAATGCAGTGCGATAAATGTAGAGGTATCTGCGTGCTTCCTGCTGTGGCCAAGATAATAGCTAAAATCATCCAGGAGAGAATTAAAGAACACCTCGAAGACACACTCGACGCAGAACAACAGGAAATAGAGGAATTGTGAGCTCTTACATCTGAACTTAAACACCTTGACTACGCCGACGATGTATGCCTTCTGTATCACAGAATAATGGACCTTCACCAAATGACAGCAAATGTGGAGAGGGAAGCAGTCGTCGTTGGGCTGAACATTATCTCGGCAAAAACAAAAAGGATCAGACTAAGACCAAACCCATCAACTCATATATGTATTGCTGGACAGAGGGTTGAAAGAGTAGAGAGTTTCCAATACCTTGGGAGTATTGTCTCAACCGATGGTGGAACCGAAATAGATATAGGCAACCGCATTGGCAAAGCAAAATCTGCGTTTGGGATGCTATCCACAGTTTTGTGAACTAATGGAATTATCTTAAACACCAAGCTACGACTGTTCCGTTCCAACGTTGAATCCGTTCTACTATATGGATGTTGTACCTGGGAGGGTGACCGTCACCTTCACGAGGAAGCTGCAAGCGTTTGTCAATAGGTGCCTACGCTACATCTTAAGGATATTCTGGCCAAGCCGTATCTTTAACGAACAGCTTTATCAGAGAACGGACGATTAACATATAGGCACAACCATACGACGACGAAAGTGGCAGTGGATTGGTCACACACTCCGAAAGGGTGACATGTCCATAGCTATCCAAGGGATTCAATGTAACCCGCTTACTCAGGATGGCAGGATACGCGGCGGTCATAGGAGTACGTGGCGCAGAACAGTTGAAAAGGAAGCACGGCAACTGGGAAAAATTTGGGGAGAGCTGAGGCACATTTCCAGAAACCGCACTCGATGGCGCGTAGGCATTGTAGAGGCCCTAGGACCCACAAGGGGACACAGGACATAGTAGTAGTATTGTTTAGCTGCATATTTCTGAAAAAGTTTTCCAACAATTTTCCTTCATAGTTTTGCCATAACTGTGCAGCATCCGAAAGTCCACAAAATACTCACATTATTACAAAGAAATGCCGCAAGTGTTGCGGAGTGTCGTTGATGCATGCTTCGGCCATTGCGCAATCTCAGTGTTCATCTCCATGAAGCAAATGATGCGCATTGCAGGCAGCTTGGTAAGTAAAATACATCAACTTTTCGCAGTTCAGCAAAATAAGTAGATCCTCGAACTGTATGTAAAAGTAAGCGTAAGTAATAGATTCGAAGTTGTTGCCAAGTTCACCATCAACAGCTGCCCCACGTCTTCTACGATTGAACGTACCTTGTTTCTTGTTATATGTGTAATATGACGGTACTTTATCGTATAACAGAGTTTATGCGAAATTATCTGTTTCACAAATTCGGAAAAATGCCAAAAAAGTTGTTTGTCTCGGGTTATCTAACTCTTCTGTAACATTTTCAGGATTGAAGTGAACATGTACATCTAAGTGTTCGACTGCCGGATGTCTCTCGTGGATAGGAAAACTTAAACGGCGCCAAACCGCTTCAGAAGAACTTATGTATCGCAAGATTGAAACCCCGTGACCTCGTTACGTTCATTCTTCAACACAAAAGTGGCTTAATCGCTTTCCTTATTAATATATTTATATATATATTTGATAGATTAAACACAGTCGCACATTTTGAAGTTAATATTATTTTGAAATGTTCTTGATAATACCGGAGTATAAGGTACAACCTACCTATTGTCCAAAATGAATTCCTGACCATGTAGCCTACTTGTAGCTGTAAAACCGCCCTTTTGAGGTGACCTTCGATGATACAAAGGATACCCGTTTTCTTCTGATATCGTAGAATTGGATAGAGCTCTAGGGTACTTTTAGAACAACGATTGTCCTGTATGCAAGGAGAATTCCTATTTAGGCTGCCGTACGGCCCATGAACCATGTGCATTTTAATTATATTGTGCTATATTGGGTCCTAACTTCTCTCAGGAAATTCAGCACTTATGGCTGGTCAGGTGGTCAGCGAGCGTACACTTGTACATATAACTTGGCCCACCCGTAAAACTGGTCGGAAGGATAACCAACTGATTCAACCAACAAGTTCAGATATAAGTTCGTGGTTCGGTTGTGGAAAATTTATATTTCTGATATTAGTTTGTTGAATGTAGTGCGATACAAAATATATCTGTAGAAAATATGGCTCATCTTGTGATAATAACGATCCTATAAGATGATAAACTTGGCCTTGTATTTTAAAGGTTGGCATAAATGGCTCCTCTTTAATTTCTTCCGCTCCAAAAGACGCCATTTGAAATGTGCTATTGTATAATTGGATATTCTTAAAAAAGTGATTAGAGTGGATGTTCACCACTTAAAAGTGTTTTTATGTTTATAATTATAATTTGATTATAATTTATAATTTATAATTATAATTATAATATAATTTCCAGATAAACTCCATTTGAGCAGCATAATCCATTTGACCCCTTTCTCCAAAAGGTCTAGCAACGTTTTAGTATTTCTGATCTTCTGTATTATGTTCTTCACCATTTTGAAGTTTTTGAGAAGCCGGAGTACACGTGCTTCGTGTTCCTGGTTAGTCTCGTAATAAGTAGAAGTTGCAATGGTAACACTTTGCATTCTAAACCGAGACTCACCTTGAATTCAATTTTGTACGCTGGATGTGGCCGGCCTTTCTCTAGCAGCGAGTCATTCTTCTAGACTTTCATCACTTTGTTGAGATCTATTGAGTCTCATACGTCTAGAATTGTTGCTATTTTTTGAGAGATTCGTCTTTTTCTGAGAGGCATTTTAAATGATTAATTTAGTAAACTTGTATAAACTATTAAACTATGTATGTAATAAATTCGTATACTTTCCATGTCAGTATATAAAATTTTAGCAAAAAAAAAAAAACTACAATCCGCAAAATATAAATAATAGAACTTTAAAAACACTTTTTTATTTTATTTTGCGCAGGCACATCCGTTGTGTAGGTTCTTATGCTCTTTCACGTTTTAATTCTTGTTTGAAAATTTGGTTTTTAGGCAAGGGAAATGAGGTATTGCTTATATGTAATATGAGCTCGTATGTGTATTTAATAAATTTGTAGACTTTTCGCGTCTATACATAAAACATTTTAGCAAAGAAATTCTGGAATCTACAAAATATAAATAAATATAAACTTTAAAAAACACTGAAATTTTACTTGAACTTTGCGCGCTCCAAAGTTTTTTTCTAAATGCTTCTTCACCTTTTAGTTCTTAACCGAAACTTTAGTTTTAGGCAAGGGACACACGCCCATATCGATGCTTTTTCTTTGCTTTGGCTTTGTTTACACTCAGCGACAATTGACATTTCCCACTCTCTCTCACAACCGCCCAATAACGGATGACGAAATACGCAAAAGAAAAAGAAAAAAGTTGGCAAGGTTTTCAAGTAGCATTCAAAATGTTTGTATTGAAATAGTCAAATAGTGAAAAGTAAAAAAGACAAACATGAACTGTTTTGAATCCTTAATTTATTAACGAAAAACGGTTCCCAACTCAAATACAAGTAAAATCCCGCAACCCATATTCAAAATCGAGCTCTCACCTAAAAATAAACCTGCGAAGGGAACCTCACAAGCGCACAGACTCTGTGCAGTGCTCAAACTATCAAGGAATGGGCCATACGTAATCGTTTGTCTGTGTATCTTGTCGAAACCTCCATGAGTCAGACGCTACATCGAAAAAATGCGGCAACTGCGGGGGTAAGCACACTGCAAATTATAGACGTTTCCCAGTTTTTGAGGAACTGAAAATCCGGATGAGTCAGTGAAAAACCATAGCCCGTAGCGGATACGAGGCTACCATACACAACACAACGAATAATCCACGCATATTCTAAAGTACCATCCCCAACATTACGTACGCATCCGTATTGAAACCTGGACCTCAACAAATACCCAATACAAAGCCAGAGAAAATAACAAACAACTCACTCCAACAACCTCAGAAAAGTGAACTTCCACAGCATTGTGTAACCCAAACAACTCCACCTACACTACATAGCCGTCATGAACAAATGATTGCTAGTTTTATACAATCCCAAAGAACTTTAATGATGCAAAGCATGCTTCAGGAGATACTTAAAATGCAAAGCCATATCCTAGAAAAACTTGGTTAAAATAACCTCTGGGAACGCAAATGGCGTATCGAATGAAAAGCTTGAGCTCACAAAATACCTCTCCGAAACAGATGTTTTAATGCTAAGGGCCCCCACTTGGGCTTTCGACTTGCAGAAACTGAACCATGTTTTTGGACCTTCTCCCAATATGGATTATTCCAATAGCAACGCTCAACGCACTCTTAAAAGTTTACAACAAAACACCTGTAACAGTAACACTCCCTCTCCACATGATAACACCAGTGAGAGCGACGAAGTGCGTGTAAACGACTAGCAGTTTTTTCTTGGGCCTCTCGTATAACAGTTTTGCTTTAGTTATTTTCTGCACAAAATTGGAGAGAATATGTTTTTCTACTGTTAGTGTAAGCCGTATGTTTGTAATTGGTATTAAAATTTTATTCCACTTTTTTATGTATTTCCCCTGTAAATTTCCGTGTATCTTATTATAGTGATGAAGAGAACTGCCATTCATATTATTGGCGCGTTACATAGAATGTTTTTTATGCTACGCAATAATCATGTTAAATCAGCCTAGTGGTCTTGCAACACGTTCCAAAGGCAGTAATTTCAACTTAATTCGCAGACTCGCTAAGCAAAGAAGTGATTTCAAGGTTTGTCACTTAAACGTACAAAGCCTCAGTAACAAAGTTGATGAGTATAGATATGTTTTGGAATGTTCTGGTGTAGACACTATTTCTGTCAGTGAAACGTGGTTTAATTCGGATTTGCCAGACTCTCTGTTTACGGTTGGTCACGCTTATGGAAGCTCTAGGTTTGTTCACCGTAAACACGGCATTGCCAACTCACTACACTAAGTCAAATAATAACTTTTTCTTCGATAATAACATAACAAAAGTACTCTTATATGACCAACTAACTGTGCCCGCAACTTCGTCCGCAACTAATGCAAATTTATCTCTATAATACCCCTATAGTTTACCCTATGCAAATTTATCTCTATAATACCCCTATAGTTTACCCTAAAGCTTCTCTGTATACTATGTACGGGAGAGTGCCACACAACCACATAACTGACCGTGCGAAAAGCAACTCATACTCAAATCTACACCTGCTACTTATAGAGTTTTTCTTTGGGCTTTGTTTGTGGGAACTTATTAGGAATTAGATTAATTCGAGGTATGTAAACGATATTTCCTGTGCCGCAACCTGTCAAAATCTCTGCTTCGATGACGTTTGGTTGTAAGGCCTTTACTTTCAATCTGGTGCCGTTATATAGCTTAGGCGGATTTAAATTTCATAAAAGGATAACCGGTACTCCCACTTTTAATTTGATAATGTGTGTTGGCAGACCGGGGGCACTCAGAGACTTTAAAACTTCTATAGTATAGTGGGTAGCGTCTTCTTGTTCCATTACTCTGTTAATAGAGCGATATTCAGTTCTTTCCCCCGGAATACTCGTCAATATCCTATCATTAATTGCTGTGGCCTGATCGTTGCGTGTTGTCAGAATTGTTCTTTCGCATAGCCATGAATTTGGTTGATTTGCTGTTAGGTAATCATAGACATGCACAATAAGGTCCTGCAGTGATGACACAGTATTACACAAACTTTGAGGTAATGCAAAATCCAAAGGCGACATTATCATTGTGATGGGGGCCCTTAATGTCAAGTTAGGCAGCGACAACGAAGGGATCAAACATGTTATGGAACGGCACGGATTAGGACGACAACGACGAAAGATTTGTTGACTTTTGCAACGCAAACCGTCTTGTCATAGGTGGCACCATGTTTGAGCACAAGGCCTGCCATAAAATCAGTTGGGTTTCAACTGACAGGCAAGCAACCTCCAACCAAATCGACCATTTGGCCATCAGTCGCCGTTTGAGAAGTAGTCTTCTAGACATCCGAAACAGACGAGGAGCAGACATGGGGTTGGTACGAGATCACCATCTTGTGATACTCTACAATTACGCACTGCTGCCGTTCGAAGATCTAACCACACAAGAATACCTAGGTTCAACATAAATCGACTAAGAGTTCCCACAGTATGCCAAGAACTAAGGGACCATCTCTCACGTGGAGTGGAAACAATCAGCAGATCACTGCCTGCCACCATCCAACACTATTGGTGTGTTGCGTAATCTGTTTTCGCATCAGGTGCTGAAAGGATTGTCGGTCAATCGCAGGGAAGACATAGGGCGTGGCTTTTAGAGGATACCTGGAGAAGGATCAACGAACGAAATCAGATAAGGGCTCCAATTGCAGTAGCTCCAGCAGCAGGGATGATCGAGCTAGAGTCCGTATATCGCATGAAGATGAGAGAAGTGCAGCGTAGCGTGATACGTGACAAACGCAATCACATCAATGTGCTGGCCACTAAAGCAGAAGAAGCAGCAGCGAGGTGAGACAACAGAACCGTTTACAGAATCACCAATAGCTTAAAGGTGGCCGAAGCTTTACCCAACACCCAGTGAAAGGCTTAGACGGGTCGTTGCTAATTTCGGATGAGGATCAACTGAAGAGATGGAAGGAGCATTTTGCTTCGGGTCTTAACCGAGTATTCGCCAGCAATATGCACCCAAGTCAGACTGAAGTGTCCGTAGAAAAAAATTCCCGAATTCGTACCACAACCCCCAGTAAGGAAGAGATTATTACCACGATCAAAACAGTGAAAACTAAGAAGGCGGTAGGACTTGACGGCATACCAGCGGAGCTGTTTCTAGCTGCGCCAACGGCATCAACTGTGCTACTGTTCCCACGATGGGTCCACATGTCATGTCTTACACAGAGGAAGGCTGTCTGAGGAATTCGAAGTCCAAAGTGGGGTTCGGAAAGGCTGCATACTTTCACCAATACTGTTTCTATTGGTGATTAGTGTTGTGCTGAATGCGCCCTTGTCAACAGGAAATGAAGGAATCGTGGGCTCTTACATCTGAACTTAAACACCTTGACGGAATACATCTGTATTCCTTCTGTCTCACAGAATAATGGACCTTCACCAAATGACAGCAAATAAGGAGAGGGAAGCAGTCGTCGTTGGGTTGAACATTATCTCGGCAAAAACAAAAAGGATCAGACTAAGACCAAACCCATCAACTCATATATGTATTGCTGGACAGAGGGTTGAAAGAGTAGAGAGTTTCCAATACCTTGGAAACAGCTGGTGGAACCGAAATAGATATAGGCAACCCCATTGGCAAAGCAAAATCTGCGTTTGGGATGCTATTCAGAGTTTGGTGAACTTATGGAATTATCTTTAACACCAAGCTACGACTGTTCCGTTCCAACGTTGAATCCGTTCTACTCTATGGATGTTGTACCTGGGAGGGTGACCATCACCTTCACGTGGAAGCTGCAAGCGTTTGTCAATAGGTGCCTACGCTAGATCTTAAGGATATTCTGGTCTAGCCGTATCTCTAACGAACAGCTTTATCAGAGAACGGACGATTAACATATAGGCACAACCATACGACGACGAAAGTGGCAGTGGATTGGTCACACACTCCGAAAGGGTTACATGTCCATAGCTATCCAAGCGATTCAATGGAACCCGCTTACTCAGGATGGCAGGATACGCGGCGGTCCTAAGAGTACGTGGCGCAGAACAGTTGAAAAGGAAGCACGGTAACTGGGAATAATTTGGGGAGAGCTGAGGCACATTTCCAGAAACCGACTTGATGGCGCGTAGGCATTGTAGAGGCCCTAGGACCCACAAGGGGACACAGGACATAGTAGTAGTATTGTTTAGCTGCATATTTCTGAAAAAGTTTTCCAACAATTTTCCTTCATAGTTTTGCCATAACTGTGCAGCATCCGAAAGTCCACAAAATACTCACATTATTACAAACAAATGCCGCAAGTGTTGTGGAGTGTCGTTGATGCATGCTTCGGCCATTGCGCAATCTCAGTGTTCATCTCCATGAAGCAAATGACGCGCATTGCAGGCAGCTTGGTAAGTAGGATACAAGGTACCATCAACTTTTCGCAGTTCAGCAAAATAAGTAGATCCTCGAACTGTATGTAAAAGTAAGCGTAAGTAATAGCATTCGAAGTTGTTGCCAAGTTCACCATCAACAGCTGCCCCACGTCTTCTACGATTGAACGTACCTTGTTGCTTGTTATATGTGTAATATGACGGTACTTCATCGTATAACAGAGTTTATGCGAAATTATCTGTTTCACAAATTCAGAAAAATACCAACAAAGTTGTTTGTCTCGGGTTATCTAACTCTTCTGTAACATTTTCAGAACTAAAGTGAATTCTTTGGCCACCTTCAACATGTACATCTAAGTGTTCGACTGCCGGATGTGTCTCGTGGATAGGAAAACTTAAACGGCGCCAAACCGCTTCAGAAGAACTTATGTATCGGCAAGATTTAAACCCCGTGACCTCGTTACGTTCATTCCTCAACGCAAAAGTGGCTTAATCGCTTCAGTTATTGATATATTTATATATATATTTGATAGATTAAACATAGTCGCACATTTTGAAGTTAATATTATTTTGAAATGTTCTTGATAATACCGGAATATAAGGTACAACCCACCTATTGTCCAAAATGAATTCCTGACCATGTAGCCTACTTGTAGCTGTAAAACCGCCCTTTTGAGGTGACCTTCGATGATACAAAGGATACCCGTTTTCTTCTGATATCGTAGAATTGGATAGAGCTCTAGGGTACTTTTAGAACAACGATTGTCCTGCATGCAAGGAGAATTCCTATTTAGGCTGCCGTACGGCCCATGAACCATATGCATTTTAATTATATTGTGTTATATTGGGTCCTAACTTCTCTCAGGAAATTCAGCACTTATGGCTGGTCAGGTGGTCAGCGAGCGTACACTCGTACATATAACTTGGCCCACCCGTAAAACTGGTCGGAAGGATAACCAACTGATTCAACCAACAAGTTCAGATATAAGTTCGTAGTTCGGTTGTGGAAAATTTATATTTCTGATATTAGTTTGTTGAATGTAGTGCGATACAAAATAAATCTGTAGAAAATATGGCTCATCTTGTGATAGTAACGATCCTATAAGATGATAAACTTGGCCTTGTATTTTAAAGGTTGGCATAAATGGCTCCTCTTTAATTTCTTCCGCTCCAAAAGACGCCATTTGAAATGCGCAATTGTATAAGCGGATATTCTTAAAAAATGGATTGGAGTGGATGTTCACCACTTAAAAGTGTTTTTATATTTATAATAATAATTAAATTATAATTTATAATTATAATTATAATATAACTTCCACATAAACTCCATTTGAGCAGCATAATCCATTTGACTCCTTTCTCCAAAAGGTCTAGCAACGTTTTGGTATTTGTGATCTTCTGTATTATGTTCTTCACCATTTTGAAGTTTTTGAGAAGCCGGAGTACACGTGCTTCGTGTTCCTGGTTAGTCTCGTAATACGTAGAAGTTGCAATGGGAACACTTTGCATTCTAAACCGAGACTCACCTTGAATTAAATTTTGTACGCGGGATGTGGCCGGCCTTTCTCTAGCAGCGAGTCGTGCTTCTAGACTTTCATCACTTTGTTGAGATCTACTGAGTCTCATACGTCTAGAATTGTTGCTATTTTTTGAGAGATTCGACTTTTTCTGAGAGGCATTTTATATGATTAATTTAGTAAACTTGTATAAACTATTAAACTATGTATGTAATAAATTCGTATATTTTCCGTGTCTGTATATAAAATTTTAGCAAAAAAAAAAAAAACTGCAATCCGCAAAATATAAATAATAGAACTTTTAAAACACTTTTTTATTTTATTTTGCGCAGGCACATCCGTTGTTTTGGTTCCTATCCTAGGCAAGGGAAATGAGGTATTGCTTATATGTAATATGAGCTCGTATGTGTATTTAATAAATTCGTAGACTTTTCGCGTCTATACATAAAACATTTTAGCAAAGAAATTCTGGAATCTACAAAATATAAATAAAATAACTTTAAAAAACACTTTGAAATTTTACTTGAACTTTGCGCGCTCCAATTTTTGTATCGTTCTAAATGCTTCTTCACCTTTTAGTTCTTAACCGAAACTTTAGTTTTAGGCAAGGGACACACGCGCATATCGATGCTTTTTCTTTGCTTTGGCTTTGTTTACACTCAGCGACAATTGACATTTCCCACTCTCTCTCACAACCGCCCAACAACGGATGACGAAATACGCAAAAGAAAAAGATAAAAGTTGGCAAGGTTTTCAAGTAGCATTCAAAATATTTGTATTGAAATAGTCAAATAGTGAAAAGTAAAAAAGACAAACATGCACTGTTTTGAATGCTTAATTTATTAACGAAACGAACCCTATGGCATAGATGAAATAGATTTGCCATTGTAAGTGAAGACAATGACGACATAGACAAAGAAGCAGCCCCAACAGTCAAGCAAACCAAGCTTCCCCCAATTTACATCCGTGGATGCAGTTCAAATAATTTTGTCGCTCAGCTCTCTCAACTCATCGGCGACAACACATTCTCATTGTCCCGCTAATGAAAAGCATTGTACACGAAACTAAACAGCAAATATATAATGAGCATAATTACGGAATAGCTTCGAAATTCCTCAGCGATGCAAACAAAAACTTCTTCAGATATTAACTTAAGAGCAGCAAAGGGCTGTAGTGGTCATAAAAGGAATAGAAACTGGTGTTGATCTCAAGGAAATTAAAAGTGCCCTTAACGAAAAAGGGTTCTCAACTCAAATACAAGTAAAATCCGGCAACCCATATTCAAAATCGAGTTTCACCTAAAAATAAACCTGCGAAGGGAACCTCACAAGCGCACAGACTCTGTGCAGTGCTCAAACTATCAAGGAATGGGCCATACGTAATCGTAGTGTAGACCCTTTGTCTGTGTATCTTGTCGAAACCTCCATGAGTCTTCAAGCTGCCGTGTAAGCAAAACAGACGCTACATCGAAAAAATGCGGAAACTGCGGGGGTAAGTACACTGCAAATTACGAGTCCGTGAAAAACCATAGCCAGTAGCGGGTACGAGGCTACCATACACACCACAACGAATAATCCACGCACATTCTAAAGTACCATCCCCAACATTACATACGCATCCGTATTGAAACCTGGACCTCAACAAATACCCAACACTAAGGCAGAGAAAATAAAAAACAACTCACTCCAACAACCTCAGAAAAGTGAACTTCCACAGCATTGTGTAACCCAAACAACTCCACCTACACTTTTTTTTTTTTTTTTTTTTTTTTTTTTTTTTTTTTTTTTTTTTTTTTTTTTTTTTTTTTTTTTTTTTTTTTTTTTTTTTTTTTTTTTTTTTTTTTTTTTTGGCTCCTCTTTAATTTCTTCCGCTCCAAAAGACGCCATTTGAAATGTGCTATTGTATAATTGGATATTCTTAAAAAAGTGACTAGAGTGGATGTTCACCACTTAAAAGTGTTTTTATATTTATAATTATAATTTAATTATAATTTATAATTTATAATTATAATTATAATATAATTTCCACATAAACTCCATTTGAGCAGCATAATCCATTTGACTCCTTTCTCCAAAAGGTCTAGCAACGTTTTGGTATTTATGATCTTCTGTATTATGTTCTTCACAATTTTGAAGTTTTTTGAGAAGCCGGAGTACACGTGCTTCGTGTTCCTGGTTAGTCTCGTAATAAGTAGAAGGTTCAATGGTAACACTTTGCATTCTAAACCGAGACTCACCTTGAATTCAATTTTGTACGCTGGATGTGGCCGGCCTTTCTCTAGGAGCGAGTCGTGCTTCTAGACTTTCATCACTTTATTGAGATGTACTGAGTCTCATACGTCTAGAATTGTTGCTATTTTTTGAGAGATTCGACTTTTTCTGAGAGGCATTTTAAATGATAATTTAGTAAACTTGTATAAACTATTAAACTATGTATGTAATAAATTCGTATACTTTCCGTGTCTGTATATAAAATTTTAGCAAAAAAAAAAAACCGCAATCCGCAAAATATAAATAATAGAACTTTAAAAACACTTTTTTATTTTATTTTGCGCAGGCCCATCCGTTGTTTTGGTTCTTATGTTTTTTCACGTTTTAATTCTCGTTTGAAATTTTGGTTTTTAGGGCAGGGAAATGAGGTATTGCTTATATGTAATATGAGCTCGTATGTGTATTTAATTAATTCGTAGACTTTTCGCGGCTATACATAAAAGCTTTTAGCAAAGAAATTCTGGAATCTACAGAATATAAATAAAATAACTTTAAAAAACACTTTCAAATTTTACTTTAACTTTGAGCGCTCCAAATTTTTTTCGTTCTAAATGCTTCTTCACCTTTTAGTTCTTGACCGAAACTTTCGTTTTAGGCAGCGGAAGCGCGATAGCCACCCATATCGATGCTTTTTCTTTGCTTTGGCTTTGTTTACACTCAGCGACTATTGACATTTCCCACTCTCTCTCACAACCGCCCAACAACGGATGACGAAATACGCAAAAGTAAAAGAAAAAGTTGGCAAGGTTTTCAAGTAGCATACAAAATATTTGTATTGAAATAGTCAAATAGTGAAAAGTAAAAAAGACAAACATGAACTGTTTTGAATCCTTAATTTATTAAATGTTTATTAATTAAAAGAAATAAATAAATAAAGAAAAGCGAGATGTGAAAAAAATTTCCCAACTGGAGTTGAACCCTGGACACTTGTAGAACAAGGGCATGATTTAGAAAGAGTGATCACTGAAGGCACATAATGTTTTCATATTTTCATAGTAATATAGATAACAACGCACGTCGCAATGTTGTTGTTGTTTTCATTTCTCTGCTTCGCTTATTCGTATACACAGCGAGCGAGATACCGTGTGTTCCGCGTCAATTGTAAACTGGTTTTTAATTTACGATATGATTTCAGTTGACGATCAAGTTGAATTCCTACAAAATAATATTAACAAACTCTTTAATAAGTTTGTCCCGTAAGCAAATCAAGCATAAACAATGACTTTGGTTCAATGAAAATGTTGAAAATCTAATACAATTGTACCTCGATTACCCGGGCCTCTATTAACCGGGAACATCTGTTAACCGCGATGCAGAGTGATTGATTTTATACCTCTATTATCCGTGACACTCGCATATGTTAATATTTTTTTGCGTATAATACTCATACATACAATCTATGTATTTGCATATGTATATACACATGCTCGGGGATTTCCCCTCTTTTATTTTACTGTAATGAACTGTTAATTTTCTTTCTTTTTGCAGTGGTTTAATAAAAATTTTGTAAAAATTGAAAAAAAAACTTCTTCTAAACAAATGTCCAGCACACGCGGTTGTAGATTATTTCCCACTGAATCGTACATCGTTGATTCAGCATAGTTCAAGTTGATCGTTCAAAAACTTCTTAGTGCCAATGATAGACATGAATTCGTAAAATCTTTGAATATCAAGAGGACTTTGTGAGCATCGTGGACCACTGTAACCCCACACGTTTTAAGAAACATTTGGAATAATTTACTGCAATCTCAAGATGATAAAGATGCACCAAATACCATTGTTGAGATACAATCGGATATAATAATACCTCCTAGATGTACAACTGTTTCTATCTTGAAGTGGATAGAGTGCGACCTTGATATCGCACTGGTTGCTATTATATCAGAAAACGAATTCTTAAACATGGTTCAACAAACCCAAGAGGAAGATTTTTGGCTTAAATTCCGAGGTATCAGATGGGTATTACGGGAACTCTTAAATTGGCTCAGGCAATAGAGGCTACTAATGTTATATTAAAGTTCATAGAAAAATACAACTGTGAAGGTATTTCAGAGCCCCAGACAAACTTTTTCGAATACAAAGTCACCTGCACGAAGAGCAATCAAAAACTATAGAGAGATGGCAGACTACATTAAATGATACATTTAAAATAAATATCATGATATTTCATAGAATAGAATAAGATATATAAATGCATATGTTCTTGTTAAGAAAAAAAATAAAATTTTTTAATGTTTATATGTGACCTCTTTTAACTGGAATTTTCGAGGTTCAACTGTATTACAGAGTAATGGAAACGGAAAATGGAAACGAGATGGAAACGTTTTGACTTGTATGAGACGGAAGTCACATATCTAGTCAAAAAATCTGTATGAAATTAAAAGCTATTCATTGGCTATTAAACAGAAGATCTGGTTTAAGCCTCGATCTAAAGGTGCTACTATATTACACCTTAATAAAATCAATTTGGACATACGGTTCCCAGTTTTGGGGGAAGGCAAGCCCAATTAACGTCGAAGTTATCCAAAGAGCACAATCAAAGATATTTGGCACTATAACAGGTGCTCCCTGGTACATGTCAAACGCAAACATCCTCAGAGACCTAAACTCTCTAGTCCAAACGGAGCTGGTCCAACTAAACCAGCTTGAGCTCATCACTAAAAAACTTTAAATAAAGAATTACTTAGTTTAAGATTTCTAAATAATTGTTGGGCTTTGTGTGGTATACAAAGTGTTTCATTCAATAACTAACCTTCGAAGCGCGCGGTTGTTACAAAAGTTCTCCCTCTAGTGTGTTTTCTTACGTTTTATTTCGCATTAGCGACTGCATCAATTTAAACCAAAGATTAATAGTTACCTGCATACACCAAATATATTAGAGTGCTAATTGAAGTAAATCAAACATTGGTCCGAAAATCCGCGCACCGGTAACTGTTTCCGATCTAAAGCCCGGGTTACCAACTTCCCAGTCAGCTGTACTGGGGAGTGGAGCCGTGAAACAACGGCAGAAGTGAAATTCCCTGGAGTGCCTCTGAAAGGCATGCTAGATTTTAAAAATTATTTCATAGTATTATTTTATAGTATCTTTTTTTTATAGTATTATATATATACTATAGTATTTTATAGTATTCAGAGCACTCATCGTTGCTGACCTCTTAATGAAAATGTGTAAAGGAGCGTGTCCAATGATCGACTCCATGGCACCTGTCAGGCAGGCAGCAAGCCGCTGCAGCTTGTCACATTATCGCATGGCTGATGCCTGAAGCAGTTTAGGCCAACACACGAGAGTCGCATAGGTGACTACGAGTCTAACCACCGCGGTTTACAAACAGTAGAACAGTTTTGGAGATAGATCCCATGTTCTACCATATAACCGTCTACAAGCCCACAAAGCTATGGTGGCTTTGTTGAGTATTGTTTTAAGATTATCATTCCAATTCAGGCGTTTATCCAGAGGTATTAGACTTCATTGGAAAGTTCAATTACAGTATCGTTCAATCGAACTGGACCAATGTCCAGTTGACACTGGTCATTTCAGTTTATACTGGACATTAGTCATTCGAGATAGTTTGTTAGAATCTCTCCGCCACAATAATAGCTAGGTCATCGGCGTATGCTATGATCTCATGCACAAGTGAGCTCATCTTAGCAAAAAGTCCATCAATGACTAGGGACCAGAGTACCGTGGAGTGAATTCCACCTTGGGGGCATCTCTTAATTGCTCTTATGAAAATGGTAGTATTGCCCAGCATGGACGATATGTCACGCTGCTTTAGTATGCCAACTACCCAGGCCATGGCATGATTATGAATATTCCTATTAACTAATGCTTTAATAATGGAATCATAGCCGGTATTGTCGAAGGCCCCGTCCAAGTCTAGGAATGTACACAATGAAACTTCCTTCGACTGGAGTGAAGTTTCGACCTTACCGACGAGGTGATGAAGGATAGCCTTGATTGATTTGCCCTTCATGTAGGCATATTGATTCGTATTTGTGAAGTGTTGGTCTGGTTTGTGGTTTACAATTGTTATAATATTTTATCCTATTTGCATTTAGTTTCAAAATACTTTTTTTATTTATTTATTTTTTAATTTTCCCAAAAGAAGAGTACATTGTCTATTATAGAAAAATAAATCGACTATTGTACAGATTAATATTTAGGACAAGTGGGTGAATTTTAACTTTACAATCAGTTTGTAAAGTAGTGTTGTGACTGGAATTTACCAAAACATGAATTTTAACAATAAATAAACAATTACAGATAACACCAATTAACATTGAGTAAGTAATGTAATGAAGTAATATGTGTTATGTGGGGTCCACTGGTCTCACCTTTTTAGCCTTCTTTGCCGTGTTAGTTTTTCTAATGGTAATGTGTTCACACCATCGTTCGATTGTTGGGAAAGTTTGGTTTGGTATTTTCTGCTTAAATTGATTATTTCCTCATCTACTGTCGCAATTCGTAGGTCTCGATGAAGGTCCGTGTTGGTGATATACCATTGGGCTTTTGTGGTGGTGCGAATAATTTTTGATTGTTGTCTCTGGATTAACTTTATATTTGATTTTTTTGGCAAATCCCCATATTTCGGCTCCATATGTCCAAATTGGTTTAATAATTGTCTTACAGATTAAGAGCTTGTTTTAAAGTGAAATGTTTGAATTTGGATTGAGCAGCCATTACAGTTGTCTTACTTCCATTTTGATTTGGTCACGCTTCTTTTGTATATGGGGTTTCCAGTTTAGTTTACTGTCAATATATAATCCTAAGTACTTGGCTTCTTTTTGAATGGTTACGTCGTCTCCGTCAATATTTATATGGATTGGTGTGAATCTAGTCTTAGTAGTGTATATAACTTGTACTGCTTTGTTTATGTTTATTTTAATATGCCACTTTCTAAGCCAGCCAAGTGTTTTATTAAAGTCTGCTTGTAACATGGATGTTGCAGTATTTATGTTTTTATGAGCACTTAGGAGTATTGTGTCATCGGCGAAAGTTGCAATCATCAACGAATTGTGAGTGGGATATATATGTATGTCTGCTGTGTATAGGGTATATAATAAAGGTCCTAGCACACTTCCCTGTGTAACTCCCGAATTTATTTCTCTAAGGGCTGAGTATTCGTCTGAGTATCTACCTTTGATATATGATGTTAATAGATGAACTATGTTTTGAAAGCATATATTGTTAAGTTTCCATTTGAGTCCTTTATGCCAAACCTTGTCAAAAGCTTTTTCCACGTCCAAGAAGAGTCCAATAAAAAATGTATTATTGTTAATGTCATTTACAATTTTGTGCATAAGTCTGTGCACTTGTAACGATGAGTGACTTCTTCGAAAACCAAATTGGTGATTTGGAATGGTGTGTCTGTGTTCTAGTAGTGGCAATAGTCTCATAGGGAGTAGACTGATTGGTCTCTAAGACTCTGCTTTTGATGCGTCTTTGCCTGGTTTAGGGATCGCAATAATTTCAGCTATTTTCCAGACTCTCGGAAAATAGTTTAGTCAGAACTTAGCGTTGAAGATGTTTTTGATACCGACGAGGTGATGAAGGATAGCCTTGATTGATTTGCCCTTCATGTAGGCATATTGATTCGTGTGAAGAGGAAACGTTCATTCAAGCCTTCGCCTGAATGGAGCTCGACTAATCGCTCCATAGTTCTTAAGATGAAAGAAGTTAGACTTATTAGTCTGTATGATTTGGGTAGATCCATAGGCCGATTGAATTGTCTTGGGATAAATATGACTGTGACCTTCCCCCATGACTGTGGTATAAATCCCAGGTTGGACAATTACATCGAGGCAGTTCTGCACATGAGCTAGAAAAATTCCATCGCCGCCCGCTGCCCTGATTAGCTGAAATCAGGAGATAGTCAAGCGCACCTTATTTTTTCCAAAAATTACGCCGCAAAAAGACCATATTGTCTTTTTAACAAACTTACTATTCGACGCGGCCTTGGCTAATACTTTGTGCAGGCGGGCTGAATCGGGAGCCGTTTGCACGGTCCTGTGTTCGCCCCTCTGAGCAAAGCGTTTAGCTCTGTTGAATAGTTTCCATACTATCTGCCTTTTAGTTGAGAGCACTTCATTCCACCCATTTCGTCTGCTTTGTGTGCTTCGTATTGTGTTGTTCTGACTGTGTTGTTCAGCTACTTCATCTAACTCGTATGAAGAGCTGATAATGTGAACCAGGGTGTTGGCTTTAATGGTCACTAATTTCCGATAAAGTTTCTAGTCCGTCTTCCTTGGAGGATAGATTGGAGACCGAATTCACAATATCTTGATTTCGTAAAAACACTCAGACAATGCAGGCGAATACAATGTGAAGCATACAGACTGGGATTCCAGAATATAAAACAATGAAGCTAAAAACCTATAAGAGCCACTGCTTTTGGCAAAAGCTAAACATCTTAGTACCAGTAAACCAAAGTACTGGCCAACAGATAAAAATAAAAACCAGACCCCATTGACTTCTATATACTTAAAAACATAGACTTGAGTAAATGTGTCATAACATCAAGGGTGGAACTCTCGTCAGACCATACACCTAAACACAAAAAAACTGAGAAATTAAACAATACACCAGGCACCTATAAAAATGAACAGTAACGAACCTAGACAAGGCGACAGTGCTAGCGGATCATTATGAGAAAATACTTGCTGATGAATCACACAACAAGAACGTATTATAAAAACATACACAATTGAGATATTAAAATGTATACAGCACGAATTAAAGTCCAAAAAAGCACCCGGTTACGACAATACAGACGGCAAACTATTAAGGGAGCTACCACTTAAAGTGGTATACATACGTAAAAATATTTCACGCGATAATTGGACAAAATTACTTTCCAAAAATGTGGAAAGCGGCCGAAGTCATTCCAATTCCAAAACCCGGCCATTATCATAGTTCCAGTGCTGTCAAAATATTCGAGTTGCTCCTGTGTCAATGACTGTTACCTATTATAGAATGAACACACATTAAACTGGACCACCAATTTGGCTTTCGACGAAATTACTCGACTATAAAACACGTCCATCGCGTGACTCATACCATTTTATACGATCTTGATAAGTACAAATTTTGCATAAGAGTTTTTCTAGATGTAGAAAAGGCACAGAAATACATTTCTTCATTAAGAACTTAGACGAATATGCCCCACTGGGAAAAATAAAAGCAGACGTACCACAAGTGTACTGGGACCATTATTATACACTATCTTTACTGAAGACATACGAACACCAAATGATGACGCCTCAATTTTAGCTACATTTTCTGGTGACATTATATAACTAGTATAAAGCAGTCAAAGTAACACAGGTGCTTGTCAGTTGTGCTACACAGACGTGTTTTTAATTTCCTCTGAGTTATCTGTTTCTATTGCGCTCATGATTTTCCTTAGCATTGCTTTGTAGAGTCATTCCCGTATTTGTGAAGTGTTGGTCTGGTTTGTGGTTTACAATTGTTATAATATTTTATCCTATTTGCATTTAGTTTCAAAATACTTTTTTTATTTATTTATTTTTTAATTTTCCCAAAAGAAGAGTACATTGTCTATTATAGAAAAATAAATCGACTATTGTACAGATTAATATTTAGGACAAGTGGGTGAATTTTAACTTTACAATCAGTTTGTAAAGTAGTGTTGTGACTGGAATTTACCAAAACATGAATTTTAACAATAAATAAACAATTACAGATAACACCAATTAACATTGAGTAAGTAATGTAATGAAGTAATATGTGTTATGTGGGGTCCACTGGTCTCACCTTTTTAGCCTTCTTTGCCGTGTTAGTTTTTCTAATGGTAATGTGTTCACACCATCGTTCGATTGTTGGGAAAGTTTGGTTTGGTATTTTCTGCTTAAATTGATTATTTCCTCATCTACTGTCGCAATTCGTAGGTCTCGATGAAAGTCCGTGTTGGTGATATACCATTGGGCTTTTGTGGTGGTGCGAATAATTTTTGATTGTTGTCTCTGGATTAACTTTATATTTGATTTTTTTGGCAAATCCCCATATTTCGGCTCCATATGTCCAAATTGGTTTAATAATTGTCTTACAGATTAAGAGCTTGTTTTAAAGTGAAATGTTTGAATTTGGATTGAGCAGCCATTACAGTTGTCTTACTTCCATTTTGATTTGGTCACGCTTCTTTTGTATATGGGGTTTCCAGTTTAGTTTACTGTCAATATATAATCCTAAGTACTTGGCTTCTTTTTGAATGGTTACGTCGTCTCCGTCAATATTTATATGGATTGGTGTGAATCTAGTCTTAGTAGTGTATATAACTTGTACTGCTTTGTTTATGTTTATTTTAATATGCCACTTTCTAAGCCAGCCAAGTGTTTTATTAAAGTCTGCTTGTAACATGGATGTTGCAGTATTTATGTTTTTATGAGCACTTAGGAGTATTGTGTCATCGGCGAAAGTTGCAATCATCAACGAATTGTGAGTGGGATATATATGTATGTCTGCTGTGTATAGGGTATATAATAAAGGTCCTAGCACACTTCCCTGTGTAACTCCCGAATTTATTTCTCTAAGGGCTGAGTATTCGTCTGAGTATCTACCTTTGATATATGATGTTAATAGATGAACTATGTTTTGAAAGCATATATTGTTAAGTTTCCATTTGAGTCCTTTATGCCAAACCTTGTCAAAAGCTTTTTCCACGTCCAAGAAGAGTCCAATAAAAAATGTATTATTGTTAATGTCATTTACAATTTTGTGCATAAGTCTGTGCACTTGTAACGATGAGTGACTTCTTCGAAAACCAAATTGGTGATTTGGAATGGTGTGTCTGTGTTCTAGTAGTGGCAATAGTCTCATAGTGAGTAGACTGATTGGTCTCTAAGACTCTGCTTTTGATGCGTCTTTGCCTGGTTTAGGGATCGCAATAATTTCAGCTATTTTCCAGACTCTCGGAAAATAGTTTAGTCAGAACTTAGCGTTGAAGATGTTTTTGATACCGACGAGGTGATGAAGGATAGCCTTGATTGATTTGCCCTTCATGTAGGCATATTGATTCGTGTGAAGAGGAAACGTTCATTCAAGCCTTCGCCTGAATGGAGCTCGACTAATCGCTCCATAGTTCTTAAGATGAAAGAAGTTAGACTTATTAGTCTGTATGATTTGGGTAGATCCATAGGCCGATTGAATTGTCTTGGGATAAATATGACTGTGACCTTCCCCCATGACTGTGGTATAAATCCCAGGTTGGACAATTACATCGAGGCAGTTCTGCACATGAGCTAGAAAAATTCCATCGCCGCCCGCTGCCCTGATTAGCTGAAATCAGGAGATAGTCAAGCGCACCTTATTTTTTCCAAAAATTACGCCGCAAAAAGACCATATTGTCTTTTTAACAAACTTACTATTCGACGCGGCCTTGGCTAATACTTTGTGCAGGCGGGCTGAATCGGGAGCCGTTTGCACGGTCCTGTGTTCGCCCCTCTGAGCAAAGCGTTTAGCTCTGTTGAATAGTTTCCATACTATCTGCCTTTTAGTTGAGAGCACTTCATTCCACCCATTTCGTCTGCTTTGTGTGCTTCGTATTGTGTTGTTCTGACTGTGTTGTTCAGCTACTTCATCTAACTCGTATGAAGAGCTGATAATGTGAACCAGGGTGTTGGCTTTAATGGTCACTAATTTCCGATAAAGTTTCTAGTCCGTCTTCCTTGGAGGATAGATTGGAGACCGAATTCACAATATCTTGATTTCGTAAAAACACTCAGACAATGCAGGCGAATACAATGTGAAGCATACAGACTGGGATTCCAGAATATAAAACAATGAAGCTAAAAACCTATAAGAGCCACTGCTTTTGGCAAAAGCTAAACATCTTAGTACCAGTAAACCAAAGTACTGGCCAACAGATAAAAATAAAAACCAGACCCCATTGACTTCTATATACTTAAAAACATAGACTTGAGTAAATGTGTCATAACATCAAGGGTGGAACTCTCGTCAGACCATACACCTAAACACAAAAAAACTGAGAAATTAAACAATACACCAGGCACCTATAAAAATGAACAGTAACGAACCTAGACAAGGCGACAGTGCTAGCGGATCATTATGAGAAAATACTTGCTGATGAATCACACAACAAGAACGTATTATAAAAACATACACAATTGAGATATTAAAATGTATACAGCACGAATTAAAGTCCAAAAAAGCACCCGGTTACGACAATACAGACGGCAAACTATTAAGGGAGCTACCACTTAAAGTGGTATACATACGTAAAAATATTTCACGCGATAATTGGACAAAATTACTTTCCAAAAATGTGGAAAGCGGCCGAAGTCATTCCAATTCCAAAACCCGGCCATTATCATAGTTCCAGTGCTGTCAAAATATTCGAGTTGCTCCTGTGTCAATGACTGTTACCTATTATAGAATGAACACACATTAAACTGGACCACCAATTTGGCTTTCGACGAAATTACTCGACTATAAAACACGTCCATCGCGTGACTCATACCATTTTATACGATCTTGATAAGTACAAATTTTGCATAAGAGTTTTTCTAGATGTAGAAAAGGCACAGAAATACATTTCTTCATTAAGAACTTAGACGAATATGCCCCACTGGGAAAAATAAAAGCAGACGTACCACAAGTGTACTGGGACCATTATTATACACTATCTTTACTGAAGACATACGAACACCAAATGATGACGCCTCAATTTTAGCTACATTTTCTGGTGACATTATATAACTAGTATAAAGCAGTCAAAGTAACACAGGTGCTTGTCAGTTGTGCTACACAGACGTGTTTTTAATTTCCTCTGAGTTATCTGTTTCTATTGCGCTCATGATTTTCCTTAGCATTGCTTTGTAGAGTCATTCCCGTATTTGTGAAGTGTTGGTCTGGTTTGTGGTTTACAATTGTTATAATATTTTATCCTATTTGCATTTAGTTTCAAAATACTTTTTTTATTTATTTATTTTTTAATTTTCCCAAAAGAAGAGTACATTGTCTATTATAGAAAAATAAATCGACTATTGTACAGATTAATATTTAGGACAAGTGGGTGAATTTTAACTTTACAATCAGTTTGTAAAGTAGTGTTGTGACTGGAATTTACCAAAACATGAATTTTAACAATAAATAAACAATTACAGATAACACCAATTAACATTGAGTAAGTAATGTAATGAAGTAATATGTGTTATGTGGGGTCCACTGGTCTCACCTTTTTAGCCTTCTTTGCCGTGTTAGTTTTTCTAATGGTAATGTGTTCACACCATCGTTCGATTGTTGGGAAAGTTTGGTTTGGTATTTTCTGCTTAAATTGATTATTTCCTCATCTACTGTCGCAATTCGTAGGTCTCGATGAAAGTCCGTGTTGGTGATATACCATTGGGCTTTTGTGGTGGTGCGAATAATTTTTGATTGTTGTCTCTGGATTAACTTTATATTTGATTTTTTTGGCAAATCCCCATATTTCGGCTCCATATGTCCAAATTGGTTTAATAATTGTCTTACAGATTAAGAGCTTGTTTTAAAGTGAAATGTTTGAATTTGGATTGAGCAGCCATTACAGTTGTCTTACTTCCATTTTGATTTGGTCACGCTTCTTTTGTATATGGGGTTTCCAGTTTAGTTTACTGTCAATATATAATCCTAAGTACTTGGCTTCTTTTTGAATGGTTACGTCGTCTCCGTCAATATTTATATGGATTGGTGTGAATCTAGTCTTAGTAGTGTATATAACTTGTACTGCTTTGTTTATGTTTATTTTAATATGCCACTTTCTAAGCCAGCCAAGTGTTTTATTAAAGTCTGCTTGTAACATGGATGTTGCAGTATTTATGTTTTTATGAGCACTTAGGAGTATTGTGTCATCGGCGAAAGTTGCAATCATCAACGAATTGTGAGTGGGATATATATGTATGTCTGCTGTGTATAGGGTATATAATAAAGGTCCTAGCACACTTCCCTGTGTAACTCCCGAATTTATTTCTCTAAGGGCTGAGTATTCGTCTGAGTATCTACCTTTGATATATGATGTTAATAGATGAACTATGTTTTGAAAGCATATATTGTTAAGTTTCCATTTGAGTCCTTTATGCCAAACCTTGTCAAAAGCTTTTTCCACGTCCAAGAAGAGTCCAATAAAAAATGTATTATTGTTAATGTCATTTACAATTTTGTGCATAAGTCTGTGCACTTGTAACGATGAGTGACTTCTTCGAAAACCAAATTGGTGATTTGGAATGGTGTGTCTGTGTTCTAGTAGTGGCAATAGTCTCATAGTGAGTAGACTGATTGGTCTCTAAGACTCTGCTTTTGATGCGTCTTTGCCTGGTTTAGGGATCGCAATAATTTCAGCTATTTTCCAGACTCTCGGAAAATAGTTTAGTCAGAACTTAGCGTTGAAGATGTTTTTGATACCGACGAGGTGATGAAGGATAGCCTTGATTGATTTGCCCTTCATGTAGGCATATTGATTCGTGTGAAGAGGAAACGTTCATTCAAGCCTTCGCCTGAATGGAGCTCGACTAATCGCTCCATAGTTCTTAAGATGAAAGAAGTTAGACTTATTAGTCTGTATGATTTGGGTAGATCCATAGGCCGATTGAATTGTCTTGGGATAAATATGACTGTGACCTTCCCCCATGACTGTGGTATAAATCCCAGGTTGGACAATTACATCGAGGCAGTTCTGCACATGAGCTAGAAAAATTCCATCGCCGCCCGCTGCCCTGATTAGCTGAAATCAGGAGATAGTCAAGCGCACCTTATTTTTTCCAAAAATTACGCCACAAAAAGCTCATATTGTCTTTTTAACAAACTTACTATTCGACGCGGCCTTGGCTAATACTTTGTGCAGGCGGGCTGAATCGGGAGCCGTTTGCACGGTCCTGTGTTCGCCCCTCTGAGCAAAGCGTTTAGCTCTGTTGAATAGTTTCCATACTATCTGCCTTTTAGTTGAGAGCACTTCATTCCACCCATTTCGTCTGCTTTGTGTGCTTCGTATTGTGTTGTTCTGACTGTGTTGTTCAGCTACTTCATCTAACTCGTATGAAGAGCTGATAATGTGAACCAGGGTGTTGGCTTTAATGGTCACTAATTTCCGATAAAGTTTCTAGTCCGTCTTCCTTGGAGGATAGATTGGAGACCGAATTCACAATATCTTGATTTCGTAAAAACACTCAGACAATGCAGGCGAATACAATGTGAAGCATACAGACTGGGATTCCAGAATATAAAACAATGAAGCTAAAAACCTATAAGAGCCACTGCTTTTGGCAAAAGCTAAACATCTTAGTACCAGTAAACCAAAGTACTGGCCAACAGATAAAAATAAAAACCAGACCCCATTGACTTCTATATACTTAAAAACATAGACTTGAGTAAATGTGTCATAACATCAAGGGTGGAACTCTCGTCAGACCATACACCTAAACACAAAAAAACTGAGAAATTAAACAATACACCAGGCACCTATAAAAATGAACAGTAACGAACCTAGACAAGGCGACAGTGCTAGCGGATCATTATGAGAAAATACTTGCTGATGAATCACACAACAAGAACGTATTATAAAAACATACACAATTGAGATATTAAAATGTATACAGCACGAATTAAAGTCCAAAAAAGCACCCGGTTACGACAATACAGACGGCAAACTATTAAGGGAGCTACCACTTAAAGTGGTATACATACGTAAAAATATTTCACGCGATAATTGGACAAAATTACTTTCCAAAAATGTGGAAAGCGGCCGAAGTCATTCCAATTCCAAAACCCGGCCATTATCATAGTTCCAGTGCTGTCAAAATATTCGAGTTGCTCCTGTGTCAATGACTGTTACCTATTATAGAATGAACACACATTAAACTGGACCACCAATTTGGCTTTCGACGAAATTACTCGACTATAAAACACGTCCATCGCGTGACTCATACCATTTTATACGATCTTGATAAGTACAAATTTTGCATAAGAGTTTTTCTAGATGTAGAAAAGGCACAGAAATACATTTCTTCATTAAGAACTTAGACGAATATGCCCCACTGGGAAAAATAAAAGCAGACGTACCACAAGTGTACTGGGACCATTATTATACACTATCTTTACTGAAGACATACGAACACCAAATGATGACGCCTCAATTTTAGCTACATTTTCTGGTGACATTATATAACTAGTATAAAGCAGTCAAAGTAACACAGGTGCTTGTCAGTTGTGCTACACAGACGTGTTTTTAATTTCCTCTGAGTTATCTGTTTCTATTGCGCTCATGATTTTCCTTAGCATTGCTTTGTAGAGTCATTCCCGTATTTGTGAAGTGTTGGTCTGGTTTGTGGTTTACAATTGTTATAATATTTTATCCTATTTGCATTTAGTTTCAAAATACTTTTTTTATTTATTTATTTTTTAATTTTCCCAAAAGAAGAGTACATCGATCGTTCGATTGTTGGGAAAGTTTGGTTTGGTATTTTCTGCTTAAATTGATTATTTCCTCATCTACTGTCGCAATTCGTAGGTCTCGATGAAGGTCCGTGTTGGTGATATACCATTGGGCTTTTGTGGTGGTGCGAATAATTTTTGATTGTTGTCTCTGGATTAACTTTATATTTGATTTTTTTGGCAAATCCCCATATTTCGGCTCCATATGTCCAAATTGGTTTAATAATTGTCTTACAGATTAAGAGCTTGTTTTAAAGTGAAATGTTTGAATTTGGATTGAGCAGCCATTACAGTTGTCTTACTTCCATTTTGATTTGGTCACGCTTCTTTTGTATATGGGGTTTCCAGTTTAGTTTACTGTCAATATATAATCCTAAGTACTTGGCTTCTTTTTGAATGGTTACGTCGTCTCCGTCAATATTTATATGGATTGGTGTGAATCTAGTCTTAGTAGTGTATATAACTTGTACTGCTTTGTTTATGTTTATTTTAATATGCCACTTTCTAAGCCAGCCAAGTGTTTTATTAAAGTCTGCTTGTAACATGGATGTTGCAGTATTTATGTTTTTATGAGCACTTAGGAGTATTGTGTCATCGGCGAAAGTTGCAATCATCAACGAATTGTGAGTGGGATATATATGTATGTCTGCTGTGTATAGGGTATATAATAAAGGTCCTAGCACACTTCCCTGTGTAACTCCCGAATTTATTTCTCTAAGGGCTGAGTATTCGTCTGAGTATCTACCTTTGATATATGATGTTAATAGATGAACTATGTTTTGAAAGCATATATTGTTAAGTTTCCATTTGAGTCCTTTATGCCAAACCTTGTCAAAAGCTTTTTCCACGTCCAAGAAGAGTCCAATAAAAAATGTATTATTGTTAATGTCATTTACAATTTTGTGCATAAGTCTGTGCACTTGTAACGATGAGTGACTTCTTCGAAAACCAAATTGGTGATTTGGAATGGTGTGTCTGTGTTCTAGTAGTGGCAATAGTCTCATAGGGAGTAGACTGATTGGTCTCTAAGACTCTGCTTTTGATGCGTCTTTGCCTGGTTTAGGGATCGCAATAATTTCAGCTATTTTCCAGACTCTCGGAAAATAGTTTAGTCAGAACTTAGCGTTGAAGATGTTTTTGATACCGACGAGGTGATGAAGGATAGCCTTGATTGATTTGCCCTTCATGTAGGCATATTGATTCGTGTGAAGAGGAAACGTTCATTCAAGCCTTCGCCTGAATGGAGCTCGACTAATCGCTCCATAGTTCTTAAGATGAAAGAAGTTAGACTTATTAGTCTGTATGATTTGGGTAGATTCATAGGCCGATTGAATTGTCTTGGGATAAATATGACTGTGACCTTCCCCCATGACTGTGGTATAAATCCCAGGTTGGACAATTACATCGAGGCAGTTCTGCACATGAGCTAGAAAAATTCCATCGCCGACCGCTGCCCTGATTAGCTGAAATCAGGAGATAGTCAAGCGCACCTTATTTTTTCCAAAAATTACGCCACAAAAAGACCATATTGTCTTTTTAACAAACTTACTATTCGACGCGGCCTTGGCTAATACTTTGTGCAGGCGGGCTGAATCGGGAGCCGTTTGCACGGTCCTGTGTTCGCCCCTCTGAGCAAAGCGTTTAGCTCTGTTGAATAGTTTCCATACTATCTGCCTTTTAGTTGAGAGCACTTCATTCCACCCATTTCGTCTGCTTTGTGTGCTTCGTATTGTGTTGTTCTGACTGTGTTGTTCAGCTACTTCATCTAACTCGTATGAAGAGCTGATAATGTGAACCAGGGTGTTGGCTTTAATGGTCACTAATTTCCGATAAAGTTTCTAGTCCGTCTTCCTTGGAGGATAGATTGGAGACCGAATTCACAATATCTTGATTTCGTAAAAACACTCAGACAATGCAGGCGAATACAATGTGAAGCATACAGACTGGGATTCCAGAATATAAAACAATGAAGCTAAAAACCTATAAGAGCCACTGCTTTTGGCAAAAGCTAAACATCTTAGTACCAGTAAACCAAAGTACTGGCCAACAGATAAAAATAAAAACCAGACCCCATTGACTTCTATATACTTAAAAACATAGACTTGAGTAAATGTGTCATAACATCAAGGGTGGAACTCTCGTCAGACCATACACCTAAACACAAAAAAACTGAGAAATTAAACAATACACCAGGCACCTATAAAAATGAACAGTAACGAACCTAGACAAGGCGACAGTGCTAGCGGATCATTATGAGAAAATACTTGCTGATGAATCACACAACAAGAACGTATTATAAAAACATACACAATTGAGATATTAAAATGTATACAGCACGAATTAAAGTCCAAAAAAGCACCCGGTTACGACAATACAGACGGCAAACTATTAAGGGAGCTACCACTTAAAGTGGTATACATACGTAAAAATATTTCACGCGATAATTGGACAAAATTACTTTCCAAAAATGTGGAAAGCGGCCGAAGTCATTCCAATTCCAAAACCCGGCCATTATCATAGTTCCAGTGCTGTCAAAATATTCGAGTTGCTCCTGTGTCAATGACTGTTACCTATTATAGAATGAACACACATTAAACTGGACCACCAATTTGGCTTTCGACGAAATTACTCGACTATAAAACACGTCCATCGCGTGACTCATACCATTTTATACGATCTTGATAAGAACAAATTTTGCATAAGAGTTTTTCTAGATGTAGAAAAGGCACAGAAATACATTTCTTCGTTAAGAACTTAGACGAATATGCCCCACTGGGAAAAATAAAAGCAGACGTACCACAAGTGTACTGGGACCATTATTATACACTATCTTTACTGAAGACATACGAACACCAAATGATGACGCCTCAATTTTAGCTACATTTTCTGGTGACATTATATAACTAGTATAAAGCAGTCAAAGTAACACAGGTGCTTGTCAGTTGTGCTACACAGACGTGTTTTTAATTTCCTCTGAGTTATCTGTTTCTATTGCGCTCATGATTTTCCTTAGCATTGCTTTGTAGAGTCATTCCCGTATTTGTGAAGTGTTGGTCTGGTTTGTGGTTTACAATTGTTATAATATTTTATCCTATTTGCATTTAGTTTCAAAATACTTTTTTTATTTATTTATTTTTTAATTTTCCCAAAAGAAGAGTACATTGTCTATTATAGAAAAATAAATCGACTATTGTACAGATTAATATTTAGGACAAGTGGGTGAATTTTAACTTTACAATCAGTTTGTAAAGTAGTGTTGTGACTGGAATTTACCAAAACATGAATTTTAACAATAAATAAACAATTACAGATAACACCAATTAACATTGAGTAAGTAATGTAATGAAGTAATATGTGTTATGTGGGGTCCACTGGTCTCACCTTTTTAGCCTTCTTTGCCGTGTTAGTTTTTCTAATGGTAATGTGTTCACACCATCGTTCGATTGTTGGGAAAGTTTGGTTTGGTATTTTCTGCTTAAATTGATCATCTACTGTCGCAATTCGTAGGTCTCGATGAAGGTCCGTGTTGGTGATATACCATTGGGCTTTTGTGGTGGTGCGAATAATTTTTGATTGTTGTCTCTGGATTAACTTTATATTTGATTTTTTTGGCAAATCCCCATATTTCGGCTCCATATGTCCAAATTGGTTTAATAATTGTCTTACAGATTAAGAGCTTGTTTTAAAGTGAAATGTTTGAATTTGGATTGAGCAGCCATTACAGTTGTCTTACTTCCATTTTGATTTGGTCACGCTTCTTTTGTATATGGGGTTTCCAGTTTAGTTTACTGTCAATATATAATCCTAAGTACTTGGCTTCTTTTTGAATGGTTACGTCGTCTCCGTCAATATTTATATGGATTGGTGTGAATCTAGTCTTAGTAGTGTATATAACTTGTACTGCTTTGTTTATGTTTATTTTAATATGCCACTTTCTAAGCCAGCCAAGTGTTTTATTAAAGTCTGCTTGTAACATGGATGTTGCAGTATTTATGTTTTTATGAGCACTTAGGAGTATTGTGTCATCGGCGAAAGTTGCAATCATCAACGAATTGTGAGTGGGATATATATGTATGTCTGCTGTGTATAGGGTATATAATAAAGGTCCTAGCACACTTCCCTGTGTAACTCCCGAATTTATTTCTCTAAGGGCTGAGTATTCGTCTGAGTACCTACCTTTGATATATGATGTTAATAGATGAACTATGTTTTGAAAGCATATATTGTTAAGTTTCCATTTGAGTCCTTTATGCCAAACCTTGTCAAAAGCTTTTTCCACGTCCAAGAAAAGTCCAATAAAAAATTTATTATCGTTAATGTCATTTACAATTTTGTGCGTAAGTCTGTGCACTTGTAACGATGAGTGACTTCTTCGAAAACCAAATTGGTGATTTGGAATGGTGTGTCTGTGTTCTAGTAGTGGCAATAGTCTATTTCTTAATATCTTTTCGAAGATTTTTGAGATTACAGGGAGTAGACTGATTGGTCTCTAAGACTCTGCATTTGATGCGTCTTTGCCTGGTTTAGGGATCGCAATAATCTCAGCTATTTTCCAGACTCACGGAAAATAGTGTAGTCAGAACTTAGCATTGAAGGTGTTTCTAAGATATTCAATAGATTTCACAAAACTCTTAGGAGTTTCCCATTTACTTCGTCATATCCAGGGGAATTTTTTTCTTTTATGTCATTATTAATACATTTTCTTATTTCTCTTATGGTTGTTTTTTTTATGTATTAGATATTCTGAACCTCTTGCAATACCTGTGTTCATCTGTGGATCATCTAAGTTGGGGGCGACTTCTGTAAAAGCCCTTTCGAAATAGTAAGCTAATACTTTAGCTTTGCCCAGGTTCGTCTTTGCCCATAACCCGTTTTCCATTTTTAGAGGAGCCTGATGATTACTTTTAGTTGTCCATCCTTTAGTAGCTTTCCATAAAGAGTAGTCCGTTTGACTCGTTGGCGTTATGCTCTTAAGATATGATGTTAATTGTTTGCTTTTTAATTCCTTAATCATTTTTTTAACCTCTGTTGTTGCCTTGTTGAACTGTCTTTCTATGTCAGGAGATCTTGTGGTTGCCAGGTTTTCCGTAGTTTACATTTTTTATTTAATAGTCGTCATAGTTGAGGTTGTGTGTAGAATGTCCAATTTTGCTGCTTCTTTTTTGGTGTCGATTTTATGACTGCTTTCATAGTCGTGTCACTCAGGAATACTATCGCTGACTCGATGTCCTCATATGATTTAAGAGGGATGTCGGTCATTAAATTAATGTCAATGTATTCATTATAAGTATGCCATTCAGTTCTGTTGTTGTACAAAAGTCTGTTTGCATGTGTAGGTGTGACGTACGTGCCATAAATTAATTCTATAGGGTTGTGGTCTGACGAGAGTTCGAATCGTGATACGATTTTACAATTCCGAATGTCCAAGTTTTTTGTGATGAAAAAATCAATTAAGTCAGGTGTTTTATTAGTGTCTGTTGGCCAATAAGTTGGTTGGCCTATACTCAAGTGTTTAGAGTTTGTGAACTGCATAGCGCTGAGGAGATTTTTGGCTTTTTTGTTCGTTAGCCTCGATCCCCACATAGTGTGTTTCGCGTTGTAATCACCGGCTGCAATGAAGCGTTGTCCAAGAGAGTTGAGGAAATTCTTATATTCTGTGTCTGTAATATTATGTTTTGGTGGGCTATATACAGCAGATATTGTGAGTGGTCCTACGAGATCATTAATTTGAATGTTCGTCGCTTGTATGTAGTTGTGCTGATAAGGCTCAAGCTCGTCGTGCTTTATGCACTGCTTGATAATTATGGCTGTTCCACCGTGCGCTGTGCCGTCGGGGTGGTTTGTGGTATACACTTTGTACCCTCTAACTTGTATAAAGTGTTTGTTTGTGCAATGTGTCTCCGAGATTAGGGCTATATCAATGTCATGAAGAAGTGTTTATAGTTCGTCAATGTGGTTTTTCAGTTCGTTTGCATTCCAAGTTATGATCCTCAATTTAGTTTCCATGTTGTTTGTCCATCTTCGATATGAGGATTGTTATGACGTTTATCATATTTGTGAGTTGTTGAAACAATTGTTTCATCAGGTCTTTCATCTCAGTAATGTCAGTATTTCAAATATATATGCATTTTTTATATTATCTGTGCTGTGTTTTTCAATAAAATTATTTGCTCTGTACTTTTGCTCTGCTCTCCCTTCAGAATAGGTTTTGCTATGTTAATTTTTTTTTTTGCATTTTAATCCCTTTATAATTTGTTTTTGCTTCAGCAAAATTGGATAGCTGTAACTCATCTTGACATTGCTAGCGACATTTCTACAGTACAAACTCTTCTCTTAACATCCGAGCCTAAAATTGCTCTTTGTGATCTCTGCACAGTGTGTCTATATACTTATATAAATTTTCTTTACATTTATTTTTGTATATTTTATTCTATTTTATTTATATTCAAACGTTGTATTATGCTTTGCTGTATACAACGTATATAGCCATAGATACAAAACCCTGCAACAAGTAGAGTAAAACAGACAACAACTTTAAAGGTTAACAAACCGAGGAAATAAACAAGACCAAAATTGCTCCATAAAGATGGTACATCAAATTTATATAGCCTAAATTTGTCCCGGAGGAATTATTATTACTCTTTTTATTTATAAAGTTTAGAACTAATATATAACTCTACATCTAAAGGAGGAAAAGAGTACTAGTTACCAGGGCATACCACTCTGATAAGTATACAGTAAGTATAAATCGGAACTAAAGAATAAAAATGTCATAATAGGGAAAAAAAAGAATTCTAAATAATTAAAACTAATTTTGTGAATAAGGAAAACAGTTACTATGAACAGAGATCAACGTGAGTTTAAAAGTAACGTATGCCGTAATTCGCCACAATTCACAACAACGTCTGAACATGTTATCAGACATTTAAGAGCAACTAAACGCCCCAGAGCCATAACGATACGACAGTTCGAGGTCAAGTATACCGATAATTGGGTATATTCGTCGGTAGAACGCAAAATACTACATCTATTAGCAATACAGTCTCCCTGGTTTTCTGAAAAACACGGAAGTCGTTGAAGTTCTGGGATCATTTCGTACACATTACATGTACATAAAACCAGACACGTTTGAAAGATCGTACGGATGCACAAATCATAATCGGCTAATAACACGAGAAATTGAAAGGGTACTAATTAACGTCAATTTCAGTCGACTAAAAAAAAAAATAAGCGTGGCGTGGTGGTAGAGACCTGATCTCCGCCATCCAATGGAGCACGCGACACCTGGCCTAGGCCTGTTAACGGTTGGTGAGTCCGAGGATCCACAATAAGTTGAGGGGTATTCCTATCGAAGGAAGCGGGCGACCACTGTAGATCTTTTGTACCCTACACCCTGGTTAAGACAATAGAGCCTCTGCCTTTCTGGAGTTCCTGGTCAGAACAAGTGCCACAGACTCTTGTTCCAGGAAGTCTAGATGAAGTTTGGCCAACGCCAAACACTCACAGAGGAGGTGAAGAAGTTTCTGCGTCTTCTAAACAGAGCTTACACTGTGGGAAGTATGACAAATCTAGTTTGAGCAGATGGTTAAATGGCGTTGGAGACCGGTTAAGTAGCCCACAAGCAGTCTCAGGTCCGATCTACCAAGGGCTAAGTTTGGAGGGGTGTCTCCGGGGAAGATAAGCAGATTGGGTTGACGAAGGCCCTCTCTGCGTGCCCAAAGGTCTAGGGTGACAATCTGAACCATTCCTTGACTGATGACCTGGCCGTTGCCTAGCTAATACCAATATAGGGTTCAGGGCCAATGAATCTGTAGGAGGTCCAAGCCCTTGCCAGGTCATCAGCAGCATCATTACCCTCGACGCCTTGGTGATCAGGTAGTCAACACAACGTGACCCTATTTTATCGCGACACTAGCTGGCGGGAATAAAAACAGTGCCTTACACTCCTGGATGAAAATTTCCAGGATGTACGTGCCTTGACCGCCGCTTGACTGTCTAGAAAGACAGATCTATTTTGTCGTCTTGGTCCCTTTGCCAGGACGTTGTGCTAACATATGTATATGGTGTGGATCTCCGTTTGGAATACTGTGGGCCATTTGCCCGTGGCAATGGAGATCCTTGTATTTGGTCCGAAAATCACGGCTCCGGTACCCGTTTCCATTCTAGAACCATCAGTGAGCCATGTGTTGACACTGGGTCTAGGGTTCGGGTTACCAACTTCCCAGTCAACTCTGTTTGGGAGTAAAGCCGTGTAGCGCAGTCCGAGGCGCAATTCCGTGGTGATATGGTCTGTTCTGGTGCAGATTGAGATCCCAGGGATTACGCTAAGTATTCTCGAATGACCAGTGCCTTTGAAAGCCATGCCAGATTTTATTTGAATGTTCAGAGCACTAGTTGCTGCTGACCTTCTAACAAAAATGTGTGAAGGAGTAAGTCCAATGACAGTCTCAATGGCACGCCGTCGGGCAGGTTCGCAAGGACCCAGCGATAGAGTGGCGCGCAAGCCGCTGGGGTTTGTCGCATTTCCGCATAGCTGTTGCATGAAGCAGGCCACCACACGAGAGCTGCATAGGTGATGACGGGTCTGACCACCATGGTGTATGTGACCCCATGTTTTACCATATAACCGTCTACAAGCCCACATGGCTCCGGTGTCTTTGTTGAGTACTGTTTTAAGTTGAGCATTCCAGTTCAGACGTTTATCCAGAGTTACCCCCAGATATATGATCTCATTGGATAGTTCAATTTGCAGTACCGTTCAACCGAATTGGACTAATGTTCAGTTTGTACTTCTTAGAAAACGGTACCAATACAGTCTATGGGTTAATGCAGAGACCCTCTCTGTTGCACTAGTTGTTGACGATTTGGAGGGCGGAGCACACTACTTTCGAGATAGTTCGTTCGAATCTCCCCGACACAATAATGACTAGGTCTGTCACATCCTACAATCTCATAGCCAAGTGAGCTCATCTTGGCCAAAAGATCGTCAATGACTAGTGACCAGAGTAGCGCGGAGAGAATACTAGCTTTGACAACCCTTAATTGCTGTTATGCAAAGGGTGGTATTTCCCAACGAGGACGATATTTCGCGCTGTTTTAGCATGGCTAAAATGGTCCAGGAAATTGTATGATTATCTATATTTCTATAGCTTACTGCTTTAGTTATAAAATCATAGGCGATGTTGTCGAAAGCCCCTTCCACGTCTAGGAATGCACACAATGCAACTTCTTTCGACTAGAGTGAGGTTTCAATCTTACCGACGAGGTGATGAAGGGCAGCGCCGATTGATTGATTGCACTTCATGTAGGCATATTGGTTCCTGTGAAAAGGAATCGTTTTTGCAAGCCCGACTAATCAAGCTCTACTAATCGCGCCATAGTCTTTAAGATGATGTAGGTAGTTCCATAGGCCGATTGCTTTGCTTGGGGATAAAAACGACTGTCACCTTCCTCTATGACTGTGGTTTGAATCCCAAAGTGAAACTTGCCGTAAAGAGACCAATTAGTGGTGGGATAATTACGTTCAGCAAAGCTGGAAAAATGCCATCACCGCCCGCTGCCTTAAAGGGCTGGAATGAGGAGATATCCCAGCGTAGCTTGTCTCCATCAAAGATGGCGCGAGAAAGGCTGCAAGCACGGCGTCCCGAGATCCATCGGTCAGGGGAGGGTGGTTACAGCGAATTTGAGGTGGTTTAGAACCAGGAAAGTGAACCTGGATTAGATACTCTAGGGTCTCTTGACGACTGTTCGTAAAAAGACCATTTTGTCTTTTTAGCAAACCTATGCCATTCGACGGGGCCTTGGTTAACACTTTTTGCACACCGGCTGCTTTGGAAAGCGTTTTCAATTCTTCACAGTGCCTGCGCCAGGTCAATCGCTCGTTTAATCTGTGTGTTATAATCGGTGAGCGTGACCTTATATTCGCACCACTGGCCAAAGCGTTTGTTGAGTAGTTTCCTTACTATCTGTCTTTAAGTCGAGAGCTCCTCATTCCACCACGGGACTTTACTTTGCTATGCGTGGTGCGTTTTATGTTGCTCCGCTTAAAGGACTATATGAGCGCCTGGTTAAGTAGTTCAGCTGCATCATCTAGCTCGTATGTAGAGCTGATGCTGTGAACAAGAGTGTTGGCATTAGCATTAACTAATCGATTAAGGTCGCAGTCCGTTTTCTTAGGGGGATAGATTAGGGACCGAAGTTGAGAGCTTGAGGAAATGTCAAAACGGACTGCAAATGATCCGACAGCGAGGCTTCCTAAAAGACGTGCCAGTCACATATGGACTGGCTTATGGCCCTGCTGGCAAGGGTGAGGTCAAGTACCTCCTACCGGGAAGCGGTGACAAAGGTTGGCTTGCACCCCCTGTTTGCTATACCTAAATCGGAGCTCATAATATAGTTAACAAGGTACTCACCCCTTGTGTTGATGTCACTGCTGCCCCAGATATTGTGGTGGGCCTTAGCATCGCAACCGATAATCATTTGACGATTTGTCCAACGACAGTGCTCGACAAGCATCTGGACTTCCGTGTTGAGATGTTCGTGTTGTCCGCAGTAGGCTGAAGCGGGGACTATTTCCTGCACGCCTGTTGCTGTAGAAACCTCCACGATGGCCGCTCTAAGGTCTCTATAGATAGATTGGTTTAGTTGATGTACCTGATACTATTTTGCTAAAGCAACTTACCTGATTGGGTCGCTAATCCACGAACGAGGCCACCTGTCACCCAAGGCTTCTGTATTAGAGCGATGGTGAATTTGTTTTCGGCGAATAGTCTGCATACGGTGGCCGACTCCCCAATGGCGTGATGCAGATTCGCCGCAACGCCAGGTCGCTAGGCTTTGCGGTGCGTGGCCCCTTGCCTCAAGCGCCTTTCTGACTCGCAGATTCAGCGAACCCTGGTTGGAAGCCGGCCGTGGCCTAGTCTCCCAACTTTTAGGATGGTTATGCCGAGGCAGAGAGTGATGATCCGATCTGTGAGATTGGTCCCGCGGCTGACGGTTTGGCCAGCTTAACATCCTGGCCACCACAGGCCGCTGGTTTTGGGGCGGGGCTACCACAGCTCGGTGGGCCAGCAGGCACCAGTAAGCCATTTGTCGTCGAGGTGGGGGATGAGGCAGCCTCGATGGTGGACAACCCTGGGGTTGCGGGTGAAATAACGGAGAACACAGTTATTGGCGCGACTGTTGTTTGCTTGGCCGTGGTGGAGGGTTCTAAACCCACCACTTTCGGCCCAGGCTCCTCTTCGACGGTCGCTGCGTGGATCTCAGCAGCTGGGGGCACCCGCTCCATAGCGGCTGCAGCACTCCCTCCAGCTTCCAGTGGGGCGCTACCATGCTGATGGTGATTGCAGTTGAGTTTCAGCATCAGCTTGATGTGGCCAAAGCGGTAGGCAATGACGCCCTTACGTGAGGCCCGGGCCTTGTGTCATCATCGACAGTGGCTAGGAGGTGCAATGGTGGCCGTTTGCCTCACGGCGCACCACCTTCCATGGAGCCGCTTCCGGGAGGGAATTCTGGGCGGCTATGAAGGCAAGGACCCTCTCGTTGCTGAGATTTCCGTTATGGAGGAAATAGCCACGAGTTACGTGCGTCAGCGGGAAATGGCCTTCATCGGCAAGTTCGATGGTTAGAGCACTTAACTTTGATGCGAAGCAGGTTGTTCCTCAACCATGTCCTGTGGACATCGCAGAACAGGTAATCTGTAGCCAGCCGGTTCTTGTGAAACATCCCTCGAATTCTGGCTATCATCCGGTTTTTCGATAACAATCTCCAAGATAACCACTTGCAGCATTGCCATATGCTCTGCAGTACGGGCTTTCATTGATAGGCCGGTTGGGATAAACCCAAGTTTGACGCTACTTGCTACCCGGCTGTAGGAAGTTTTATCAGACTCAAATAAGTTCGTTTGGGCTTCTTGGTATTGTTCATACCAGGTGCTTGCGATTTTTGAGACACCATTGTACTGTTTGACTCCGAATCCGAGGACATGGATTCCACCGACATGGTCGTCACGCTGCAGTTTGTTACCTCCATCGAAAAACCAGCTGATTTACCCTCTCTTAACGAATTTTTGGCTTCGTTTTGAACAGTGTTTTGTCCGGCAGCCGGTCCTCCAGAAGAGCTGGTGATCGCCAAGTCCGTAAAGGTAGGGCTAGCGGTGTGTGTCATATTTAGTCCCACGAGCAATTGGGAAGAGAGGTTACCCACGGCAGAACCCGTTACCGCGGTAGGTCTAATTGAAACTGGAGGGCGACAAGTACCCAAAGTCCGCATACTAAAGTTCAGGCACCCTCTTGACCATGCATCCCTTGGTGTACGCTGTTCGCGCCTTGGATTAAGATGTTTGTTTCTAGCCGCCCCCACGGAGAAGGTGTAGTGCAGCACTGATCATAGTTACGGCACGAACACCAGGGTATTTCGTGTTGGTCCCCTTGTGAACCTGACGGCTCTAAACAGTTACACAGGAGTAACTGGGAAGAGCAACACCATTCTGTGGTTCGGCCAAAGGTCAAATAAAAGGTATAATCGCTCATCCAATAGAGGACGCGGAAACTACAGACCGACTTATATCAATCCGAATAATTAATTATATCGAAACACGAATCGGTCAAATGTTAGAAATAATAGTATCAGAAGAGGTAGACGTTATACTCTTAGCAACAATACTAACACTAATGTAAGGACGGTAAACAACTCAACTGTTTCCAGAAAACAGCCTCAGGGAAACTAAATGTATACCATTTAAACCTCAATTTTAGTATTTTCCTTAATATAATTAACAACCATACAGGAAACAATATTCGATTCTTAGTTGACACAGCTGCAGGTACATTATTAATTGAAATAGTAAGCCTTGGACAAAATAAACTCTATAATAACGAAAAAATTCAGTCACTGGAATAGGCTAAGGATATATTAAAACATTGGGAAGTACATCAGTGGACTTGCGACTTGAAAATATTCTGTTAACGCATCATTCCATACGCTATCAGAAGATTTCCTCATCCCTTACGATGGCATACTCGGCATGGATTTCATAAAAATCCTCAACTGTGTATTAGAATTTTCTGATTATGAAGTTTTTTTCGTGATAAGACCCAAAAATTTTAATAATATATCCCCATACCCATAGAATATACAGAAAGTGAAAATGCAATAGTTTCACCAGCCAGATCACAAGTGATTAGATGAATACAGCTTATGTCAAAAGATACAGAACTGTTAATCCCTAACCACCCTAACCAGGAACTTCAACCTAATGCTTACATTAGAATTATAAATACTTAAAATGAAACAGTTTTTCTTTTTTTTTCCTTTATATTTAATTTTTCTGTTATTATTAGAACAACTTCAATGAAATTGTATATACAAAAATTAACAAAACAACTTAAGTAGTAAGTGGATATAGTATAGTATGGGTATAATAATATTAAAAAGATCTGTTACGGAGGTCGGCACATTGCGATCTACTAAGCCGTCTCACCACCCTAACTCCTCCCATTCTGTGTCATTTTAGAAGGCGCCTTGCTAGTTTATTTGGATGATTTTTTACCCTCTCTATATATTTTTTGACCTGACGATTTATCACATCGCCAATTTTAGGTATTTTTGTCATTTTCAAGCTCCGCCGTTCGCATGAACCAAGGGGCACCAGTAAGCATTCGCAATGTCTTGGCCTGCAGTACTCTCACCTTCGTGATGTTTGACCTCGCTGCTATGCCATACACCTGCAAACCGTATCGCCAAGCAGGAGCAATTATGGTTTTGTAAATGTTCACCTTATTTCCCAAGGACAATTTATTCCTGCTAGTTAAAAGCCAATGCAATTTACCAATCCTCTGTCTTAAGGATTTCGTGATACTTGAAATATGCGTCTTGAAAGTTAGCCGCCTATCCAAATATACATCCAGGTATTTGTAACCTGAATGGTATTCCAGCAGCTGGTTTCCAATGAAAACTCCCGGCCAGAAATCCGGCCGTAAGGCACATTGGCACATATGTTTTTGTTAATGCAAATGTTCCAACGTCGTGTCCAGTTTTCAAAAATATGCAGGTATTGCTGCAGTGAGTCCGTGGCTTCGTAAATGCACTTGTTTCTGACGAGGATGGCCATATCGTCTGCAGACGTGGCAATGATCAGATCCAGAGGATCCTTCAGTGGTATTTCTGACGCAGTGAGCATGTCGTGCGTCAACAGGGTATAGAGTGTATGCCCCAAAACGCTAACCTGGGGGACACCTGCGAAAATCGCCTTGATGCTAGACTCCACACCATCCAGTACCACGGAGAAGGTCCTGTTCTCAAGGTAGCTGCGCACGATTAACCATAGTTGAGGCGGCAAGAGATTCTTGAGTTTACTGAGCCGCCCGTCGTGCCAAACTCGGTCGAAAGCCTGCTTTATGTCAATATACACTGCCACCACGTACTCCTTAGCCTCAAATCCTTCGAGAATAAAGTTAACCACCCTATTCAGCTGCTCGGGGGTTCCGTGGATCTTACGAAAGACAAATTGAAAGGAAGGAACTATTTACTTTGCCTTTTTTAAGTCCAGGACCCGTGTCAGCAAACAGCGTTCAAAAAATTTTGCTACAGTGGGTAGCAGGCTAATTGGCCGCCTGTAGGAATCTAAGGTGTAAGGGCTCTTGGCGGCCTTATGAATCATGCAAATTCTCGCCTTCTTCCACTGTTTCGGCACATATCCCAATCTCAGCACTGAGTTAAAAATGAGGACCAAAATTAGCACAGCTTTTAGCGGCATTGCCTTAAGTGTAAAGTTGTCCAGTCTATCTTCACCTGGAGCCTTTTTAGTGTTCAACCCCTTAATATGTGGTGAGACTTCCTCCGCTGTAATGGGAGCAACCGGGAGGCATAATAGGACATCCTTTTCGAGTCTCATATGGATCTGGCGAACCCTGAATGCTGAGGTGGTATCAAATGGCTGAAATCGAGCTTCCAATTCCTCGGCAAAAGAGGAAGATCCGCCAGCTTTCTTCATTGAAAATTTTTGGGTTACCTGTTGCTTATGCCTTTTTGCCAGCTTCCACAAGGAGTGCTTTGTGGGGTCGTCGGGGGAGACATTTGACAAAAACCTGTCATTTTCTTCCTGTTTATGGAGCGTCAGCAGCTTTTTGACTCTATTTGACACTCTACGAAAAACCTTGCCCACAATAGGGTCGCGGGTGCGACAAAACTGTCTCCTAAGTCTCCTCATAATAAGCAGCAGTGCTTCAATACCTGGGGGAAGTCCAGAAGGCACCCTTGAGCCATGTGGTGGATTGAAGTGGGCGGCAATGAGAGCAGCTGATTGCACGTTATTTAGAAAGATCGAGTGCGCGTCTTCAATGTCTTCGCGCATCAGGATTTCGAAGCTTAAATTTAGAGATTCCTACAGACCTCGGCGAAATGCAGCTAAGTCAGTTCCAAGTGGCAGCAGTCGTCCTTATATTGTTTTGATCTTCGGAGTGGAATCAAAATCAACCACAAGGGGAAGATGATCAGAGGAGAGTTGATACTCTGTCCTGATAGACAACTCGTCCGAACGCAGCCCATTATAAATGAAGAAATCAATAGCGCTAGGTGTGTGTTGGTTTACTAAGGATAGCATTTGAGTTTTGTAAAAATACCTTATGAATCATAGTGAACTAGATCAGTTATCTCAACAACTCTTCAGTTTAAAGATTGACAATAACATAGGAATTAACTATTGTTAAATAGGAGTCAAATAAGTTCAAGGACAGACATAAAAAGTACAGGCCAAGCAAAAAAAAAGAGCGCTGAAACTTTGAAATCAATAATGCAGACTGCTGTCGACACAGCCCTTGCAGTACAGAGCGTTATTTTCGAGGAAAAATTAGCGGCTATCACCAAACGAGTAGACAGTGTTGTAATAACTACACCTGATGCAGAGGTTTATAAGCAAATAGAAATTATACCAAACAAACATTGTAACGAATCATTAGATGATGTAAAATTGTTACTAGAATTTGATGGTAAACAGGAAATGTATGTTTCATGGCATCAGGCGGCACACACCCCTTACAAGATTGTTGAACCATATGAAAGCAATTCCAAACATTATCAAGCTGTCGCAATTATTAAAAATAAAATAAGAGGTTCAGCTGACATGGCACTGGGATCATTTAACACCGTGTTAAATTTCAAAGCAATCATTAGTAGGCTCGATTTTACATATTAGGACAAACGTCCAATATACCTTATAGAGCAAGAGTTGTCAACCCTGTAGTATTATGACGAGGTCTAGAAAAAACTTACCCTTCTCACTAATAAAACAATTATGTCCTATGATAATGTCCTGGCGGTATACGTTCGCTACCAATTACCCTAGAAGAATAGATGACAGAGCCCAAAACAACGAACAAAGACAGTAGGTTAAAAACAGGATCGAAGAGGTACCAAACGGCCTACCGCAGGGAAACTTTAATAGTCAATATACAACTGGGTACCAGGCCAACCAAGTTCAGGGTTATAGCCAGCCGCTTAAGAGAGGCAATAGCGGCACCGCAAGGTTCACTGTACCGAAGCACAAGCATCAACCAATTGACTCAGGATTATACAACCCAACAAGAGGAAAACGAATATCAAGCCACCGCAGATTCAATGGCGGCAGATATAAACGATGAGCTCAGCGATTCTGACAAAATAAATTTTTTAAGCAAAGCTCCCTGCTACCGTTCATAGAGAAAACAGTCACAGGGGGGAAAATAATATTATTAATTCATACCGGGGCGTTTAAAAATTACATAAAACCTTTCAAGGAATTGAAACACATAAAATCAGTGCAATCTTAAAATCAATCCACGGCTTTACAACAATAAAAGAAAATGTTTCATAAACCTTTTTGATATAAATACACAATATTTCATACTTCCCGACTTATCTACATTTGACGGAATAATTGGCCTCGATCTGTTAACACATACGAGTGCTATGTTGGACTTTGAAAATAAGCAGTTGAGGACCAATTCGGGGCAAAACAAATACAATTTTTTAAGTGGGTAAATGTGAATTTCACACAAATTAATTACATAGAGGTATATCCAACAGTTACTGACAAATTCGAAAAAATGATGAGAAGATAGACTATAGAAAGTTGGACATGAAAACAATAAATGACAAATGCCCGATTCCAATCGTAACGACTATTTTATTGAAACTGGGTAGGGCCAACTAGTTTACCACGCTCGACCTTAAGTCATGATTTCATCAGGTATTGCTAGCGGAAAAAGATAGAGAAAAAACTGGGTTCTCCGTTGAAAGTGGAAAATATGAAATTTCTAGGCTACCCCTTGGGCTACAAAATGCCCCTAGTATTTTTCAGAGAACGATTGATGACGTCCTCAGAAAAGAAATAAGGAACTCTTGCTACGTCTACGTATATGATGTAATCCAATTCTCTCAAAATGAATATGGCCATGTCAAGCAGGTCGCATGGGTTCTAAACAAATTATATGAGACCAATATGAGAGTATCATGCGAGAAATCGAATTTTTTCAAACAAGAGGTTGAATATTTGGCTTTTGTTTTATCCAGAGGTGGCATGAAAACCAGTCGTAGCAAAGTGGATCCGATTCGCAACTACGAGCAACTGACCACCTTATTTAATGCTAGATCTTTTCTCCGGTCCTTATATCTTTTATTATCGATCAAAGATTTTGCCACTATAGTAAGTTAAAGTAGTAGTTAAAGCCTTTAACCGACATTCTAAAGGCGAAAATGATAAAGTCAGCGCCGCATAAGCAAAGAAAAAACCAGTCGAGCTGGATGCGACACAAACCCAGGCTTTCGACAAACTTAAAGAAATCCTTACATCCGAAGATGACATATTACTCTACCCTGATTTGACACAGCCGGTTGATCTAACGACAGATGCTTTCTCCTCTGGCCGGGGGCTATCCTATCACAAAGGGTGAAAACCAATAAAAATGATTTCCAGAACCTTGAAGGATAGGGAGTTAAACTTCGCTACGAACGAACGAGAATTACTAGCTATAGTTTAATCTCTCAAGAACTTAAGAAACAACTTGTATGGCGTTAAATATATTCACAGACCACCACCCACTCACATTCGCAGTTTCAGACCGAAACCCAAACGCCAAGATAAGACGTTGGAAAGCCTTCATTGACGAGCATAATTATCAAATCTTATATAAGCCAGGAAAGGAAAATTACGTTGCTGACGCACTGTCGCGACAGAACATTAATTCTCTCGAGGAAGACACGCATTCTGACATTTCTACAATACATAGCGAAATATCACTCACCTACACTATTGAAACAACAGACAAACCAGTCTACTGTGTCCGGAATCAAATTATTCTCGAGCAAGATAAATTCTCATCAAAACGAAACTTTGTAATTTTTGATGAAAAGATGCGCCACATTATTTGCTTCGTTGACTTGGCAGACCTCATCAATGACATTACAACAATTTTGAACCCTAAAGTAGTGAACGCAATACATTGCGAGCTGCCAATATGGACTAAAATCCAGCACAAATTAGTGAACCGTTTCCCGGCAACAAAACTCTGGCATTGCAAGAATATAGTAACAGACATTTTCGGCAAAGGCGAGCAGGAAGAAATAATCCTCTCTGAACATAATCGCGTACACAGAGCCGCGCAAGAAAATGTTAAACAGATACACTGTGATTATTATTTCCCAAAAATGATTGAGCTGGCGAACGAAATTGTAGCAAACTGTAAGATTTGCACAAAGGCCAAGATAGACACCCTAAAAAGCAAGTACTCGGTGAGACTCCAATTCTGTCTTGTGCAGGTGAAATGCTGCATGTCGATATCTTATCCACAGACCAAAAGAATTATCTCGACTGCATTGACAAATTTTCAAAATTCGCAGTGGTTCAACCAATACCATCCCGGACAATTCTGTACATAAAGTTTCCCATTATCCAACTGATGAACATTTTCCCTAGAGCTCAAACCGTCTACTGCGATAACGAAACAGTTCTCAACTCGGAGACAATTGTATCCCTGTTAAAGAATCAGTTTAACGTCGACATAGTAAATGCGCGTCCCCTACACAGTATATCGAATGGCCAGGTCGAGTGTTTCCACAGCACGTTAGTAGAAATCGCTAGATGTCTAAAATTTGAAAAGAAAGCTGATGATATTGTTGAACTGATACTGCTAGAAACGGTAGAGTACAATCAGTCAATCCATTCGGTAACAAACAAGAAATCAAGGGACCTGATCAACAATAATTCTCTTGAACTTAAAAACAAATTACTAGCTTGCTCACAAAAGCACAACACTCACAGTTGCAACGAAACAACCCTTCCAGACAGAATAGAATATTTGACGTAGGGGGATGTGTAATGTTCAACTCTAAAAAAAGACAAAGTGACAAGTTGGCCCCCCCTCTGTGTAGAGGAAAAAGGCCAAGCTGATTTGGGAACCACAGTTCTCATTAAAAGGAAGGTGGTCCATAAGGACAATATAAGTTAATAATTTTTTTTTGATAAATAGGAATAAGACATTTAATTTATATATCAGGACCTTAGTTTTGCTACTCTTCATCCGGACATCGATCCCAAAACTTACGGATTTTACTAACTCGGATTACATTCCCATTCATGACGGAGACGTAATAATTTGGACCTTTCTTATTAGTAACACACTGTAAATCTTACAAAGTATTCGGAAATCGTGGATTAAACAATAGCCCTATCGGACCATTTTTCGTATACGCGGAAAATCCTGGACTCGGAAACAACACATATAGAAACGTTACTGACGACCTTAAATATCCACCATAGACATGCTAGGAGTTTCAAATTTCTGGGCACACTGAAGATCGTGGCTGGAACACCGGATTTCGACGACTTCTAACAGATAATTTTCAATCAGAATCAGCTTATTAATTCTGAAAGTAGGCAAATCATAATGAATACAAAAGCGCAGGAACAAATCAATAGTCTTACAGAGACAGTAAACTCATTATTATCAACGCAAAACTTCAACAGGTTGACACGGACCGATTATACGAAACGTTGTTAGGCAGAAATAGAATCGTTATCAATGAAATACAAAACTTAATGCTCTCCATAACCTTGGCAAAGATCGGGATCGTAAATCCCACAATTTTAGACAAAGATGATCTTCACAACATAATTAATAAGCATTTTACAAATATAACTATAGCCGATTTAATGCATAAGCTTCCATAATATTTATTAATATTCGAAAGGTTGCATGATTTTGATGATATATAGCGTACAACGTCGTCACAGGTTGTCTCCTTATTCAACTTGGAAATAAAAACATGTTTACGAGGATGCAGCACCTTCAAAGTACATGGCAATGGAGTAGAGGCAGTGTTAGACTGCGAAGAACTCTTAGGGAGAGACAAAGTACAGCACGAGCTAGAGACTTTAGTAGAAGATTTTAGAAGATGGAGCAGAAGTTACAGTAGTAGGACAGGGAATAGAGGAAGATAAACAAGTAGTGGAGGGAAAGTTGAAAGCGACAAATGAAGAAATAGTAGAGGGGGTAATGGTAGAAGGAGCTACTGGATTTGGTACGGGATGGGACGATTGGGTAGATATAGAAGAAAGTATAGAAGAATAAGTGGGTAAAGGTTGGGAAGAAGGAGAAAAAGTTTAAGTTGAAGCTGAAGTCACAGTATTAAGACATGGAATATAGGAAGACGAACAAGTAGTGGGGGGGAAGGTAAAAGCAACAGATGAAGTAGTAGTAGACGGGATAATGGTTGAAGGAGCTACTGGATTTGGAGGGGGATGGGATGATTGGGCAGATATGGAAGAAAGTTCAGAAGAGTAAGTGGGTAAAGGTTGGAAGCAATAGAACAAGTTGGTGGTGTAAGATTGTGAGGGGATAATGGCGGCATTTGTAGTGAATTAGCCGTTGGAGTCGAGTCAAAAGAGTACACCATAAACATTTTTGCCCCAGCATCAAACTCTGAGGCGAGCTTAGTGAATAGTTTTTTAAGTCTGTGGTATTTATTTCGCATAATGTGGTACATCATTGAGAAGTCCCCATGGCGTTTAAAGCAAGTGGAGCAGGACCACCTCATGCCACCAGATGTAGGTTAACCGTACCGTAAAGACGGTCATGGTCACGACCAGTCAACCCAGCGCACTTAAGATGGGCAATACTATCGCACATCCAACAAGAGACCCCTAAGCTTATCATTATTAAAGTTGTATTCGTAGGTGCAAGCCCGAATACAGCAACTCATTTTGAACGAAATATTGAAACCGTAGGCAACAAAATATAAATAAAATAAAAGCAAAATAAGACAAATAAGACAGCACAAAATGAATAAGTTAAATGAATATAAATGAAAAAATTTCCAAAAAAAATAAAAAATTAAAGAAAAAATATTTTTTTTCACGTGTATTTATGTCGATAACTACGCTTTTATGTATTTTGTCGCTTAGCGTCACTCACTCATTATTATTATTAAGATACGGAGGTTCTATTCTCTCTTAAATTTTGTTCGAAATATTCGAACGTTGAGAGATGCGGTACCTTGCTTATTTTCTGTGTTATTTCTGTGTTTTTACATTGGACGCGTACAGCAGAAGTGTTTGCTGACCCTTTTATTACTGCTTTTCGCTCATTGTGAATGCCTAATTCACAACTTCGTTGATTGCGATGACTAAAAATTCATCATAAAAATTCTTTGTTAACCAAGTCATCAGATTTCAATCAGATGTTTTCCATTTGTAAAGTAATAAAGACGCAATTTTTAAGAAAATAATTTGATAATAATAATTTAATAATAGTTGCTTTGAAAGTGAAATGTAATAATATTTATTTATTTAATTTTCCTTTTTTTGGCCAGCCCCTTCTAAAATGCATCGAACTTCTATGCAGCGCACCTCGTAACGCAGTAATTAGCACTGCGTTCAGTAATCAGTTAGCAAGTCAGATAAAAAAGTCAGCGATTACTTTTGCTGAACGCGCCCAATGCTTGTACCGCTATGAATACAAATATAAATAATTCAATGAGTATTCAAACTGAAGAGATCTTCTTTGAAAAATAAACGAAATTGTGTTTTTGTAAACACAATTGATGACTTCGGCAAGGTTTGCAATAATTTAGAAAAAACTAAAGCCAACTTCTTCTCTTTCACGCTAAAGCACCTAAAAATAAATACTTATATTCTATAAGGTTTGAATGCTGACACAAATCCAAAACGATTACGTCAACTGCATCATCATGAAAATGATTTAATTAAGTATCACGATTCACCGAAACTAAATAAAACACAGCCAATTTTTTTGAAACAAGCGTCACCGGAAAGTGACGTCAACTTACTAAAATATATCAAATGTGTTCAATGCAGATATGTAAAATGGGAAAACCTTAAAAAACCCTCAATATCTCAATGAAGAAATTGTCAATAATTTTTCCACAGCGCGGTAAGCTGCCAGATGCGTTAAGTGTAACGAACCACATCATAGCAAAGACTGTAAAATTCCGAAGATTCTGGAGGATGCTGCGTCTTATGCCAGAAACATGGTCACCCTGCTTTTTACAAGGGCTGTGAAAAACACATAGAACTAAAACAAAAAATGAAAACAACATAAATTAATAGAACAAAAAAACGTAACATAAAACTCCTTTCTCAAATACTCACCTCAACACGGATTGGTCAATATTAAGTTCTTCTTTTGATATTGATACTGCCGTGCGGTTTTTCAACACGACTATGCTGGATTATATCAATAAATGTGTGCCTAAAATGCATGTTACCGACGATTCTAAGCGTCCGCCTTGGTTTTGTATAAATTTGGTCCGTTTAAAAATAACTAGGAATCGGTTATTTAAAAATGTAAACGCTCTTGTTCCACAACTGATTATGCGAGTTATGCCGCGGCTAGTAGTAAATTCAACATTTTTAATCAATCTTGCTATAGTAGATATTTGTGCAAAGTAAAAGTAAATATTAAACGAGATCCCAAAAATTTTTTTAAATTCATCAAAATCAAAAACAAATCAGAGTTATTTCCAACTAGTATGGAGTTTGATGGAGTTGCAAGTAGCTCTGATGATGGGATTGCGAACCTTTTTGCTACATTTTTCCAGGGCATCTACTCTAATAGTGCCTGTGTAAATAGTTCTCCTTACCCTTACAAAATTGATGAATTTAATCACTTCAATATGCCGTTTATTGACGGCAGTATTATTTTACGATATCTAAAATTGGTTAAACCTTCTTTTTCTCCTGGTCCGGATAATATTCCTAGTTGTATCTTAAAAAGCTGTGCTGACAACTTATATATTCCCCTTTATACCTTATTTAATTTATCCCTTATTACTTCATCTATGCCAAGTGGTTGGAAAGAATCCTATATATTTCCCTTATTCAAAAAGGGTAGTAAGTCAGATATATCGAACTACAGAGGTATTGCCAAGCTGTGTGCAATTCCTAAGTTGTTTGAGCAGATTATCACTGATCAATTACAGTTTTATATTCGCCCATTGTTGAGTATGTCTCAGCATGGTTTTGTAAAGAACCGTTCAACGGTAACCAATCTGTTGGAATTTACCTCTATTGTCAATCACAACTTTTCGGTTGGTAGCCAAACTGATGTTATCTACACCGACTTCAGTAAAGCTTTCGATACTGTATCGCATGAGTTGCTCATAACCAAACTCAAAGCTTTTGGTTTCCCTTCTCCATTGATCCGATGGCTGGCATCTTACCTAGATCATCGCACTCAAAGGGTACTTTTTAAGTCTTCAATATCTAAGTCTTTAAAGGTAACATCAGGTGTTCCCCAAGGCAGTCATTTGGGGCCTTTGCTTTTCAACATATTTATTAATGATCTACCTACCGTCATCAAACACTCTCAGATTTTAATGTACGCAGATGATGTAAAACTATGTTTCCGCCTTAATAACCCTTCTCACGGGATTTTCCTTCAGAGTGACATTGACTCTTTATCTCGTTGGTGTTCCAAAAACTATTTAATCCTCAATACTAATAAATGCAAAGTTATGTCCTTTTCTCGCGGAGCCCTTATTTCAAATTCTTATTACATTGACTCAAATAGTTTAGATCGTATTTCCCAGTTTAACGACCTTGGTATTTTGATGGACTCGAAGTTGCATTTCGGTACCCACATTTCCACTTCGGTCTCTAAAGCTAGAGGTATCCTTGGCTATATTAAACGCTGGTCTAAGGAATTTGATGATCCGTATACTACCAAAGTACTATACACTTCACTAGTAAGACCTATTCTGGAGTATGCGTCTTGTGTCTGGGATCCTCAATATCAGATGTATATTGATCGTATTGAGTCGGTGCAAAAGCAATTTCTACTTTTTGCTCTCAAAAACTTGCACTGGGATCCTAATGCTTGCCTACCATCTTATCGGTGTCGTCTCAAATTGATCAACCTCCCTACCTTGTCTAGTCGTAGAACGGTCATTGGTGTAACTTTTATGTATAACCTCATTTATGGTAGTATTAACTCACCTTTCTTACTTAGAATGATTAACTTTAGTGTACCAGCACGTCCAACTAGAAACTATTCTCCTATTATTCTTCCCTTTTGTAGAGCTTCTTATTTGCAACATGATCCATTCTATGTCTTATGCAAATCTTTTAATACCCACTTTGCGTGTGCTGCTCCTCCCACCTCTTCTTATGTTATAAAAACTAAATTGTTGGCATCATTGAATTAATGCATAACTTATTTTCTATACTGTTAACCTAAATTTTTCCTCCTTGTTTAAATAGTCTATGTTATTGTAGGTATTGAATTCTAACTTTAATATTAGCTTTAGTTTAATCTTGCATGCTGATTATTTTAATGGCTGATGATGTTTTTATCTGTAGCCAAATATTTAGTACGTAGACATTAGCTTTGGTATTGCATGATCACCAAAGATATTAGCAATTAAGACCAGCTGAGCCCAGTCTATGTGACTGGGTGAATTTTGATGCCACCTGGGCCTGCCCCATGTGAGATCAGTGTGTGGTCATTGCGTACCTACTAAGTCGATGTAAAAAAAAAAAAAAAAAAAAAGCTGTGTCCTTTTTTCGCGAAGCTCTTATTTCAAATTCTTATTACATTAACTCAAATAGTTCAGATCGTATTTTCCAGTTTAACGACATTGGTATTTTGATGTACTCGAAGTTGCATTTTGGTACCCACATTTCCACTTCGGTGTCTAAAGCTAGAGGTGTCCTTGGCTATATTAAACGCTGGTCTAAGGAATTTGATGATCCGTATACTACCAAAGTACTATACACTTCACTGGTAAGACCTATTCGGGAGTATGCGTCTTGTGTCTGGGATCCTCAATATCAGATATATATCGATCGTATTGAGTCGGTGCAAAAGCAATTTATACTTTTTGCTCTCAAAAACTTGCACTGGGATCCTAATGCTAGCCTATCATCTCAAATTGATCAACCTCCCTACCTTGTCTAGTCGTAGAATGGTCATTGGTGTAACTTTTATGTATAACCTCATTTATGGTAGTATTAACTCACCTTTCTTACTTAGAATGATTAACTTTAGTGTACCGGCACGTCCAACTAGAAACTATTTTCCTATTAGTCTTCCCTTTTGTAGGGCTTCTTATTTACACCATGATCCATTCTATGTCTTATGCAAATCTTTTAATACCCACTTTGCATGTGCTGATCCTCCCACCTCTTCTTATGTTATAAAAACTAAACTGTTGGCATCGTTGAATTAATGCATAACTTATTTTCTATACTTGTAACCTGCATTTTTTCTCCTTGTATAAATAATCTATGTTATTGTAAGTATTGAATTCTAAATTGAATATTAGCTTTAGTTTAATCTTGCATGCTGATTATGTTAGTGGCTGATGATGTTTTAGCTTTGGTATCGCATAATCACCAAAGATATTAGCAATTAAGACCAGCTGAGCCCAGTCTATGTGACTGGGTGAATTTTGATGCCAATTGGGCTCTATGCTCAAATGGCTAAGAATAATATTCCCCAGAACAATAACACTTACCCAGAGCCACCAGAATTCGTAATGAATAATTCAAACTCATTTTTTGAAGAAATAAGAAACTCAATACTAAATCTAACCACTCACTTATGAATTTCCAAAACCAACTCGAACCAGAACCCGCCAGAATTGACGCGTTATCTCCATATTAGAATAATCATGTGTGCTAATTGTTGCCGCCGTTTTAAGTTTATGTGTTGGAGGGTGCTGGTTTGGAGTGCAATGCACCCTGGTGAGCGCCAGTGAGTGGTCACTGAGTGGGTTTCTCTCTCTCTTTGTGGGAGGATTGAAGTGTGTAGCCTTAAGCTTAGTTCTAAGTACCCGAGCGGTAAATAAAAATCACTCTAAAACAAAAGCTGAAGCAGCGCGGGTTATTTTTGGGCATTACAGAGCCACACTGGAGCTGGTTGCTACAAAGGTTTAGACGCAACATTTTGGCGGCCGAGCAGGGACCTGAAAGAAGAGGTCCATACGCGAGGAACACTGGAAGTAGGATCCGGTGAACAAATGATAAAGCGCACATTCCGAAGCTGTTACAGTGTGTACATGTCTTGCATTCGGTAACTGAAGCTTCGAGCACAGAACTTATTAATTTCATGCGTGCGTAGAATCAAAAAAATTAGAAATTGTTTAAAGCAAAAAAGAATAACAAGTTGTGAGAATTGATTATGAAATGTTGTTAGTGTTTTATAGAAAACATATACATAGCAGCGTCTTCGAATTCAGTTATGCAAATTCGGTTTGGTACAGACTAATTGTTGTTGGGTGGTCTTTAACAGTTTATTTTGTGCTATTTATTTGCAAACATAGCAGCGTTAGAGCGTTATAAGCAGAACAAATTTGTTGAATGCGTTGAAACGGTTCTTTGGGCTAGCAAGTGCTACATAGATGGATAGTAGTGTGATGGCTCCAAAAAAGGGAAACTTTGATTTAAATCAGGCCAGGGAAGGCATGCTAGAATCGCTTGCCCCAAACAAGTAATATGTTTTTAACAATTCGAGTTCAATGACTCAGGAAGATCTTGAAGAAATATTGAGTTTGATTGAAGCAAATTTTAAACAACCGAGTAAAATTCATGCGGAAGTTGAGCAGGTCAGTGATGATCATGCGACTGTTTTAGCTTAGACATAAATTCGAAGACATCTATTGTGAAGTTAAGGCAAAAATATTAAGTTGTCTGTCCAATATGAGGCATCATTTGGAAGTGTTAGAGCAGACAGTGCAGACCTCTGTGTTAAATTCGTCTCAAAATGTTAAGGTCACACACTTGAGGCGCTTATCGATAGCGATTTCGAACCGGACAATTTATACAAGTTCACACATTTAAGATCTTGTTTAAGCGATGGTACACTTAGTACCATTGAATGTCTTGAGTTAACTGGGAACAATTACAAGAAAGCAGTTAGGCTGATTAAGGGTAGGTTTAAAAGAGGGCAATCATTTTCCAATCTCATGTTTGTGAGCTGTTCGAACTTAAGCGAGTTAAGCAGGCGGAGTCAGATTCGCTGCGCTCCTTGGTGGATCATGCGAATTCACAACTAGCTGCATTGAAATCGGTGGTTCGTGCCAAACTGGACATTGCAACCCAAGATAAGTGGGGTAACGAATGGGATGGGACTACATTGCCATTTTGGCGAACTTGTCTAATCGAGAATTGAGATGTTGTATTGCCCAGAAGGGCCCAAGGGCTGGAGGGCGAAAGGAAGGAGCCAGAGCAAATGTAGCGGCCACTGCTTTTAGAAAGAGTACCATAGGGTGTTACCTGTGCTCTGTGGATCATAAATTACCGTCCTGTCCAGAGTTCAAAAGGTTGAATCCCTTGCAAAGATATGCAAAAGCGCTTATTGTGTCTAGTTTGTTTTAGCAAACGTCAGAGCACGAGAGATTGTTTAGTTGCCCATTGCAGAATCTGCAGCAAACACCATCACATCTTATTGCATAGAAATCTTAAGAATGACCAAGAGTCGTTGGCGACCGGGGTAGAGAAGAATGATATATTCGAGTCGCCAAGAGAAAGTCAAGGGATGATTCATCCTAGCGCACTAGTCACTAAGCAGTGCCAAAATTTTCTAGCGACCACAGTGGTTTAGGTACAGGACCATTTGGGGCTCTTTCGCTAGTAGATGCGTGCGGGATTCAGGAAGTCAACTAAATTTCATGACTGATAGGTTAGCCTATCAATTAAAGTTGAAGATTAAGAAAGAAGATTTCATCATTTGTGGGGATTTCATGTCTCGTTTAACCAGCTTTTTGGCAGTATCAAAATTCTGTATAGTACCTGAACTAACTCAATATGAACCAATTGTACCATGAGAATATAAGCACCTACAGAAACCAGAAGAAGTTCGTCTAAAAAAGATAGATATACTCATAGGGGTTGACTTATTTTTCAAGCTCATACCAGCAGGGCAAATAACGCTTGGTATCGATCGTCCGCTATTGCAAAAGTCCCTGTTACGCTGGATAGCAGTGTGCGAATGCAAATACCGCAGGTGTGTCGCTTTTGGTATCGCAGTCATCAAAGAATGAGGATGAGCATGAGTTGCTGGCATTAGTGTGAAAATTCTGGGAGTGTGAGGAAGCGATAATAACGTCAAAAGGGTATACATTGGACGAGAAGAATTGTGAAACCTAGTTCCTGAAGGACGTTAAGCACACTTTCTCGGGACGATATGTTGTGAGTCTGCCGTTCAGGGAACCAATGGGTGAGTTAGGTGACTCCTCTCAAAGTGCCTTGCGTAGGTCTCTAAATTTGAAGAAGAGCCTTAACAGGGACAACTTGCTCAAGGATCAATGTATAGAGTTCATAGAGAGTCGAAGTGTAGGAACGAAATAAAATATTTTATTCCTCATCATCCAGTGATCCGGCCTAATAGCGCCACGACTAGAGTAGTTTAATCGGATCGCAATCTACAACAACAACCCCTGAATAATGTTACCTTTCCTTGTGGTTGTTGTAGAAAGTGGTACGAACTACCGTCGAAACACCAGCGATTCGAATCCTAGCCAACTTTAAATAGGCTATAAGTTAAGGGTAAAAAGGAGTCAATAAATATCACCAAACAGTGCTTATTCAAAAAGGCCAGTAAATGGGATATCTCTGACTACAGGGGTATTACCAAGCTGTATGCAATTCCTAAGCTGATTGAGCACATTATTACTTATGATCTTCAGTACTCCATTTGCCTATTACTGTGCATGTCTCAACATGGTTTTGTAAAGAACCGTTCAACGGTAACCTCTATTGTCAAAAGTAACTTCTCGGTAGATAATTAAACCGATGTTATCTATGCCGACTTTAGTAAAGTTTTCGATACTGTATCGAATGCTTTGCTCATAACCAAACTCAGATCTTTTGGTTTCCCTCCTCCTTTAGTTCGATGGCTGACATCTTATCTTTATTGTTGGACTCTAAATCTATAAATATAACCTCAGGTGTTCCTTATGGCAGTCATTTGGGACCTTTGCTTTTCAACACCTTTATTAATGATCTACCTAGCTTCGTTATACACTCTCATATTTTAAAGTATGCAGATGATTCAAAACTATGCTTCAACTTTAACAACCCCTCTCACGGGATTTTTCGTCTGAGTGGCATAGACTCTTTATATCTTCGGCGTTCCAATAACTATTTCATTCTCAACATCACTAAATGCAAACTTATATCATTTTTTCTAGGAACCCCTATTTCAAATCCTTATTACATTAACTCAAATAGTTTAGAACGTGTTTCTCAGTTTAAAGACCTTTGAGGGTCTCGAAGTTATATTTCGGCACCCACATTTCCTATTCAGTCTCTAGAGTTGTCCTTGGCTATATTAAACGCTGGTCAAAGGAATTTGATGATCCGTATACTACCAAAGTGCTATTTCAGTTAAGTTCACTGGTGAGACCTATTATGGAGAATGCGTCTTGTCTATGGGATCCTCAATATCAGACGTATATTGACCGTATTGAATCGGTGCAAAAGCAATTTCTACTTTTTGGTCTTAGAATCTTTCACTGGGATCCTAATGCTCGTTTGCCATATTATCAGATCAATATTCCTACTGTGCTTAGTCCCAGAACTTTCTTGGGTGTGACTTTTATGTATAACATCATTTATGGGTACATTAACTCACCTTTCTTACTTAGTATGATTAACTTACTTACAGCACGATCCATTCTATGTCTAATGTAAATATTTTAACACTCTCTATGCCTTTGTTTCCCCTCCTACCGCTACTAAACTTATTGAGACTAGATTATTAGCGTCGCTGAACTCATAACTTTTTCGCGTATGTCACTTGTTAACTTATAACCACCTTGTTTTATCTTTTGTTAATTATTTTTATTATTTTTTATTGTACCTTAAAATTAATCCTAAATTACAATACTTTATAGCAAGAGCAACGAAGGCCTTCAGGCTTCTCTTCGTTTAATCTTTATTGTCCTTGTTGGAAATGAACTCTTAGATCGGTGTGGTCACCGCAGATCTGCTGTCTCATTAAAAAAAAGTGCTGTGCCGCTCTATCTTACATTCGGCGTCACAACTTCATTTCAGCATTACACGTTTCCAAGGCAATTACAATTTAACTCTCATGCCTATTTCTATATGAGGCATAAATGAATCTTTTCTCATTTTTGACCAAGCAGTTGATAGTCAGGCACAATCTTAGTGTGCAAGCTATCCGGCAGTGTTTAGTGCTGTTATCCCAAATAACATAACATGACCGACCCTCTTTTCTTCGAGGCGAAAAGACGTTTAGCACGGCGTTAATTTTTTTTTAAAGTCATTTGCGTTGAAATAATTCGTATCGCACCCAATCTTACTGTTCAAAAGAGAACCAAGCTCGGTTGGGTTGCGTCTCGTTATGTATCTTTTGATGCGAAAATATGTCCCACTCTTGCAGTTTTCGACAACGAAGCTAATACAGAGTTGTTACTTTAAACGAAATTTTAAGAATATTCTGGGAAATTGATGCCTACTTTGGTTCAACTCCAACAATATCTTCGCCGCGATTTTCAGCCAAAGCGAGCTTTAGCGCCCTTGGGGACTCCAACGATTTTGCGTTTAGAAGTCTAAAGGGATTAGAGAGAAAAGTTTTTATATAAATCCTGATTCAAAGCATCAATACAAATAATCTCTAGGGGCATAGGGTGAGCTATTGCTATGACGATAGCAGATTCGAAATTACGAACCTTCTTGTATTATTTGCCGTATCGTTACGTGTTTAAGCAGGATAGCCCAAGTATGAAGCTTAGAGTAGTTTTTGATGGTTAGACTAAGACGACATCTGAATCCTCACCAACCAAACAGCTAAACTTATTTCACACTTTCTTCATTTCACAATATTTGAAATGGCCTAATGTGGGAACAAGCTTGACACTTAGGGCACAAGACCGGTTGCCTTTTTTATGAAGCAAACCATTGCAGCAATTAGCGTGACAAGACGAAAGGCTTTACCCAATAGGCGCACAAATTGCCCTCAGAGACGTCCTCGTGGATGACCTTATATCTGGAAGAAACACAATCGGTAGTCAAAGAGATTTAACGTCAAGTATACAATTTTTGCGGGAGGGAAATTTCCGTCAACGGAAATAGTGTTGAAATAAAAATGGCTCTATTGACTGTGAAGCTAATGCTGATCGAGAAATGCTAATGAAATTTCATGATAATTGGATCGAAAAGTAGAGTCGCGTCTTTCAAATGAGCTGCGCTGCTATTGGCAGAACTAATTTCTGCTGTTACGCAAACCATCAAATCATCACCATCAGGCAGCGGTTACTGTTGGCAAACAAATTCCCTAATTAAGAGCATCACGTAAGGGTGCTTCACAAATAAACTTAGGCTGCTCAAGACAGGTGAATCCCTATCATCATATAGCGAAGTGCTATCCGTTAATACAGAAGTCAACTTTAATGGCTTTTTGAAGGGCGTATCGAAAATTCATTGTTGAACTTCGATGCCAGGTGATGTCTAAGCATCACCGGGTTATACAGCTATAATTGAATATTATCATCGGAAAATTTGTATATACTGGAACCTAACCTTTTGTCCTCATTGCGGCAAAGGTTTTGGCCCTTACGGGAATGGAAACTGGTTGCAATAACAGATATCTCAGGTGTTTTCGAATGCAACCGAAAATAGTCTAACAAAAAAGTTGGACATATTCAAATAGCGTGTTTGCATTTTACTTATACATTTGACACTGCCGGAATAAACTTTTGCTGACTATTCTTCTACATGCAGTAGAACAGAAACAAGCTACTCATCTTCAACTGGTTGAGGGTATAACTCCTCAGGGTTTTCTTGCATCATTATTCATGAGCCTCAGAGGAAAATCGCGCATAATATGGTCAGATAATACCACACACTTTGGCATAGCAAGGAATGAACGTGCTGAGCTCAGGCGGTTATATTCGGACAATTTTGATAAAAACAAGTTGATGCAATATGCATTTGACGAAAGTTTAAATTACACAGAATCTTGATAACCTGAAAGTGCTCCCGAAAGGCCACTTATTCTTTCTGTCCCAATGCGTACGGCAAACGAACGGTCGCTTAAATAGCTATAAACAATTTTAAGAAGTTCGTAAGAAAAGTTTAATCGAATTAACTTGAAAACAAGTCCGTTGTGCCAGACTTACTCAAATGCAGCTTTGATGTCTACCAAGATCATGCCTGTGGAATAATTAAAACGAAGGCAGGCATTTATAATGATAGTTAGAAAGTACATCCACTACGTGGAATAGCTTTTAGGAATAGATTGTCAATTTTGTCTAGACCATGAACTTTTTTCGCTTTAGGTTTTTAATTATTTTTGAGACTGCAGCGGTATTAATAAGATAACTATCATCGGGGCTGATGGGAGCGGAATTTAATGCGCTGACGCAATTCCTAACTTCTAACTCAGTGGTTGGGTCACTCAGAAAATTTGAGCAATAATGGTTTCGCATTTATGATCGCTTGTGAAGTGGTGCGTTGTCCTATAAACCATGAGACGCTAGATTGACGTTCCGTGAATAGTTTCGAAATTCGGAGATTTCTGAACTTCTGTTAGTTCCATAGTTTTCCTAAGACATTGCCATCTTCGGCGGGTATAGTTTCTCCGTTGTATTAGTCATATAATGTGTTGAAACAGCGGCTTAGGACCAAATTGAATTCTAGTGTTCGGGATGCTTGAAGTTTTTCCCTCAAGCATCACCCTGTTAAACTCCGAAATCTGATTGTCTATTTGGTACGTATTTTTAATAGCGGTTAAGGGTCCTATTTGTAAATGCTGCCTGTCTCTGCTAGAGGCCGGGACAAAGAAAAGTTATTATTTTTTGTTTGTAACCCTCTCGCATTCCAAGTGACGATAGTAGTGTTAGCTGACATTGTGTAAGAAATTTCCAAGCTTAGGTTTACTATTACATAAAATTGGTCTGCTTTCGACTTCAAGTTTCTTAGATTTCTTATTAATTCTAAAGTTACATTTTTTATTTCGTCAATGTAAAAAAGGTCATCGTGTTTGTTTTTACTGTTGGGAGTAGATATTTGTCTCGGCGTCTCCAAGTGGTTTGCCAGCGATTTTCCGAAAAACAGCACGATCCTTTAATGGCGGAGCTCTTGATATTATGCTTTGAGTTGTTACATATATGCTGGATCAAAAATTTTAGACACAAAAACAATTTTGGAAACTTTGTTCGTTAATAACTTGTTTTTGTTTTTTTCACTTAACACACAGAATCATTAATGGGCACAATAAAGAATAGGTACTTTTTGCACTTATTTATTAATTTATTTATTTCGATTTTCCAGAACTAAAAGATTCAAAGAGTTCAAAACATATTGTAACATAATAACTTTGTCGGGAGCAACAACGATCTTCAAGGCGTTATCGACGCTTGATCAGTCTGCCAATTCAGACAGTTGGTAACCCACCGCCTCAGCTGGATAGAAAATGCAACAACTTCTTCAGTTGAGTTGAGTGAGAGCAGTCACATTCAGCATGACAACGATCTGAACTAGTTATTTCAAGGCATTATAATTGAATTCGACAAACAACAAATTGGAACCACAAGCTGTAAATTAGGAACTCTATATATATATTGAGATATATGTATATTTGTATCAATGAAAGTATAATGAATTAAATTTATATAGATGTTTAAAATACATGTGAATTAAGAATTAAACAAGTCGAGAAAGCTCGGCTTATACATTGGTGACCCCGACGCAATAAAAACGGTTTCTTATTTAAGGCGAGTGTGGACAGTTCTTTTCGGTATACTTGCTTGCGGAATATACATATGCACTAACTTTGAAGCACATAAGCACCGCAGCAACAACAATTCGAGGCTCGCTGTACATCTCTTGCACATTTTCGCCTCCTTCGGCTTATGTGTACGGTGTATATACCGTTCTATGTGTACATAAGCAATCCGTTACCTTTTAACTTATGTATGACTCAGCAACAAGCATACACAAGGAGCAGTAAAAATTAAACAACTGTGGTTCAAAGTAAAAACAGCTGCGTGAGATTATCAAAATGTCGACAAGTGAATCAACAACAGAGTCAAATTAATGCGCGTTTTTAAGACAAACGTGCATGTCACTCGCGAACCAATTAGAGAAGATTGACGACAGAATATCGGACGTCCGTAACGTCAGCAACTACGACATTAAAGTTACGCTAGAGCTTCGAGCCCAGTTAAACATGACGTTCGAACTCGCCCACAACGATTTGGAGTCATTGGACTTTGACGAGATCGGGAGTGAACAAGTCAACGATTTCGAATATCGGGAAGCGTCGGTCAGAGTGCGGTTACAATATGAACTTCAACGTCGCGAGGTGGAGTCACCGCGGTGCTCCACGTTTCGGAACACTACGACCTGCGAGTCGAACCCAGTCGTCGTTGTTGCGCAACCTAAACTGCGTTTGCCGCACTTCAAATTGCTGACGTTTAGTGGCTCTTGAGCGGAATGGACGAATTTATTCTCGGCGTTCACCATGGCTGTCGACAAACAAAGTGATCTTAGCGGGATTGAAAATTTTCAATATCTGCGATCCTGCGTGAAGGGTGTAGCGTTCTACACAAGTCAGAGAGATGTTTGGCTCGAGAGGAGTTGAGGCTGGATCAGTGGAGTCATTACGGCAGTTCTCCGATTCGTTATACGCCCACATGTGGGCGCTGGAGACTATTGGATCGAAGGAGGAGATTGCTGACTATCTAATCGTGTACAACATAGTTCAAAGGCTGGATAGTGCAACGCGGTCAAAGTGGGAAGAGAGTTCACCGCTCTTTCTACGTTTTTACAAGGACGATGCCAAAGGTTGGAAAATGTACATCATGCCATGGTAACACAAGGTCCTGGCCGCCAGGGGAGCAAACCTAAGAATTAACTATTGAATCAAAATTCTTATGTTGCCACTACTACTACGTCCCAATCCGGATGCATAATTTGTGAAGACTCAACACATTTGATGTACAAGTGTGCGCGATTTCTGAACTTATCACCGAATCTTCGGCTTAGAGAAGAGAAGAAATTCGATCTCTGCCTCAATTGCTTGAAAAAGGGCCACAAATTGCGACCATGCACATCGGGGCGGTGCCGTACTTGCGAGATGAGGCATCATACTTTGCTTCACCTACCCCGCAACCAATCGCCTCCTTTTTAGAATCGCTCAACTGGTACTACCCCCACGCCTAACATGACTAGTCATGTCAGCGCGAGCAAAAAGACCACTCTTTCTGACATAGTGCTACTCGCCATAGCAATCGTCTTCATAAAACATTGTTCTGGTGCTCTAGTTCCTTACAGAGCAATGCTTGATTCAGGTTCGAAAGTCAATTTTGTCACGTCTCGTTTTGCTGACCATCTTCAGCTCAAGAAAACCAAATCTGTCGCGATCGTGTCCGGCATTGGCGAAACCAGCGTATCGACGGCTGGTTTCTCAGTTAATATTGTTCTGCAATCACAACTTGGCGATTATGAAGCAAATCTTCAGGCTGTTACCACGCCGACTATCACTGATTACCAACCAACTTGTTCGATTAACAACGCAAGCTGGAATATTCCGTCAAATATTCGTCTGGCTGATCCCTTCTTTTACAAATCTCAAAGGATTGATCTGTTGATTGGAGCTGAACTCTTTTTCGATTTACTGTGTGTGGGTCAAATTCGGCTTAATGCAAGGCAGGAATAGCGGGCCAGGTTTCAAAGTCAGCTCTGACGTCAGCTACTACTACAAATTGTGAAACTGCGAATGCTGATACGCCAATTGATACGCTAATGCGACGCTTTTGGGAAATGGAGGGACAAGTTGAACAAAATACCCAAGAAGAGTTAAATTGTGAAGAGCACCTCAAGATACAGCATGTGCCATTGCCCACCGGTGAATATTCTGTTCGCCTGCCATTAAGAGTGAGTGCTGACTCTCTTGGGGATTCATACCAGCAAGCACTTCGTCGCTTCGAAAATCTTGAGCGGAGGCTTAGCCGATTTTCAGTTTTAAGTGCTCAATACTCTTCATTCATGAAGGAGTATCTGGATTTAAGGCATATGTCGGTTGTCGAAGGCCAACATCGTCAACGTTGTAAATTCTTTCTACCACATCATTGTGTGATTAAGGCAGAGAGCACCACCACAAAGTTGAGAGTGGTTTTCGACGGCTCAGCGGCCTCATCTTCCGGATTGTCGCTGAATGATGTACTCATAACAGGTCCAGGTCCAGGTTCAGCTGCTTTGTTCAAAGTCTCGTATCGCCCCACTCAAAATACTAACGATCCCAAGTCTAGAGCTTTGTGCGGCCAAATTGCTCGCTCAGTTATTATCCGAGATAGTGCAGGTGAAGGTTTTCAACGGGTCATATCATTGCTGGTCTGACCCTGCACTAGTTCTAGCATGGCTAAAGATTGAACCGGCTAAATTAAACGTTTTTGTTGCTAATCGAGTCACATTTATTCAACAGTACATTGCTGAAATGGTTTGGCGTCATGTTCCAACTGAGCTGAATCCTGTGGACATTCTATCCCGAGGCGCTTATCCTGGCCAGGGGGGCCACCATTTCTTTGGAAAGGTGAAAAACATTGGCCGAAGGGTTTTCCCGCCACCGATATGCTGGAGATGCGTAAGTCGGTCTTCTTATCTTCGGCTCACGTGGATATAGGGCTGGCTTTCAAATACATAAATTCGTTCCCCACCATGCAGCGCATATTCGGTTATGTTCACAAAATCATAAGGCGGAAGAGATCATCAATGCAATCGGTATCTGACGTTCATCAAGGAGCACACCTCTTTATCCGTATTGTGCAGATGGCGGCATTATGAAATGAATACAGGACATTGCAGATGAAGTCCTTTGTCAGCCCTTCAAGCGGGCTGCATTCATTGTCACCGTTCTTGGATGACGTCGGTTTGATTCGCGTGGGAGGCCGATTAGACAACTCTTTTTCGGAGTTTTGGGTGCGTCATCCCATCATCCTGCCGAAGGGATATCCTTTGACAAATGCTATCATCATGAACCAGCATCAGAGGCGTCTGCATAGTGGGCCCCAGGCGCTTTTAGCAACCATCCGCCCTCAGTACTGGCCGATGGGAGACAGTACCTAGCGTTACCGCGAAATGCGGTTTCATACAAAGCCTCGAACTTATGAGCATATAATGGCGGCATTGCCAAAGGACCGAGTCAGCATGTCTCCAGCATTTTTTGTTACTGGTGTAGACTACTGCGGACCTTTCTACTACAAGCCAGAGACCCACAACAAGCAGTTAGTGAAATGCTACATATCTGTGTTTGTGTGCTTCTCAACGAAGGCTGTACATCTTGAGTTGGTGAAGGACTTGACAACTGGTGCCTTCATCGCTGCACTGAAGCGGTTTGTCTCGATTAGACGAAAACTCAATACAATATGGTCCGACAATGCAACTAACTTTGTAGGAGCGAAAAACCAATTGGATAACTTACGCCAGCTGGTACTCAGTCAGGATCATCAAGTCGCAGTTCAGAATTTCTGTCTCAATGACAATATTGATTGGAAATTCATTCCCCCCAGGTCCTCGCTTTTGGTGGTCTGTGATAGGCAGCGGTCAAAACAGCTAAAACTCATTTGTATCGCTCTGCAGGTCTTGGTTAAACTTCGATGAACTACGCACCCTTATTTGCCAAATTTGCGCTATAATAAATTCCCGACCAATTTGTGCTCTTTCAGAACACCCTCATGACATTGATGTTTTGACACCGGCACATTTTCTCTTCGGCGCGCCGTGTTCTACGTTCACTGAACCAGATGTCAGCAGTCTTAACTACAACCGGTTAGATCAAGTGCAAAGGGTTGCATATCCCCAGCAGACATTCTGGAAGCGGTGGTCCACAGAGTATCTAACTCTCCTTCAACAGCGGTCGAAGTGGCGTTCTGGTGGCACTCCAATACAACCTGATGCCATCGTGTTAGTAAAGGACGAAAATATGTCCCCTTTCAAGTGGCAAAATGATAGCGTTGCAAGGGTGGCCATATTGTAGACTGCTTCTGGGACAGTTCGGCGAGCAGTGAATAAGCTGTGTTCGTTGCCTATGGACGAGTCTGTTGGAAATACCTTCCAACGGGTGGAGGATGCCGGGAGCAACACCGATCTTCAAGGCGTTATCGACGCTTGATCGGTCTGCCAATTCAGACAGTTGGCAACCCACCGCCTCAGTTGAGTTGAGTGAGAGCAGCCGCATTCAGAAGTGACAACGATCTGATTTATATATGTATATATATATAAATTAAAGTGTAATGAATTAAATTTATATAGATGTTTAAAATACATGTGAATTAAGAATTAAACAAGTCGAAAAGGCTCGGCTTAAATAAACTTAATAACTACAAATAAAAATTAACTTAAATTAGAGAAACGAATAAAAAGGAATAACAGCAAGGCGGAGGAACTGTAGAAAATTAAGAACAGATACAGGTTACTTACTTATTTCTAATGTTTCAAATACGATTGGACGAAAGAAAATATGAATACAATTCTTTTTTGAACTGTACAGCGTTACTACAAGACCTAAAACTATTTGGAAGTGCGTTCTTAGGAAAAACAAATTGTACATAGAACTGTCTTTCAGACATATTTGTATTTGCGCGACTAGAGCTAGAAAAATTCATCTTGTAAACAAATAACTGGTTATATTATAGCAATGATTACCAATATTATCTTATGCAAAAACGAAAGCGTGCGATAGTTCAATGAGGTGTCGAAAGTCATGTTGTGGAGTTTTTTTGCATATGAGGAGACAGGGATGATGTCTCCGTTTTAGTCCTTAACATACCGAGCAATGTTATTAAATAGTACATTTAATTTACATTTATCTGTGCTATCACAGATAGCAAAAATTTCATAGCCATAAAGCAATTTTGGGACAAGGCATGTTTTGGCAAGTAGAAGCCGTATATGGAGCGGTGTAAGGTACTGAGTTTTCCAAAGCACTCGAATCATACCATACACCTTCCCGACTGCATTACGTATATGATTGAGCCAGGCTAATGTTCTAGCGGACTCGGCTGACGATAATATTAATATTAACATATGCACAAAGGTTTAAAGGCAAAATAAAGTTTGCTGGTAAAGCTAGTATAATATAAAAATATATTTAATATATATGTGGAAAAGTAACTTCCGAGAATGAGAATCAGTTTCAATAATTTGTTTTCATATAACAAAGCAACTTTATTTTATCTTTTTTTTTTTGTTTTTTATAACATTTATCGCAGTAAACTGCATAACACATTTATTTGATTAAAAAAAAATAATGAAAGAGCATACAGAATTGCATACAGTGGCCTTCACCACTCAACCCTCGTCGAGAATATTAAACGAGAACTTGCTGACAAAGGTCATTCTGTACGCAACGTGCACAACCCAAAAAGCACAGCTGATGGTCATCCGCTCAACCTGTTTTTTGTGGACCTTGAGCCCAAGGCCAGCAACAAAGGGGCTTATGATATAACGAGGCTTTGCCATCAAATAGTTAAAATCTAGCCGCCTCATCCGTTGAAAGATGTACCTCAATGCCATCGCTGCCAGGAGTTCTCGCATACTAAGAGGTACTGTCGCAAACAAATTAAGTGCGTCAAATGTGGCGAAACTCACGCCACAACTTCTTTCACCAAAACACCTGATAAGCCATAAAGGCTTATCAAATTTTGGTGGTGGGTGTGGTTGGTTGTATAGTCGACGTAAATGCGGTACACTTTTCAATGTATTGACTTTATTTAACCGAAGTTCTGCGAGTGTTTTGTTCCACCATGGAAGTCTGTGTGGGAGTTTTTGGTGTGATGTTTGCGGTATGGAAAAGTGTGCGCTTTGCAAGATTATTTTGTTTAGGTTGGCGGCTTCTTTGTTTATATTCGAGCTAATTGGAATTCTGTGATTCATTTCATTAGATAGTTTTTGAAATAAACTACAGTTGGATTCTTTTGTTTTAAAATATGAACGGCTAAAGTTGTATGGAGGGGGATAGGGGAATACTGTTATTAAAATTGGGAGATGATCACTTCCGCAAAGGTCGTCAAACATTTCCAATTTTGTGTTTGGGTACGGTTGAGGTGAGCAGAGGGATAAGTCTATGTGGGTGAAGGTATTATGGGTTGTATAGTGGGTTGGGGACTTATCGTTGAGAATGATTAGTTTGGATCGTTAAATATATTTTAGTAAAATTTTTCCTTTTTTGTTATCTTGTGGTTAGCCCCAGGTGGAGTGCCAGCTGTTGAAGTCAACCAAAATGATCGAAGGGGTGTTGGAATGGTGTGTGTGGATTTCTAAAGCTAATGTTTCGAAACTGTTGTTAATGGTAATTTCATTATGTTGGATTGATTTATGTATCAAAATGACGACTCGCCAAACCTGTTGGTTGCTACATTAGTAATTAGATTGCAGTTGATGGGTATGGGGATGTTATTGAATATATGTGTTTCTTGAAGTGTTATTAGTTGTGGAGATTGTTGTTTTATTATGATTAAAAGTTCGCTGTAGTTGTTTGTATAACCTTTGATGTTCCATTGGATAATTTTAAGAGACATTATAGTGGAGTAAATTTAAAGTTTAGTTTGGTAGGGGAAATGGTTTATTTAAGGTTTACTACAGTGAACGATGGGTTGTGGGAGAGGAGGGGGTTGCCTCCGGGTGACTGACGGTGTGTCGGGGATAAGGAATCCCAATGTGTCGCAAAGATCCCTAAAGGGTGCGACACACCGTCAGCCAGTCGGAGGCAAATTGTTTTGGTTGTTGTTATGTTATTATTCCATGATATCAGAACTGTCGTAGTCTTCTATGACAGCCTGAGAGTTGAGTTTACCTTGTTTAGTGTTTGAGCTTAATCGTCTAAGAGTTCGTTTCGGTGTATTGCGCGGGAGTATTTTTATTTTAGATTGGTGGTTAGATTTGTTACTTAGTTTAGCTGATAGAGATGTGGTTGGTTTAGGATCGGTGATGAAGTCACCAATGTCTTCTTAGGATATTAGATTTTGTTTCTTTATGGCTGTGTTAATGGTAGGTGTTAGTTGTGGGTTCTCGGCGCTTATTGGTTTTGGTTGTTTTAGTGTTGATGCATAGCTTTGCTGGTTGGTTGGGTGTGAGCGGTTATATATGTCGTCGGCCGCTTTGTTATCAACATTTTGATTTTTATTATTGCGAATATTTCCTGTTGTTGATGTAGACTGGGCATTTTCTGTCGATGGATGCGTGGTTATTGTTTGTGATTTTTTTTATGTTGCAGTTTATGCATTCGGGTTTGTTTTTGCACACGTCATTGACGTCTCTGTTTACGTGTCCTTTCTTTCCACATTTATTCAGGCTTTTTCACTTTGGCACAATTTGTACGTGTGTCCAAACCACAAGCAGTTGTTGCACCGCATCGGTGTGGGAATGTATTGTCGGTTGGTCGTTTTTTCGCAGCCAATCGTGATGTACTCTAGCAGTGTGACGGAAGAAAAAGTTAGAATAAGCAAGCTCGTGTCTCTTAAGTTGCCATCTGTTTTCTTCATTATTTCTCGTACTTCGCAGACGTTTTGGCTCTCCAATTTGCATTTGATTTCTTCTTCTGACACCTCTCTTAAGTCGTTTGAGTAAATGACCCAGAGAGAATTATTCATATAGAGGTTACATTTCTCTCTTAAAAAAATGGCCGGAGAGACTCTTCAGAAACGATTAGAATCCGACACTGTACATCAACATTATTGTCGGCTGTTCAACTTATTCAGCGTAACATATTGCTGTTGCTTTGCTTGGGTTTGCATAAACAAATTGGGCGGGAGTATGATATTCAAAGAAAATAAATACACAAGAAAGACAATAAAAACAAAAATCAGAAACACTTTCTTCTTTCTTTGATTTTTTTGTTCAATGTTTTTTATTTGCAAGGTTCAAGAATATTAAGCAAATTGTGTGGAGTTTTCTTTAATTTATGAAATCGTTCTTTAACAAAGGAAATCGAGCCATGGCTGCCTTGTATTTGCCTATATTCATTTATATGAGCGAAATGAAAATACAAAGCGGCCAGCAAAAAAGAAGACATGAAAACAAAGCAAAATCGTACAAAAATATTCCCACACAATAAGAAACCAATCTTATACACGCACTATACCTACACAATACACTCAAAATTATCACACTTTGCACGCAAGGGCGAAAAAGAAAACCAACACAACCTCATACACGCACTATACCTACACAACACACTCAAACCTATCACATTTCGCACGCAAGGGAGACACAGAAAACCAACACAATCTCATACACGTACCACACCTACACAACAAGGTCACCCACACAATGGCAAGTTTTGATTTTTGACTTCAACTTCTTGAAGACAATTTTCAGTTGTGGCAGAAAACGAAATCCATTTCAAGAGCAAGTACAGTGAATGCGCATTTATTGAAAAGCCAAAGAAAGCCAAGAAATTTCTAACTACCGCCGAATTTCCATAGGTCGAACTTTTATAAGTCGAATATCTCCATGACTCGAATTGAGTACGTTTATAGTGAAAAATCAATATAATATGTCTTCCATAACTCGAATATCCCCATAATTTGAACTTTTGTTATTTATTATGGTGATTCAAGATTTGGCAGTTGACTGTACGAGAAATACGCACAGTCCGCAAAGTTCGAGTCTCAGTCGCGCAAATTTCGTCACCCTTACTTTGTGTTGTGTTCTTTCCTCTTCTTTCCTTGTGATCAGCAATGAAAAAAAAAACAAATGGTCTAGACTTTGTTGTTGCGTGAGCGTAGCAAAAAGGAGGTATTTTTATTCCCGCACGCGCCCCCCTTCACATCGTAACCCCTCACAAGACAATCTTCGCTTGTCAGGCCCCGAGCACGTTTCGTTGTTGACTTCAAATTTGCGTGCACACAAAAAGTATACATATTCATTCACGCAGGAATATCTCTTTTCTTTGTCTTCCCTTATGTTCGGCAAATAAGGAAAAAACAAATGTCACACGCTTTGTTGTTGGGCGACGGCAAAATTTCTTTCTTTCTTTCCTGTATTCGCAGTAGCGCAGGTGGTTTGATATCGTTTTCACATGGGACACTTGCAGTTGCTTGCTGCTTTTTCTGTTTGCCTGGTAGTCAAGGTAGAATTAGCTGTATTCAACTTGGCTTTTTCGATATATATAGCGCAAAATATACATTTTAAATCTATTTTACTTATTTATTTCTTTATTTCTAATAGCCCGAACGAATAATTTATTCGTTATTATTATAATTATTTATTCATTAAAAGTCCCACCAAAACCAATATAAGTAGGTGGTGGGAATTGCAATAACAAAAATCATGTTCCTCATTCATAAAAAAATCGCGTCAAACCTATACATGTTCCTTTTTCGCTATCATATCATTCCCACAACAATATCAATACAATCAAAATAAAAATGGATGACGGCAATTAAAATAACCAAGGCAAAGGTGATATACAGAAATTCCTTTTCATGCTAATTCGCGCTAAGAATACAAAATAGTGGAAGACATTACAAGAAGGGGAAACATTGCTTGCTTCGATTTCACAACAGGACCCACCTTCAAAAATTTCTGTTTGCCTGATTACTTCAGTTCAGTAGTTAGCACAATGAGTTTGCTACTCAGCGACCTGCGCTGCTACTTCGATGTTAATAGCAGACAAATAACACAAGCCAATGTCTTCCTAATATTTGGAAAAAGCTCCAAAAGCTCGTGAGAGAAATGTGAACTCTATATGAATTAATACTCTTTGATAGTG